>CM052544.1:113734630-113753854 GCA_028533065.1 Trachops cirrhosus
GGATAGCACGTAAGTAAATGCGCATGGTTGGATTTTAATAAAACTTTATTTATGTACACTGAAATTTCAAGGGAAATACTTTGATATTTAACATTTTTGATCATTTTTATTTTAATTTTTTAACAATTAAAAAATGTAAAATACATTTTTAGTTCATGAGCCATAAAAACACGCAGAGGGACATAATTAGACTGTGGGCTGTTTGTATTTTGTTCATAGCTGCTCTGGAAGCACATTTGTCAAAATATTTGGGAACCTCTTTATGGGTCTATGGGTCAAAGAAGCATAGACTCTTTTGGGTCTATGAAGCATTAGGCCCAGTGGAAGAGCCAAGAAAATCCTTCAAGATTAAATTTCCCAGAATCCTTCCATTCTGATTTCTACTCAAGAGGGCTGACACAAATGCCATTATTCTACTATTCTTTCTGAATAGAACGGAGCTGTCTTTATTCTCCACAAGGTATCCTCAGCAGTCCTGTACACTAACTGGGGGGAAAAGGTGACCAAATCAGAGGGGAAACTGAAGCAAGAGAAATTTCATTTCCTCTCCAGCAGAGAAATACCAGGCAGTGTCGGGTGTTTCGCTCCCATTCATCAACACCTGTTCCAGATGAGGGTGGCACTTTGAAGGTCAAATAGAACCGAGCACTGGGCTTCCCCATGGAGATCCAAGGACTTCCTCGTGAGCTGGTTTCCTCATTTTGGAAGTCCTAAATGAGATTAACTTGCTTCTTTCTTTTCCTCTGTCGTTTTAACTATTAATACCTACTGAACAATCTTTCATTTTGCCAGCTATAATCACAAACAGCCACCAGGTTGGACAGTTTATGCCCCTAACCTACAAAGGTTGCATTCAGTGATTGATTTCATGTCTGGAAAAAAAAAGAGTTTACCTACAAGGTGTAAGTAATTGGGTGTGAGCAATCCCTGTTCTTTAGGAAAATGAACACTTCATTCTGAACTGGAGATTGGCCAATCCAACAGCAATTTGAGGACTTTTTTTTTTCATCTTCTCCTTCCTTAGTTAACTGCTCTTTCCACATGAGAGAACTGAGGATTTTAGTTTCTTCCCAGCCTGAAAATCAAGCCATGTGCAAATCTATGCCACTTTACAGAGCTGATTGGAAGGAGAAAGCAATATTGTTATTTTACCCAACCTCAAACAGAATGTGATGATTTGTGTAGGGTAGACAAAGAACTCTAAGTCACACTTGAATCTTTCCTCTTTAATGTGTAAGAAATCTGGGCAAGAATTATTGTTGCAGGGGTGTCCAACCCGTGGCCAGCAGGCTGCATGCGGCCCAGGATGGCTATGAATGTGGCCCAACACAAAGTCGTAAATTTACTTAAGACCTTTTTTTTTGTGCTCATCAGTTTTCATTAGTGTTTGTGTATTTAACATGTGACCCAAGACAGCTCTTCTCCCAGTGTGGCCCAGAGATGCCAAAAGTTTGGACACCCCTGGGAGAATGGTGCACGGTGACGATTGTACATGGGGCCATTTTCCTTTTGTTGTGGTGGGTGGTTGTAGATCTCCATATAATACGGACTTTGGAACTACAATGCTTGGTTTGATTAAAAACATCATTTCCTTTAAGTGAGTTTTACCTCTCTGTACCTCAGTTTTCTCATAAATAGAATGGAGTAATAATAGCAGTCTGTTTTAAAAACAAATGAGTTCATTCATGTTCTTTGTATGGTTTGCCTCATTTAATCATTATTATTATTTCCATTAGCTGAATTCCACTCACTGAGTACATTCTGTTGGGAAGGTGAGCATACATATTAGCCTTTGGAAAATCCAGCTTCTACATAACTCACGTTGCTTTTCTATTCAAATTCTATATACAGAAATGACTTACTTTGATCCCAAAAAGCTATGTTCTCCCCATTTTCTGTACTTTTATACATATACTGTTCCATCAGCCTAGAAACACACTTCCCTTTCTTCCAAAAAAACAAAAACAAAAAAACCCCCCCTAACTTCCAGATGCTTAAATAGCTCCTCTTTGGGAAAGACATCTCCAGTTTTTGCCCATTAATCTCCATTATAAGCCAGGTGTGTCTGTGCTGTTTGTTGACTTCTACTCGAGCCCTTATATTGCATTGCTACATATTTATCTGCTTCCGAGGCTTCTACACCGTGACCTCTTAATAGGAAATGGCTGTTTTTCCTTTGCTTTAATCTCTTAACTTAACATGAACTCTGATGTAAGAAGTGGATCTTATTACCATAAAATTGACCAGTAAAAAAAAATGACTTAATATGCAAGATTAGAATTGTAGAGAAAAGCTTAGAGAGGTTTTCTCTTTTCAATCTTAGTTTTATACACTTAATTAAGGGGGGGAAATGCTACAGCTAGGAAGCACTAAACCATCTACTTGTCCAGGATTCCTGTATGTTCCTACATTGGTCCCAGACTTTCCCCTATCATTGCATTTAGTTACATCACACACCTGAGTTTACACCACAAGAAACTGAGTAGTAACTGCAGGAAATGTAGATGTAAGATAGCTTCTGAATACAGCCACTTCTTGGAATGCCATGATCATTTCCTCAGGAAACAACAAAGAGTCAACAGGAGCTACAAATTAGGTAACAAGAGTATCAAATTGAACGGGAGAACACATACTTGTCACTATAGCACAGACAAGTCTAATTTCCAAGCTGTGCAACTAGCATCACGCAGGAATATCTAGGGATTGTAATGAAGAGTATGTTGGACAGAGAGTCAGAAAACTGGGTTCTCACCCTGATGTTGCCACTTCATAGCTGTTTCAGTTGTGGAATGACATCCCTTCACTCCCGTCTTTCTTATTTGTACAGTAGAGTTTGTTATACTAAGATCTGATGCACTTTGCATCGCTGTGTCAGAAGGTCAAACTAAACAGTTAGGGCCAGCTCTTTGAGAAAACCGCTTTCTCCTGCCTAGAGCTTTCCCCAGCTAAATCCTTTGTTCCTACCCTGCATCCGGGGGGAATTCATTGAGCTTGGGAAGCTGGGGAGTGGCAAATTTGGGGGAAAGCAATTTATCATACAGGATCACTTCCAGTTTTAAAAATCCTATATGAGACAAAAGAATGCCCTAGATGTAGGCAGGGATTCTCTGGGACACTCCTTGAATTTTAAATTTGGATTCATTGCTTTCCCTTCATCAGGCAACTACAGGGTGGGATCTATACTAATCACTCTGGCAAAGAAGTCCCCTGGACTTCGTTTCTGGCTCTTAGAAAAGCCAGTCCATCATATATTATCCTGCCTTGCTTCTGTAATTGAAGGAGTGCTATAAAGCCAATGTGTAAATTGGACAATTTATACAATCCCAAGCCACTGCTGGGATTCAGATCCAGAAAATGGGCTCAAATGAGTTTAACAAGTTTCCTATCTTCTGACAGAGAACATCTTCTTCTTGCAGAACACAATGTTCCTTGCTCCCCACCCCTTAATCCTGG
Source organism: Trachops cirrhosus (assembly GCA_028533065.1). NCBI lineage: Eukaryota > Metazoa > Chordata > Mammalia > Chiroptera > Phyllostomidae > Trachops > Trachops cirrhosus. The sequence goes on from CM052544.1 coordinate 113,738,084, forward strand.
TCCCCAGAAGCCTAGGCGGGGTGGGGAAAGTAATCCTCAAGAGAGAGGACATTTGTATATATTTGATTAAATGCACGTCTTAGAACCAGACTTACTCCTTCTGTCAATTAGGGGTTCTACTCCTTTCCTTTCCTTTTCTGCATTCACATTGCCTGTATCCTTCTAGGGTCTGGTGTGGCCATAAATCTATCTCTCTCATTAATGACTGCTACACCTTCCCCACTCCCCAAAACACCCGTTACACTCTCAGTTCTGACTCTACTCTGTCTTCTTCTATGTGAATGATTCAATGATCTAATTGAGTCATACTTGTCAATAGTAGATATGAGTATAAACTACCACATTTCCTCAATATCAACAGTGTTTTTTTAATGAGTATAAGTTATGATTATAATCTGTGGGGTAACATTTGCTAACATCAAACAATCACATTGGTATGTCTACACGCTGCCTTCAGCTTAGACCTTGCCCCCGTGCTGTGTTCTGGTAACCTGAGGCCTTCACTATTTCAGACTGTGAGCAGCCATCACAACGCATGGCTGGTATTTACTTCCACTCCCGGGGGGGGGGATTTTTGCTGAAAAAATTGTATCATGTAAAGTCACTCATGATGATAATAAACTGTCCAAAAGCATGATTTTGAATCTTTCTTCCATCTTATCTTTGCTTTTCTCCCTGCCCTCACCCCTTCTTTTCTGCAATTTCTTGGCACTGTGTTTTGGATACATTCCTTGTACTGGCTGTGTTGAGTCAGGGGTGAAGGTTCATTCCACTGTGGCTGCCGACATTGCCAAGGAGTAAATTGTCCCTGAACACCCTTACTCCTCTGCTCTGCTGGGGACCATCAAGTTATTATTGACAAATGTCAGCTGAAAACATCATCATTCCATTGGACAGAAACTGAGAGGAAAAGAAAAATAAAATTTACTGCATTTGAAGGACTCAGACCTATTTTGGAGCTTTCAAAACTAATTTGCATTAGATTTTTCTTTTAAATAGCATGCTTTGCTCATCCTATACAGTATTAAACTTCTTTTTACTTCTCTAGGGAAACAGACAACATGTTGAGCTTCAGTTTAGTCGTAAGGGATTGAAATCACCAGACAGATAGTAAAGGAACTGATTCAAATATATTTGGCAGGAAAGAAAGCCTTTGTGAGCCACCTCCCCTGTGCATTCGCAGTTGCGAAACCACCTAATCCAAGTGAATGGAAGGACCGCCTCTCCTCCAGAGGAGACACCGACGTGGTGATATCTGGATCGGATTAGCTATTCCCAGTGAACGTTCACTCCCTGTCTGAAGCAGAAGCAGGAGCGTGGTCACCTTGTAAACACTTAGCACAGGAGAAAATTCCAGAGATCCTTGGGGTTTCTAGCCACCCTTTGTGGATTCACTGTCAGGATACCATAGGATTCATTAGCAAAGTGAGGAACTGTGTATAAGCTTCCTTACTATTACTCTAGGTTGTGTTCTCTCTTTCTCACTGGCTGACTCTTGTGGAAAGAAAGGGGAAAAAAAATGTGTAACAGCAAAGGGACCACACCCTGACATTTTGTTTCGCCAGAATTTCATAGCCAGCTTGGGACTGGTGAAAAAAATGTCATGTCAAGTTCCATGTGGGCCGTTCTGTGGCAGTGTGTCCTTACGTGGCAAATAAATAACAGGAATATGAGAAGCAACGTGTCTGTTGTTTTTGACTTTTAAGATGACACATACAAAATAAACCGACATTTTGGCCAGCATGAACTTTATCAGGGTCAATTACTTTTGTTTCCCAGGGGAAGCTTAAATAACCCATTCACAACTAGACCTTTAGCCTCCACCACGGGCTGTCGGGGCTTCCTCCGCCTCTGAGAAAACACAAGTTTCTCTACCAATCTACCTTATTTTCCTTAACATATTGATGGGACTTGGTAATTTCTGTGTAGTCTCCAGATTCAGCACATAACGAACGGCATGTGTGAGTGGTACATCTATAGTTAAATTTTTATCCTAATTAATAATTAAACATATCTACCATTTAAACTCTCTCTCCTTGGTCTAGTTTGAATGAAAATTATAACTAAACGATTGTTTGTTTATTAGAAGTTTTATTTAAAGTCTAGGACTCCATAAAAAGGTTAAGATTTGAGAAACTGGGTCCAGATATCACAGTGCCTTTTTCTAATATCCAAGATTCACCAAACCAGGTAGCCGGTAATCCAGGTAACAAGAATGCCATTTTTTTTTTCAATTTCCAAAAAGGACAAACAGAACAGAAAAAAAAAACCCAGTTCATTTCCAAATGACCAATCATGACTTTTAAACAATTAAGAAGGAGACCATTTGCAAGACTTTAAAGAATAGATCAACTTCAACTATGTGAAATAAACAGCAGTATTTGAAATACTAGGAAATAATGTCCATGTCAACATTGTCACCATTGTCATCAGCACTATACAATCAGATGTCTCCTGAGTACAATGTGCAATGCTAGGCCTGAGGAATCTAAATTATAATCCTGGTCCTTATCTTGTAAAAGCACTTAGTTAGGAAGATGAAATAGATAGATTGACACAGTATAAGTTATCAATGAATCAATCATCAATTCACAAAATGCTGTGGAAATTCAGAAAGGGGGAACATATTGTGTTGTAATAACCACAATAAGAATATGTGACTTGAGTTGGGCTTTGATTATTTGGACTTTGAAAAGAAGAGAGAAGAGGAGAGAAAGCCCAGGCAGATGGACCCAGGGAGCAAAGCTCTGGAGATTGGAATGAACACGCTAGGGAGACAAAAAGCAACTCCTTTTGACTTGCGAGAGAGGTGGGTGGAGACTAAAGATCTTGAAACAGGCTCTGTAAGACTATTGGAGCTATATTTTAGAAGGACCACATTGTTCTATTGTAATATTATCCTTTGCTAACTTTTTTTGCAGCCTATTCTATTCTTATTTTTCTTGTATGCTACTACTACCATTACATTTAATTTCCTAAAGCACTTAAAGGGATATTTCTCTTAAAAGCTTTCAATTTAATCCCCGTTTCCTTCGGAATAAAGTACAATTTTCTTTTACAGAGTGGTTCCATCTTGCTCGTCTTTACAACTTCATTTATTTTAAAAATTGAATTTATTGGGGTGACATTGCTTCCCCAAACCGTACAGTTTTCTAGGGCACAAATCAATAAAACATCATCTGCATATGGCATTGCGTGGCCAAATGTGTTTGCTTCCTCGATGTCCCCAATCTGCCCCCCTCGGCCTAGCCCCTACCCCCCATTGCCTCTGGCTAGCACCACCCTGTGGTCTGTGGCTATGTGTTATGTAGATGTTCTTTGGCTAATTCCTTCACCTTCTTTTATTCAGTTGCCGCCCCCCCACCCCCACCCCCACCCCCCGCCGCTGTCGGTCTGCGCCCTGTATCCCTGTCTGTTTCTATTTTGTTCCTCAGTTTATTTTGTTCATTGGATTCCACATGTAAGCGAGATCATATGGTATCTGTCTTTCTCTGATAAAGTACCAAATCTCAATTTCAAACCTGCTTTGCAGCATTTACTTCCACTATTCTTTTTTTAATTTTATTTATTTATCTTCAGAGGGGAAGGGAAGGGAGGGAGGGAAATATCAATGTATGATTGCCTCTCGTGGGTCCCCAGCTGGGACCTGGCCTGCAACCCAGGCATGTGCCCTGACTGGGAATTGAACCTCGATCTTTTGGTTCGCAGGCCCGTGCTCAATCCACTGAGCTACACCAGCCAGGGCTTCCACTATTCTTAATACATTTAAACTATGCTAGACCCAAACTTGCTGTTTCTTATATTTGCCTTTCTGCTTTTACTGCTTTTGCTAGTGTTTTTTCTTCTACTTAGAGTGCTATTTATTTATACTGTTGATTACTAATAGATGAATGCCATCTATTCTTAAAGACCTAACTAAAAACATTGTTTCATAAGAAACTTTTTCAATATACTTCCAATTGAAAAAAAAGGTATTCTCTCATCTGTTACATTATTTTTTTTATCTCAGAGCATTTTTTTTTTACTTCTACCTTGAATTTTATTCTCTGTGTACATATATTTATCTCCCTAATTTAAATTAAGGACAAAGGTCTTATTCAGATTTATTTTTAATAGTGACCAAACAGAATGCTTTGCTTAAAGTAGACGCCTACTAATGGTATATTCGAATAATAAGTGAAAGCTTTTGTTGTGGATAAGATGGAGACAGTCGCCATGAATGATAGAACAGTAAGCTGGATCTATACTTTAAAAGTACCAATTATATAACAGTGCTGGGATTGTTGATGATTTTTGAAGCTAGTTCATTGCTATCTCTGGATTTATCACATATTCTTTCTGTTTTCTGCCTATATTCTGAAAATTTCTATCATGTAAAAAATAAAGGAAAAGTCACGTGCATGTGTAAATACATTAATTCCTCTGACACTCATTTAACTCTCTGTGTGATGTGTGCTGGGAGTATTTTAGACACTAGAGCTATAGAGGTAAAGTTTAAACTCTAGTGCAAAACAGCACACTGGGTAAAACAAACGATCCAAATAAACAAGAAAAAAATACAGGCTCCAAGAAGCTTGACATAGGATGATGTGAGAACAAGTGAATGGGTAGATACCATGTATTCTGGGTGGTCAGGGAAGACCTGGAGCGCTGATCAGAGTCACGTGAAGAACATTCTTGCCAGAGGACTAGGCTACAACGAATGACTGAAAGCAGGAACGGGCTTGACAGGTTGAAATAACTGAAAATAACTGATTTGGAGTGTATGAAGAGGAGGGGAAAGCTGCAAGATGAAGCCAGAAAGACGGGCCAGAGCATTTAGACCCTTGTAAGAAAAATGATAGGGAGTTTGGGTTTATCCCAAGTGTGACTGAAAAGCCACTGGAGAATTTTCAATTTATAAATAAAGATTCAGTGTTCTTATTCTCATGAAAAGTTTCCTGTAAGACATTACTCTGAAATATATCCTCCTATCTACATATGCAACAGATTAAGTATGTAAATAAGGTTCATGACTTTTAATTTAAAACATTTAAATAAAAGACAGAGGTCTCTTTTTATGCTTGTACATAGGTCTGAGAATTGGATGAAAGGGGAGATTAGGAGCAACTAATAAAGTACAGAAATGGTCACTCCTCATGGATTCACAGTCACACGGTAGAATTGCAAGTAGCAAAATAAAACAACGGTCAACCCTATTAAGACAAATATGGTCACCTATAATTGGCAAAGACAGTGTCCTGGAATGAGAAAACTAGTGGTTATCTAGAACCTCCCGGGTTCATCGTGATATTGGGCCAAATAATCGGTTAGCGTGGTTGAATGACCTCTACACAGCAAAGCAAATCCGTGTCTAGGCATGAGTCAAGGACGAATAGTTGGATAGAAAAAAAAAATTCAGCTCAAGTACAGATGTTTCATCAACATGACACCGAGTGAGGCTTGTGAAACAAGCTACAGTGTACATACTCCAAAGTGTCCGTGGAGTTGCAGACACTCGGTTTCCAGGAAAGGGGCAATTTTCAATTAATAGTCTTAGGGAGAGTGAAATAAGCTGTGGGAGCTACAGATATAAAGTGATATTTCCCTTGTGATTCATCTTAAGTCACTACAGATTTTTAAAATTTGAGTATTTACTGTTTAGTAATTCTTTGACCATGTGTTTCCATGGCCACATCATTATCCATTTCATCGTTAACTAACAGAAATCTGTGAATGCACATCGTAAATGATCCATACTCAGTAAGCGTTGTTTCTCTCCTTCCTTGTTTAATCGTATCACTTGGTTAATTGGGAAAGCCATTGAGGGTAATGTAGGCAAATAGTCCTGAACTTGTATTTTAGCACTTCAACTGAAGAGGACTATTGATAACCTGACACTATTTGGTGACTTGCCTGCTCACAACCTACAGCCATTCACATGCTAAGGTTTTCTATCTGAAAGTTGCTTCTTTTCTCTTTTCAACTGAATAGTCAGTCCAAGCCATCTAATGGTCTTTGGTTTATTTGTTAGCAAAACTTGAATCTATTCACTTACAACTTTTTTTCTAATTTCTTGTAGCAATTACTTTCAAGACAAATGTCTAATAACTCAGTAGAAGACTGAAAACAATAGTATCAGACAATTACCCTAAAAATAAATGAAGATTTCTTCCTACTGGTGTCTTTGTAGAAAATGGATATGTTTTATATTTTAACTTAGTTGATTTGTTTGTGATCTTTGTCATTCAAACTAAAAAATACATAAAAACTCTGTCCTTTTTTACCTAAAACTGTTGGTTTAAATGATAAAGAATGGCTTCAGTTCCCAACTTCCTTAGATATATCTAAACTTTCCAAGTTAACTTGGAAAGTTTAGATATATCTACTATTTAAACAAACACATTTTAAAAATTATTTGCTCTCTAATGTATTGTTTCTTAATGATAGGGCCATGAATTTTCAAAAACATGTTGCCAGTTTTCATCATTTGATGCATTTATTTTTGCTGTAAATATGAATATGTTTCATATGGCAATGTTTTCTAGTTGTAATGTGCAGCTGAAGGGGAAATCGCAAATCAGTTTTATTAGCGTCTTCAGTAATTTTGTTTCCTGAGTATATAAGAGAGTGCTCTTTGCCAAAGCAGCACAAACTTTACTCAAATTGTGATGTATGTAGAACCATGACCAAGTGAATAATTAAATACTTTTATAGATACAGATTCTTTGTTGATTTTTAACTTTCAATGCCTTTGCACATGCTGCTCAAATCCCAGTATTTAAAAATATTCCAGGACACGCAAAGAGCATGACCCTTGACTCTGTCATAATACCTGCAGCAACCTACCAAAACTCTGATATTTGACCAAAAGGAACACATAGCCATTTAGTCTTTCTTTGAAGGTAAGCAGTTATTTTCTCATTTAATGAATAATCTTATTATTAAAATCTTAGAAAAGCAAGGGTACATTGTTAGAGTTAATTGTAGACCTGTTACATGCATTAGGAACTTAGTCATTTTCTTGCTGTGCTTCTCAGGACGGAATCACATATTCCTGGAATGGTGATTTTTGTGCACCCCTCTGTGATGGACTGTACCCAAAGACACAGCCAAAAGAGGTCCTCCTTTTTATTTTTCTATGTCCTTTTTCTCCTGGATACCTCTCTTTTATAAACTTTATGCCTCATTAATTTGAAAAAATACCCTTCCTACTTATTCCATGATACCATTTGTTTCTCTTAAAACAGAACATTTATGTTCCCACCAAGACAATCAAAATTTTCCTTGTATTATTTGGACCTCCTGAGAGAACGGATTTCTTAAATTTAACTTTCATATGATGACTATTTTGTCAGTGAAAAAACCACTAACCCACTATTTATTGCCACTATTTATGATCACCTATGTGCAGCATTATGTGCTAGGCCTGTTACATCCTCACTACTCTTATAAACATACAATAATTATGCATTGTGTATTATGTGCTAACATGACCTTCACTGGATTACAGAATTATATTGGATTCTACTGAGTAGACTTAAATTGTACATTTGAGGAAAGATATTTGATGTCTCACATTAGGAAAAAATTAAATAAAAGGTACAGTCACTAGTAAAAGTTTAAAAAATTAAATTTGAAGTTTTAGTTTAATACTTTTCTTAAGGATGATTCTTTTTAACAACTAGTATTCATTTTTTCTTTATATTGAAGGTTAATCAAACAAATTTTAAAATATATTTCTAACTTTGAAGATTTCTAGTACAAACATATAACCCTTGGGTTGTCTCTATTGCTATGGAAAGTTTTGCAAATGGGTCTTGCATAGCATGGTCTTCTGCCTTTAGTTTGCTCAGTATTTGCAGAAGTGTCCCTCTGCTCATCTTCTAGTAACAGGCCCCATTAAGATATTTTGCATTATAGTGGTTTGGTGTCTGTAGTGACCACAATTACAAAGAGCTATAGAGTCATTAATTATTTGTTTGAAATGAATTCTGTTCTAGGTAAATAGAATTATTTTTAGGTAACTTAGACATGTATCTCTGGATAATTATGAAAATAATGAAAAACACACAAAAACATGAATGTATGTGATTAATCCTACTATTTCTATAAGTGGTAAAATGTATAAGTGGGTTTATAAATAACAATTTTTTGTTTTACTAAATGATGAATAGCATAAACTCACTGTTCTTAGCCAAGTTAAGAATGTGTATATGTAGTAAATAAGACAACTTAAGAATCACTATAAACATATTTTTTTAGGTATTGTCTTATGTCATGGCCTTTTTCTCTACAAAGCTCTGTTTCAGTTTTTGGGTGCAGAATGTTTTGAAGAATAGAATAAAAACTACCCCAACTCACTGTCTATTTCCTTCCAAATGTCTAACTAGAAAGGATGTAATGAAAAAAGAAAATTATTGAACACATGGTCCTAATAATAAAAAAACTTAAAAGACATCAATATATCAAGAACATATATAAATGTCTCATTTTGCTAACTAACTATATTTCAGGAAGATTCACCACTAAGTGTTTACACTGACTTATTTAAAAAGAGTGACAAATGTATCATTGAACTAGTGTTTTATTTATAAAAAGATATTTGATATTTTTTCACTAGGAGTTAAGAGGAGAAGCTAAAATTCAGACTGGAGCTTTTAGCACCATTCACCTTGGATATGCATTTACCCACAATTTCTGATGAAAACATACTTCCATTTGGTATGTCCCAAAAGGCCTGGAGGTCTGTGTGTGGACACACATACGTGATAGTTATGCCTGTATTTATATTTGTAAAGCTCATCAGATGGGGGTACCACTTGAGATGTTAATAAATAGTAGATTGAAGATTTCAAGAGTCTACCTTTGTCAAAATATGCTTTATGGCTGGCCATCACACCCCAAATAAGCAGAAATAAGATTTTGTCTGCAAGATTACTTAAAATTTAACCATATTTTCTAGGAGGATAAATATTACAGCGTAACAGAATTGCTTTTCATTCTGATCAAACAAGTAGTTATTTCCTAACCCTAACATGGCTTTGAAACACGGATTAAGAAGAGATAAATGTACGGGGTAAGGAGAAGAAGATTTAGGAGGGAACTGTCAAGGTCATGGTTTGGTGGCAGAGAGGGTGAGGTGAGTGGGAGGGGCTATAAAGAAGACAGACAGCTGAAAGTTAATGGTTGCAAGAAACTTGTTAAAGGACCCCAAAAGAAATGTACTTTATTGTTATCTTTGCCAATAGCAGGCAGAATTGCATCTCTTCCACCCAATCATTCATTCAGTCGGCGAAATCTCATTGCACACATACAAGCACTGTGGTAGGCAAAAGAAGTTCGCTTTTAGAAGATTAAGACAAGGCATGTGCTTTTGAAAGGAACTGCACTGGAAATTCAACGAGGTCAAGTGCCTGTTGCTTCCTGTCCCAGAGCAGCTCTTGTCAAGCTCACTTGGAACTTTCCCTTCATTTCCTGAAGGGACCCAGCCAATCCCCAAGCTGCCGAAAGCCTACCACCGGTTACACAATCCTGCTGCAGGCTGCTGGAGCGGCTCACGTGCCCGGCTGCTGGGCCGGCGACAGGGAAGGCAGCTGTGCGAGCCCACAGGCCTTGCTCGGCCACCCAGGAGCTCTTCCCAAGAGGGGAGAAGCTGAAGCTACAGCCCACCTGGCTACTGCAGGACATGGAGAGGTCAAGCTGTGAAGGGCCTGGAGTCTACAAACCACCACCCTCAACACTGAACAGTGTAGAACAGGACGTTCTGGAGCCCAAGTTAACGGTGTTATGAGCTGTGATGATTTAGCATCTTGATTTCTATTGCTGGGCATGGGGAGGAGATGAAGAGATGGGCTCTGGACAAACAGAAAGCTTAGTTCGAGTAGAAGTTTTACCACGTAACATCTGTGTGACTAAGTACTTAACCTCTATGGTGTACAGTGGCTGCATCTGTGAAATAAGAAAAATAATAAAACCAATCTCATAGGGTTCTCAAAAGAATCAAGGAGAAAAATGTATGTCAAGGAATTACTGTATTTCCTAGAATATAGTAAACTCTTGATTGTATTGACCCTTATTTTTATTACCGTTTTTCCCATTTGTCAGTTTTTATACCTGCCTTTCTCACTTTCCTTATTTATCCTAATATTTATTAAGTACCTGCTTCCTCCCAGATAACACAAAGGTGAAAGTGATACTGCTTCTTTACTCTAAGAGCTCTCAGATCATCAAGGGAAGAAGAAAGCCACCCAGCATTTCCTGGGTACCTACTATGTGCAGGATCTGAAAGGTCATCACATGCAGACTTATCCAATGCTCACAGAAACCTCATACGTAGGTAAATATTATTGCAGTTTTATAGATTAGGAACCTCAGCCTTGCCCTCAGCAAGTGTGTGAGGAAGCAGTATACAGTGCAGATTTACACAACGAATGCCCTAGAATGAAATCCCACGTCACCCATCACTATGAAGTATGTTGCCTAGAGTGACCTCATGAGCTACTCTAAGCCTCACATTATTTTACTGTAAAATAGGAATCATAGTTCATTGGGTTTTCCTGAAGATTAAATGGAATCAAATAGCCAGTACTAAACCCAGCTTCTGACACACAGATGGCCCTAAATAATATTGTCATTCTGCTGTGAGAATTGACATTTGAATGCAGGTGTATCTGACTCTAAAACTCTAGTACTTACTTCCTTGTTATAATAATTTGTAAGGAAATAGTCTAAGGGAACATGTACTTAGAAAACAGTATATGTTAGTTTTAGGTATGAGTCCTTCCTGCCATTTAACTGTATGTTTTTGCTTCTAAACTCAATGTTAATTTTTGACAGGTGGGACAAGAGATATCTGTATTTATTAGGGTATAGGCTTACAAAGATAGCTCTAACAAGCAGGTCTAAACCACAGTGGCATAAATGAAATAGAAACTTACTTCTTTTTTTCCCCATGTAATAGTGTAGAAATGAGTGGACCAAGTTGATCATTCAGGGAACTCAGGGCAAAGCTGGACCCTGATTTAGGTTTCATCCCACAGGAAGACCAAAAAGAGGACAGTGGAGGGCAAGCGACATCCTTTAAGCAAGTCATGTGTGAGTGCAAATATCACATCCACCTACATCCCATGGGATCCGTCAGGCTGCAAAGTAGGCTGAGAAATACAATTTTTAGTGGGACTGTCATATGCCCAGATAAAACTCCATGTCTGTACAAAACAATCGGAGAGGTGAGGAAAAGTATTATGTCTGGGGGAATGTAATGCTAATTTTAAGTTACAGTAATTATACCATGCCTTTCCAATAGTTGGGTTGGTTTTCTTTTTAGATGTGGTTGGATGAGTTGACTAGTACGGTTATAGACCTGGCAATTTTTTAAGACTATAGCAGGCACCCTTTAAATACACAGCTTCAACAGAGTCTCTTAGCGTGCATCTTTCTCTACTACTATAGATTTACCTATTTTTTCTCTCTTCTGTTTTTATCAATCACCAATGTTTTATTTTAAGAATCTATTTCTACGCTTATCTTCTTATCTAGGAGCACTCCTTCACGTAGGTATAGATCCTGTCTTATACACCTTAATATCTAAGGGCCCAGCAGCAAGCTTACATATATTACAAGATTAATTTTAAGTAAATAAATGAATAAACTGAAATATATAGCATGTATGTATATTTACATATACATTCATAGATTTATAAATGATTTATATATTAATATATTCATATAAATTATATGTGAGTATATAATTTATAAACAAATACACTTATATAAACTATATAGAAATAAATATATTTATATATTAAGAAATATATATATTTTTAATGGTGATCAAGTAGACTCATTCATTGAGTACCTTTTCTGGGGTGTTGTTGATGGCAGTGAGTGATGAAAGGTGGATGGATAGCTCCCCAAGGGGGCTTTAAATATTCAAATATGTTGATTCCCATACTGAGTTTGTTCTTGACTCCCTCAGGTACATAATGTACTTAGTTATTTAAACAGAAAATAATATGCCTGGACAACTTCAAAGTGAAGTTCTCTATGACGTGAATGATTTTAATAGAAGACTCTTCCCCTTCCCTAAGATATCCGCTGCATTTGTCCTTACTCTCGGCTGAACCTTTGGAAGGTTTCTGACTCAAAGTTTACAGAAAGTTTATCTTTCTGAAGCAGTTCATGAGAACATAAAAGTGGTTTTTTGCTCTCCCAACAAAATAGGTTTATCTGTTGATTTATTGCACTTTCCTCTCATTTCCTGAAATCTCAATCTCTGTTTAAAAAAAAACAGTTTGGCCTGTTTTTAATTTTTATTTCCTTGGCAGTCTGTCTTACACGTTTTCTCCTTTCATTTTTCAGAAATGATATCTTTCACTCATTCCCCCTCCCTCTCCCCAGGTACGACTGGTTTGAGCTTCTTTGTCCAAAATTTCTGCCTTTTTTTTTCAGTTATAAGGCTATGAAATATATTCTTCCAAATGTTTTGAACCAAATGAGTTTTAGAATAAGCTCTCACATTCCTCACACTGTTGGGTATTTTCATATTACAGATCTAGGGAATCTGGTATATTATAATTTGTGTATAATAACATATATATTTAACAAATATCACTAAATATACTTAGACAGTCTCTAATAGTTTCACAGAAGACATATATAACACACAAAGCCTGTTGGCTGTTTGTAAATGTGGCAAAGTTTTTCTTCGATTTGGTGAATGTTACTTATATCTACTTTAAAACAAACAGCCATATTTATTTTTAACTAAATTTCCAAAGCAAATATATGTCATTCAGCGAATAGTCTTTCCAAAAAAAGACTGCTACTTCTATAAAGTTCAGTAAAATGTTGTATGTGTTCATACATTGCATACAAATTTTGTTGTGACTATGCATGTTTAGGCATTGCTGTGTGCCTGAATTTTGAGTTATTTGCTGTCCTTTAGGCATCTCTTTATCTGTCACTGGAAACTAAAACTATTCTGAGCAACAGGTAGTATAATCAGGAACTGGTTTTTGAATAAAAAAACATTCCTTCACTCACTAAATTAAGCATGTATACTATGTGCCCAAAATTAAAGAAAGCACCGGCAAACAAAGGTGAGTAAAACACAGCCTTTGAACTCTCAAGGAGTTCACAGTCTGACTGGGGAGACAGAGACAGAGAGAGAGAGAGAGAGAGAGGGAGAGAGAGAGAAGCTTGTAACCATTACGATAAATTGCTGGATTTAAACTGAACAGATCCAAGCTTTAATTGGTGTAGGCATGCATCTAGGTCTGTCTGGGTAGTAAATATTTTAAAAGACAAATAGTAGCTTTCCAGGCTAAGTAAACTAGGATGGAGTTGCAGATAGATTCCAAACACTGTAAAAAATGTAAACGGTGCGTTCTGAAGTTATAAAAATGATTACAAGCATTAAATAATCACCATTGTGACAATTGACATTTGCTTTACTAAAGTGAATAGCACGTTGAAAGTGCTATGGTTGACGGAGCGAGCCAATAAATGCCCTGAGTTGACATCATTGCTTTTGCAGCAGAAATAAAGTAATTAATACCTTAGATATCCCTCAAAGTGTGTGCCCTTCCTTTGACATGGTGTGTGAACACAGAGAATTCCCATGGATTGGTACTATGGAATTAAAGATGCTTATTAAAACCTCTGCCTCCCTATCTCTCTTTGTGAAAAGGGTAGGGACGCTGAAATTGTGAGACAATGCCCCGCAAAGATGATGGACATTTATTACAGGAGTGTTCTTAGGTCAGTGCCTCAAAGTCACTGAGATCCACAGTCCTCAACATTGAGAGAAGGCCAAGGTTACTAGCTCAGAGTGAGTCTTAAATGAGATAAACTATCTGTATTAAGCAAGAGTTCTCCAGAGAAACGGAGTCAATCAAATGAGCAGATATACATATGAGGAGATATATTATAAGGGATTGATGCACACGACTGTGGAGGTTAGTAAGCCCAAGATCTGCAGGGTGAGTTGACAGAAGCTGGATGCCCGGGAGAGCCAGTGACGTGAATCCCATTCTAAGTAAGAAGGCCCGAGAATCAGAGGAACTTATGGTGTTGTTTCTGTTCCAAAGCTGGCAGGCGTGAGACCTAAGACCAGTCAAAGTTTTCACTCAAGTCTGAAAGCAGGAAAAAACCCAGTGGTCTAGTTTCAAGTCAGTCAGGCGGGAGGAACTCTCTCTGACCCAGGGAGGGCCGGCTGTTTTTGTTCTGCTCAGGCCTTCAACTCCTGACGCCCACCCACTTTAGGGAGGGTCATCTGCTTTCCTCAGTCTACAGATTCAAATGTTCACCTAAGCCAAAAACATGCTCACAGAAACGCCCAGAAAAATGTTTTAGCAAATATCCAGGCACCCGGTGACCCAATCAAGTTGACACTTAAAATTAACCACCACAATATCTACAGTTTCTTGCAAAACGAAGAAAATAAGGATTCATAAAAGTTTTACATATATAAAAGAGTAAATGAATTCATGGTAAAAAAACAAGATGAATGGCTTTCTTAATTATTTTTAAATAGGTAACTGGAAGAAATTAGTAACAAATAAATAATTACTACTGTAGAAGCTAAAGATCACTTTGAGAGGGTAAGACAAAAGAGTGAGAAAGGGGAACTGATTTCCTGTAACGTACGGAGTTTTCTCAGGAGAGAATATGGCACAAAAATCAATCACAGCAAACCACAGAATGAGAAAATTAGCTTGTGGTCAACCCAAAGGACAGCTTTCTAACCACAACTGGGATGCCTGATGAGCCATAATTCTAGTGGTAATCCAACATAAATGAAAGGAAAAGTCTTGTGTTTGATGCTATATCCCTCCGTGAACACTGGAGTCAACTCCTATAAGACAACAGATAAATGCATGGAAATTAAACTTAGTTTACCCCAGAGAAATAAAAAGAACTCCTAATGGAAAAAAAAGTATAGACATGAATGCAGCATGGGGGTTGTTCAGCAACAGATTCTATCATTTTGACTTAAATACATCTGAACAGTACCTGCTAATGCCAGACATTACGCCAATCACTATCATTTATGTTGCTTTCACATAAAGAGGCTGTAAGGTAATGACGGCCTCTATCTTACAAATGAGGGGAAAGGGCCTTAGACAAGTAAAGGATAATGAGACGTATCTATGGGTCTATGATTCAAATGCAAATCCCCCCCTTGTAAAGTCAGAATATTTAGCAATCCTGGGTTTTCTTTATGGTTGACTCTTTGCTGTTGCATGAAATATAAAAATGAAGGTGCATATTTTAAAAGCTCTTTGAAGACTCTACCAGCTACAAGAAATCCAGCCTCCTGCATACCTGGATAAAATAAAATCTGTGTCCATATTTTATCATCTGAATATAGTGCAAAACAGAAAAACTTGCCTAAACAAAGTAACACTATGCCCGGTGGCACCTTCTGTTTTGGTGAAAAAAGAAATTTAGTATTTGTTTGGTCCTAGTAGGAAGAAGTAGGGGAAACTGCCTCCTTGCAATGTCTTCAATTCTTTCTCATCGTCGAATTTATGCTACAGGTGTTTGGCAGCCAGCCTCGGTGGCTAAGAACGTGGGCTTTGGGTGCTGTTCTAGAACAGAGGAGGCTAAGGCGACGTGCAAACAAATTCTTGTGTCCTGGATGGAGGAAATATGTCTGTGAAGACTATTGCCAGAAGCATTGTTTTCAAAAAAAAGCAAATTCAGTCCATTTTTAACAACTAATAAACTTAGGTAAAAGGTATATTGTTGTTTCTTGTACCATTCTTGCAACTTTTTTTTTTTTTT
>CM052544.1:113754354-113807762 GCA_028533065.1 Trachops cirrhosus
TCCTTGGTTGTCCGACTTCCATAAACTTCAATTTTCTGTCAGTTCTGGTTGTTATTTTGTTTCTATATCTTTGTTGTCCCTATCTTGGTTGTGCGAGGAGGCACAGTGCGTCTGCCTATGCCTCCATCTTGGCCGGAAGCCCCCATTCTTGCAACTTTTCTGTTGGTTTGAATGTCATTAAAATAAAAAGTTTGGAGATAAAAGCAAAAGCAAAATAGAGTTAAATATCTCTTCTGTAATAAAGAATGGTGGCTGGATACACTTGGTTTGAATAATAGGTTTGCCAACCACCAGGTATAAGACTTTTAATTATTTAATCTTTTTAAGCTTTAATAATCTCAATGAAAAGGAATAAAATAAACTAATCATGAAAATGTGTCATGAGACTTAAAATGTTTTATGTGCCATGCTTAGAGAATTCAGCATCTCATACCAAAGTTAAAGTATGTCATGGTGATTATAATAATAGTGATTATTTGTTGGAGGAGTTCACTTGCCTGTGTTATCAAAACAATTGTTTTATTATTTTCCCAGGGAGACCTGTCTCCGAATTACTGCGACTAGGCTTTGTTGCATCAGGTCTTCTTAAAACATCAACTTTAATCTCAGAGTCTCTTAAGATATGTTCTATACCACACTTTCCATACATGCATATATTTTGGGGAAAAGCCACTGGATTATTTTCATAAGGCTAATGATAAATTCTAGAAAGACCAAACACCTCTGTTTTATAGATTCCAGTCTTCTGCTAGCAGAGTTTTGGCAAAACAAGGCATTTTCCCACAGGAAAAACTGTCGGAAAACCCAACCTCTCACCAGCTACTGTTCAATACCATTTCCTTTGTAAGGGGCCCACCAAATAAACCAGAAAACCAACTGCTTACAGAAAATTATAACAAGAAATATGGTTCATGCAAAAAAGAACATAACTGTTGTTACTAAAACAATCATAAATAATCACAACAATAACACCAGCTGTCATTTCCTTATACTTTCAGGCAACTTGAAATTACTGTATGATTATATTTATATACCACTCTTTAAAGCACAAAATTATAGGGATGGAGAATAGATCAGTGGTTGCTAGGGCTTAGTGCTGGATGCACGTGGGGGTGGGAAAGGGAGGTGGATGTGGTTATAAATGGGCAACGTGAGAGATCTTTATGGTGATGGTGGCATTATTCTGAATCTTCAGCGTGGTGATGGATACATGAAGCTACCCTTGTGATAAAATTGCAAAGAACTAAATGCACAGGCATGTGTGAACCCCCCATACACGGGTGTAGGTAATATAAAATCATTGGTGGATTTTATCAGTGTGCTACTGTGTTACAATTTTGCAAGGTGTTGTCATTGAAGAAAACTAGTCTTTTATTTATTTATTTAATCCATAGTTTTAAGGTAATCTTTTATTTATTTTATTTATTTATTTATTTTTCCCCCAAATAAAAATTTAACTGGAAAAAATATTACTTTGTGTCAATTATCTACCTTGATGCTCAGAATAACCTTTTGAGGAAGAGAGATATTTTTTCTAGGCCACTTACATACATTTTAATAACACTTTGATCTCGGTCCAACTTCCAGATAGAATCTTCTACCTTTTAAACTAACACAGAACGCTGACTCCACCATCTCGAGATACACAAGTTAGGCAAATGTGGACGTATTAGATCTGTCATTTGATGAATGAGGGAAAACTTCTCCAGGGGGAATAGGAGCAGCCTGAGTGAATATTGTTTCTTGAGCATGCCCCGGGGGGAAACGAAGTCACTGTGATCTGATGTGACACCTAGCTCGGCCTGCCTGGCAAGCCCGCCACCAACGAAGACTGTCCCTTGAGAGCGTCTGGGATCAATTAAGGAGAAGTGAACTTCTAACCTACGTGAACTGTCACGGTGGAGTCCTGGCCTGGCTGATCTCTGGGTTTCCAGAGGTTAATCACAGCACTCCACGGTTGACAAGGACCTCCCTCTTTCCACCTCTCTTGACGAAACGTGTGCCCTCTACAGCCACGCAGGGGAGCAAGTTTCTTTTCCCCTTATTTCTAGAGTAGGAAACAAACAAGATGATAAAATCGTGTTCAAGAATGAACTTTCCCTTACCTAGGGCAATGGTTGCCATGTAACACATTTTCATTATATTTTTATCAAATATTAATTTGAAAGAAACCTGAAGAGAATTTCTAGCTCCCAGCGCCCAGTCTATACAGCAGAAAAATATACCGTTCATTGATCTGTTAAATGCTAGTATGTATCAAACACTGTCTTTATATATGTAAGGACCAATCATGCCTTTCAATATTCTATGCAATAGATAGTATCTTAAATGTCCATTTTATACAAGAGGTTACTAAGGCACTGGCCAATGGAACAGCTTCTCAGGTCACAGAACTATTCAACGGCAGAACTGGATATAAATACAGTCAGAGCAACCCGAGGCTTGTGGTCAAACCACCTGCTTGTCTTGCCTCAGCTAATTTATAGGGAATATTCATTCACAAGGCGTATTCAAAAGGGAAGGCATCCCTCTTGGTTTGGAGGGTAACCAAAAATGCTCACATAAACTTTCCAAAAGCATTTCTAACAGCTCTTTTAA
Source organism: Trachops cirrhosus (assembly GCA_028533065.1). Classification (NCBI taxonomy): domain Eukaryota; kingdom Metazoa; phylum Chordata; class Mammalia; order Chiroptera; family Phyllostomidae; genus Trachops; species Trachops cirrhosus. Next base: position 113,756,953 of record CM052544.1, read on the forward strand.
GGTTTATAACAATCCTGTGAAATGAAAGTTATCAACCTCAGTTTATTAAGTGAGAAAATGGGGTCAATGTGGTTGAGCAGCTTAAAATGATAACCCACTCAGTAAGTGCTGAACTCCATCACCTGGGTTTTATCTTCTAAGCCAGGCTCTAGGGTTTGCCGTGTACTGCTGAGTCTCGGGTGTCAGGGCAGACCTCGCACCAGCAAGAGTTTTAATTCAGTTTCAAGGTCCGACTCTGATCAATGCAGTTAATTAAGTTCATTGTGGTTCAGTTGGCTTTTCTAAAATATGAAGCTAGGAATGAAACCTCCACTTTCTGTCTCAGTGGGCGCATATGAAAAAAAATGAGGAAATGCAAATGAAAATCCTTTGTCAGCTACAAACTTATAGGCTTCTTTAAGTTGCCGCTATGGCTGTTATTTTTCAGAATCGTTTTTACTTCCTGCAAACAAGGCCAAAATGGGAAGTTTGTTACATTATAATTTGGGGGCATTATACATTCATGTCAGAAATCATTCATTCATTTGTTCAACAGGTGGGGTTGAGTATCTATTTTATGAGATACACTACCCTTGATCCTGTAGAAAACATAAAGTAGTACTTTATATAAATATTGTGCTGTGGTTGTGCAGAAGCCGTGTGTTACTCACCGTTACTCCATCCCACCTCCATAGCAGGTGTCCATTAAATGTCGACTAAATGTGGCAAAAATAAAGCTCAGTCCTTGTCCTTGAGATGTTTATAGCGCCATTAAAAGATAATGATAATGGAAGTAAATGTCTTAAGTAGATGTGTAGGTTACAGTAGATCATTAAGAAATTGCATGGACTTTGTTGGATTAGGATCGTTCAGCTGACCCCACGGAAGGAATGGAATTTACCTTAGATAATAAAGACACACCTGACATGCTTGGTTAGCCAGAAACTTTGTAGAAGGCAGATTTTTCAAACTTCATTCCATCATAAGTCCCTCTGTCCACAGATTCTATTCTGATTCCTTACGCTGGGCTGAGGCCAGAGAAGCTGTGTTTTTGAGAAATATTGCAGACAATTCTTACGATCAGGTAATTTTGAGGAATATTAATGTAGAAAGATAGTCTTTTCTTTTTCCCTCCCTCCCTTTCAGCCAAGATAGTCTTCTAAAGACTAGGAACAAACATTTGAGAAAGAACCTTTCAAAATGTAAGTTTAAGTACATAGGGTTAGTATGAGCACTCACCCACTTACGTTCTGAGCCTGACTCTGTCGTTAATTAATACGTAAAAATTATCATAAACTTAACTATGGTGCTTACCCTTACCCCATCCATGTCTTCTGACCCAATCACACACACACACACACACACCACACGGCAGTGTGCTAGGCTGTAGGTATTCAGAATTTCATGATCTCACAATCTCTGCGTAAAGTCAGACAATTAAATCAATTACTATCATTATAAGAACTATGATGGGGTTATGCAGAGAAGCCTGTGACTTCGAAGTCTACTGCTAATGCACGGCCTTGTAAAATCACTTGGCTTATGTCCCAACCGCATTGGACTAGAATAATGGATGGGCCTAAAATCCAGACAATTCTTGTGGTGATGTTTTAAAACTGCTAATAGCAGGGGGTTATTTGCAAACAAACCTAAATGTTTTCCATTGGCTCCAACAGGTGTTTTTTACACCCTCTATATGGTAGGCACTGAATTTCTTGGCATCTCTAAAAACAACCACTAATTCTCTGTAGGCAGAAACGTACTCTCTGGAGCTGTTTTTCCAATAACATTTATTTTAACAACAATATGCTTAGTCTGCTGTGAAAATACAGCTTCCCTGATTAGGCAGCCAGCCCAGTCAAACATTGTTTAGGGTTATAATTATAGCAATTTAATTGTTGAACAATCTCATAAGAGCTGCAAAAGAATTCCAGATTGTTTACATGCAGAATTTAAAACTTGTTTTCTTCTCTTGGCCTTTTTCATCTTTAAAGGGGACTCAGGATGTCTAGTCTGAAGCTCCAGAGTACAATTAAGCTCCCCGCAAAATGCATGTGACGAGGAGGCAGTCTCTCTGTGGGTTAAAGTAAGGAGCGGTTGCCATGATTTGTTTTAATTTGATAAACAGAGAGAGCTGTTCTGTCCTGAGACCTCTTTCCCCCCACTCAGAAAGGAGGTGTTTTTGTACAGCTGTGGGGAATTACTCACAAGAGGTTTAAACAGTGGAAAAAGAAAACATCCTTTTTTCTTTTTGGACCCACCCAGCCCACCAAGGTTTCCAGACCTAGCCAATGGAAAGACAGATTACGGTTCACTGAAAACTCCCCTTGGAAAATGGAGACCCGGACTCTATCAGGACAGCTACAAGATCTGAAGGGCTGACAAAGGGGCTTTAGCCACGGCGGGGGCAGGCCAGGCAGATGCCTTTGAAGAAGCTCTGCTTCAGAGACAGCTCGTAGATTAGATACCCACACAGGCAGGGCCACGGTGGCCAGGGCTGCACGAAATCTGTGATGGGGTGCAAGTCACTGCACCACGGTTCCTGCAGGATCATTAAACCGCCTCTTCGCCAACAGCGAACAACATCTAGATTTTCTTCCTCTTGTTTTGTACAAAGGTTGGATAAAGGACAGAGTGATGGCTTCTTTCGAATTTCCCCTCCACTCAAGCAATCATTTTATCCATGTTATTTTATGTGGCTTTATTTTTCGATTACAGTTTATATTCAGTATTATTTTGCATTAGTTTCAGGTGTACTGCACAGTGGTTAGACAGGCATACTTTAAAAAAGGGTCTCCCCAGGAATTCCCGTACCCACCTTAGTTACTACAACACTATTGACTATATTCCTTATGCTGTACTTTACATCCCCTGGACTATTTAATTATTTTGATCTGGGCAAAATAGAATTACAGAATTTAACTAAATGAGAAATTTGGCTTGAAAAGATTTCAGAGTCATTTTCTCGACAATACCTTGAAATGAGTGGTTAAACTTTTAACTCATTAATCTCTTGGTTATGTTGTTACTATTTCAAATTAAACATCAAGAGTTATAATTGGTGGACTATTTAAAAATATTGTATTTATTTATTTTCAGAGAGAGGGAAAGGGAAGGAGAAAGAGAGGGAGAGAAACATTAAATCAGTTGCCTCTCACATACCCCAACTGGGGACCTGGCCTGCAACCCAGGCATGTGCCCTGACAGGGAATCGAACTGGCAACCTTTGGGTTCACAGTCCAGCACTCAATGCACTGAGCCATACCAGCCAGGACTGTGGACTATTTTTAAATACAGTAATTATTGACCCACTTGCTAGGATATATAGGGAAACATATTTAATATTATGAGCAGGATGGATTTTGAGCTTTAAAAATATTCAGTACATGTTTTTTTTTTCCTATTACTTTTCAGTTTTCATGGCTTTTTGAGAAGTCAGTCATGGAATAAAGTTCTGAGACTATCTAATAAATAATAAATATATTAGAGATTAATAAATACATATATATTTTGTGAGTACAGAATCAAATTGTAATGTTTCTGTCTTATTTTACCTTTCATAGAAAAGAGAAAAAACATAGACAGAAAATTTTTTGTTTGCTTCCTAGAGTAGATAGAAGTCACCAAAATAACTTCTATCAAAATATCTTATGCAGAGTTGTCATGGCTATATATTTCTGGAAAGAACATTTAAAGAAAACTTTCCTATGTGTATAGCTTAATTAAATTGAACTTTGTTAAATCTTCCTTGAACTGATGAATATAACAGTTCAATAAATGACATAACTTAGAATTCCTTAAAACATTAGCATTCCAGCTTTAAATCTTTTTTCCAAATTGTTGTGAATACATCAACCTCTGGTTGATGTTCTTTATTTGTCTCAGTATTTTACCACCTTGGGCTCTTAAAATATTCTTAAAACCCACCACCTCTCACTTGCATGCTTTCAAAGACTGACATAAAAATAAGTTCAAAGTCAACCATTCAAAATTAATGTTATCTTCAATTAAAAATAAATTTACTTTGAGTGTTACGCCCATATATGATAACCCAACTTGTTAATGGCAAACTTGGGTGCTAGGGCAGATGAACATGTTTTGTAATTTTAAGTGATACACAAAACAGATTCTTAGACTGAACAGCCTTCTTGCTTAGAATGTCTCTCATGATTAGATTTTTTTCCTTAAAATATAACTTTCAAGAATATCATTATATCTATTTCACATGGATGGGTTTTCTTACTTAGAATATATGGAATCATTAGGCAGAGATGGCCTGATATCAAACATAATCAACAATAATAGTGGTAGAGACACCAAAATGTAGTAAGGACTTTCCATAATATTCCATGCAAAGTGGTAACAAATGTGTGGGCTTGATTCTTTTTTTTTTTTTAAAGAAAAGATGCTATGCATTTGTAAGCACCTATGACATAACTGGGGGAGCTACTTATAAGAAACAATAGCAGCCATGAGATTTTTCTAGAAAAAATGTTTGGTTTATAAAAATTAGCTATGGTTGAACTCTAAAGATGCTTACACAATTTTCTAAGGAAAATTAAAGCAAACCTTAATCTTTAATACTTTGGGTCATTTATGATAAGAACTAAATTCTTCCATTCCTACCTTCCTTTCTTCTTCCTTTCCTGATAAGCTTGTTTTCATGTTTTGGATGTCATTCTTAAATTTATTTTAAAAAATCATGTCCTGTTTTTGTTTTATTTTAATGTTGTATTTCTACAATGTTGTGAGGTGAAGATTACCTGGTGCATAATAGCTAGTCCAAAATATTTGTTGAGTAAAAATAAGTAAATTAAGTGATCTTACGAATAGCAAGAAATGTAAAAACTATCCTCCTCCGCCCAGAAGAAGGACACATTGTAGAAGAAGAAAAGCCACGACCTTTCCATGGGTTCACCAGTATCTGTGCAGAGCCCAGCTTTTCCGTCTAGCTGTGTCTCTTTAAAGTGCACGGAGGAGCAGAGCAGAACTAGAAAGGATACTAGAAGCAAGCCAAATAGAAGTAACCTTTAAAACAATTATCCTGGACTCCATGGGCTTAAAACAAGTCCATTCATGGCTAGAAAATGAATATTACTTATCCAAAAGGTTGCAGCTGTTTATGTTCTCTTGGGAATACACAAAATAAGAGCCCTCCATGCCAGGTTTTTCTGATTGCCTAACTTTAATAATTCAGAGATAAAACTCCCAAAATAGGCATTTATAAAGGCAAGGAGGAGAGGAAGGAAAGACTCAGAACTGGGGTTGGTACTCGTCACTGCTAGTTCTCGAACTACAAACCCATACGCTATTTTCCTCCTAATTTTGCCAGTTTTCCTAAATGATCGTCTGTGTCAGTCAAAACAGTCACAGGCTGTACAATATATTCTGTTCTGTCTCTACTGGTGGTTAGTTCTGAAAACCAAAATAACGGAAGCGCCGAATAAAATAACGCAACCAGAAAACTTAAGCCTGCAGATAAAAGAAAACACAATGTCAGAGGAGACAATGTATTTTCCCAGGAGCATCCACATCTCTGTGGACTCAGTTTTCAAAGTGGATTTTCTTTGAGTAGAGTTTGGATTTGCCAACCTGCTAGGAGGATATAATACTCTACTCACAGATGCTCCAAGAAAGGATATAAAGTGTGTTGTCATTTTCTTACTTTCCCAGAGATGGGTAGAGCCAAGAGCAAGGGGTGAAGGGAAGTGGGCAAAAGATTGTGGGAGTAAAAGGGAACTTGCTGGATCTGATCCAGTCACCTTCAAAGGACGCCCTCTTCCAAACAGAGCGAACCTTCAGGAGGAGATTATGCAAAGCCCCTGCTTTCCAGCACCCCTGAAAACCTGCCACCTCTACCCATTCAGATTTGAGGATTAAGAAAATCAGGGGAATGAAAGCTTCTATTTATCGCTGGTCCATGTCCAGAATTATTCTTCTGGGCTGGATCTTATGGTTCTATTGGTGGTGTGACTATCTCTTTTACATTTTTTGGGAGGCGGTGGGTCTGCATCATCTGATAGCTCTGTATTTATTTTTTCAGCCAGGATGCTTAATTGTGTAACTCTTAGCTAGGTTCCCTTGCCAAATGATAGACATCAGTGTTGGAAAAGACCTATTAGGTCATTTTATCCTAACTCCTGCCAGTGAGAGTTTGCTTCTAATATGCAAGACCAAGCGTCCACCCCTTCCCTGGGGAGATTAGCTTCTACAATCCAATCACTTCACATTGCCAACACATTTTCCCTGGCATTCAATTTATAATCAACATCATTGTTTTTCTTAATTCCATTATCACAAATTAAGTGTTTGCTTTCTGTTTTTTTTTCAAATTTTAATCCACTGATAAGTCTATTCCCTTATTTCTCCCCAAATCCATTCATTTATTTTATTTGTTGTTTTCCTAGAATCTTGAGTTTATTTGCTCACATTTATTATTCTTTGCACGACTCTGTATCTCTTTGATATGAAGATAATGAAGGCTCCTAATTTCCCAGCTTGGCACATTTCATTAACAAGCATGCGTGCCGTGGAATTAAGTAGAGTATTGAGACATTTTAATGTCTTCAGAAAATTAAGCCTTCCTCAATATTTTGTTCCTATTTTTCAGAAGTTTTTGGTAGCGTGTTTAGTGGCTTGAGATATGTCAGCAATTCCCAAGTGTCTCAGCTTTTTGGTTGCGTGCGTGTGTGTTTGCCTGTGTCAGATTTTATGCTGTGGAAACTCTGGCTCAGATGATCAGATGAGAAAAGGATTCAGAGATAAGAGGTAGGAGGAGAGAAAGAAAATGATCATAGTGAATTTAGGGACTGAAGAAACTGAGACACCCACCAGGAAACCTCACTCCCTGAAGAGATGGACCCTTTTCCAGCTCAGGTGAGCCAGTGTGCACCAAGGCTGCCCCGCGCACGCATGGGACAGACCTCTCTCCACTTCAAGCTTTGACCTCCTGGGACTTTATTTCTTTCTTGCCTGGCTTTGCTCCTACCCTGACTTGCCTTGCTCTTCAGATTCTCTGGCTTATTCTGCCTGGCGATCACATGTGCCTATCCAGTTCACCACATGGATTTGGTCTCCTCCACATGACCTTTCCGCAGCCTGCCGGCCTCAGGGAGGAGTCCCTGTTTCTTGATCCCGCCCTCTGACCAGACCACATCCCGCTGCTCCTTCCTTTCCTGCGGATCCAGTACCCGCACCTGCCCAAGCTCCAGCTTTTCTCTACATCTTGACTGCTCCCCCAAATTTACATTCAGCTCTACAGCAGGCCCCAACCCTGACTCAAAGTAACCTTCTTATTTGGTTCTTTAAGGGAATTTTATAGATAACTGACTCTCACAAAGATCAGAAAAATCCTAAATGTGGTCTGCAGGCCCTACAAAAATCCTGCCTAGCACGTAGCCCAATCGCATACACTGACCCACTCTCCACTCCCGCCATGTTGATTTTTCCTCAGCTCCTCTGTAAATTTTTTTTTTTTAATTTCAGGAAAGAAAGAGCAACTGCATTATTTTTATTTGAAAGGGGACTTCTTTGGGAGAAATAAGGAGCACATATAATTACTAAGAAAATGGAGGGGTATGCTTGGCGCATCCATAGAAACTGAAAGAGCACAGATTCTGGGCTGCAGGAGCTTTCCTGACGCTCATCGCCACTGTACCGTCGCTCCTGGACCCTGCCGGGCTCTCTAGGCACTATCTGCCTGGAGCATTGGTCCTCTTCGTACAGAGAAGACTATACTGCCCAAGATTCTCGAGAAATTTAAAGGATAAGGATGGGATTAAGATAGGGGCCTCAAGAGAAAGAGACTACGTTTCTCACTATTAATGTTTCTCACTGAACAGTGGACCTGTAGTCTCTAAGGTCTACCATTAATTAATGGTAGAGTGGTGACCAAAGGATTAACTAAAAGTGAAATAAAATAGGAATGACGACAGTCACAAACCAATGAAATCAAGTTTTACTAGTCGCATGTAAATATCTGTTTATGTGATTTATTAGTTAGCTCTCACTTTGTAAAGCTACAGGAAGAACTTCCAAATCCTAGTGGATTACGGCAATTAAGTTTCACGTCACTTACGTCCCTTGTCAGCGCAGGTCCAGCTGCAACTCTGCTTTAGTCTATGGCTCTGCACCACGTATTTTATTTATTTGGGGATCCAGGCTGGAGAATCAGTTCCTACTTGGGCAATGACGAACCCATGACAGTCCTTAATATTTCTGCTTATGTGGCACACAAGTCACTTCACACAATTCATTTATTGGTCAGAAAAAGTCAACTGGCAAAGCGCACCTCAGTGGGATGGTATGTTCCTTCTATAGGGAGTCCATGTGGATCTCATAACAAGAGAAAGGGATGTATCATTTTCTTGAAAGGAAGGCAGTGTATAATGGGAACAATGTAATACCATTTATTATTGTGGAAGCTAAACTGGAGAGCTCAAATAATGAATTTTTTTATCCCTTTTGCTGCACTGTATATAAGAAATAGAAACACATCTCTGCAAATTAAGGATATACCAGTTTTAAAGGACTCTGTAGGATGTGGCTCAGGAGAAGCACAAATGTGAGCCTATCTCCATGGTGCAGCTGGGTGGCCTCAAAGCCATCGTGCGTGAGCTGTTCGATGAGCGTCCTTCTAGACATTCCAGACGTGCACTAGTGATTGCCAGTGTCCATAATGTCGAGCACAAATACCAGCAAATATGAGGTCTTAGTGGGATGAGGTTCATGCACCACAGATGGAGAAGAGTGATTCACAAAGAAAATACTGTGGTCTATCCTCTCACTAGTGAATCAGCACCAACCATTCCAAACAGGCAATCTTTCAGAATGTTGTCCATAAAGGGACATAAAAAATTCATTATTATATCCTCATCACCTAGCAAAATACTTAGTATATTATTGGTGGTGAACACATTTTTATTAAAATGAATTGTTCTTTACTCTGACCTTCAAAGAAACACGAACTGTGGAAATTCAGTAACTGACATAAGTGAATAGTGTTGTTTGGGGGGTAAACAAATATACTACATAAAGATAAAATAGCCTTAATTAACTAACCTAAACTTGTTCTGATTATCTTGGTAGCTTTTCTCATTATATTTGAGAAATTTCAGAGTGGCGACATTATCCAAAGCTGTGACAATCAAGAAGGGAAAGTGTCCAGGCTTTGACAATCTCTAAATGCTCAAAACAATCTTAGCGACAAATTTTCCCTACAAATGAAAAAAAGTAGCATATGAAAAAATTTGCAGAATTATTTATATTCCAAATTATTATATGTATATATGTGATGTATGTGATTATATTATTTGTACAGTGATTATATATGTATAAAAATATTAAATTTCATTCCTATTCCATTATATTTCCATTTAAAATAGCCTTGTAATCAAAGGTAATTACCTTTTTTGTCTTTTGCTAACATTTTGTCACTAGCTGAAAGGAAAATTTTGCATTGGCTAGAGCATTTTCTAGAACAATTTCACAAATGTATTTTTCTGTTTTGGGAAAGGACATATGGTAGACACGTTAGAGATCCCGGCTACCACCACCTTTGACATCCTCACTTTAATTCATATAATACTTTTATTTTTCTCACAAGGGAACCTCCCTAAAGCTTTCTTACTAACACTTCATGTCTGCAAAATTTTGTTTGGGTTTTTGTTTGTTGACTGTGAGGGTCATTCTTTTTTTTTTTTTTTTTGACACAGCACGCGATATTTTCCCAACTTCAGCAGATCTGTGACGTTAAAATAGAGGAAGGTAAGCCACATGCCGACGTCAGGGCCTCCAGCTCAGCTAGACTTACTGCACAGGGCAGGGCCTTATGCATGCACAGCTGCCTCTCTCCTGACTCACAACTACTTCCCATTTGTGTCCTAACCAAATTGCCATTGCTGCATGACATGGGTCATTAGGTACTAGTTTTAAGCTTTCATATGCAATCTGCCAGCTAGCCAGAGCCATCTACTATACAGGAGTCCTAAAATAATGCCAATCATGTGATATTTTGCCTGAGAAACTTCTAAACAAAAATTTGACCTGAATCACATATGCACACACATACACACAAGGCTATTTGATCCCATGAAGGTTATCATTTACTCTCTTATCCATTCATTTACTCACTATTGTATCCTTCAAACTATTATTATTACCACAAGACCCTGAAGTTCCCGTTGTGGTGGTGCCACGACAGAATGCCTGAGGATGGAAAAGACTTCATAGAGCACTTCTATGTGTCTGGATAAAGTAAAGTAATTTGTCCTTCACCTCACAAAAACTACATCAGAGAAAATGACTGTTGCTGAGTGTCCTCACTACACTTCCTCTTTACTTTTATAACAATCTAATTAAAATCCCTGACTCCTTACAAACAGGACTCTTTCCGTATTGCTCATGCCTTCCTGCCATCTACACATTTGCATGATAGCATGTGGTATTCCCCTAACGTGAACAACAAGATTCACTCATGCACACTCTGACTCAGGGGTATTTGACTCGTGTGTCCATTATCCTCACTGGTATTAAGTTAGAGACCTTGAAGCATGGTCAAAGACATGGGAAAAGTAGATTTCTTTTGAGTCCTACAAGAAACTAAATTGCACTTGCATTTGAACATAAACTTGGACTTATAAATTTAAGATTCTGGGAGGTTTCTGGGAGACAGGGAGTAAAATAGGGGTCCTAGAACAGGAACCTAAGAACTAGACTAAGATATAATGGCTGTGTGACTATCCTTAAACAAGATGAGCATATCTGAACATTATTGACTTTTCAATAGCTCCTTTCTTCCCCTCACCATAGGCTCTAACTTCTAGCTCCATATTTATTGGGTCCAAGGTATGGGTGTGTCTGTCTTTATAGTGGCATCTCCCTTCCATTGTGCTACTTTGCCCTGACCTGGATGACCTGTACCCTCAACACTCTCCCCTTGTCCCCTCTGAAAATCATAATGCCACCTATGGGACAAGCAATTTATGCTTTCGTGCATCTGGGGGATCTCAGGAAAATGCGCACAGACTGCTCAGGCAAGGGGCAAACATCATGCAGCAGCAACCTGCTTGCCTTTCTCGTGGTAGATTCTCAGGGAAGAGCATCGGATATAAACTCAATATGTGTGGAGTGAATATGTTGCAGAAGAAAGAGTTAATGAAGAAAAGGGCTCATTAGTAGAACTCAGTAAACTTAGACACCAAGGTGAGCTGGCTGGTGTTGAAGATACAGGTTGTGGAGAGAGGGGTAATAGAGAAAGAAGTCTTCCCTTTGGAGAGACCGTCTAGGACCTTAGTCTGAAAACGTTTGTTCTGAGGTGTTTTCCGTGGGAATGTGGCATCTTCGTGTGTCTGTGCTGATACGGAGTTGAGTCAGCTAATCTTTTAGTAGGAGTTACCTCAGACTCCGTCCAGTTCAATTTCTTTTTTAAAAATTAATTTAATTTATTTATTTTTAAATTTTTCTAGAGAGGGGAAGGAAAGCAGAGAGGGAGAGAAACATCAATGTGTGGTTGTATCTCAAACATGCCCTACTGGGGACCTGGCCCACAACCCAGGCATGTGCCCTGACTGGGAATCGAACCAGCAACCCTTTGGTTTGCAGGCCCATGCTCAATCCAGTGAGCTACACCAGCCAGGGCTGTCTAGTTCAATTTCTGACCGACACAGAAACAACCACCCGCAAGGGAACCCTGACACACTGCCTTTTAGCATCTCTAGTGACAGACAACTCTGTGGGATGACTTTTGCCACCTCAGGCTACGTCCGCTGTTAGAATGTTCTTTTGTATGTTGTACTGACAGTGACAATTTGACAAGCACCTGACACAGAGGTTGCCATCTGGAAGATATTCTATCTCCATAAAAGTTGCTCATTCCAAATCAGAATTCCCACAACTCGATTTTCATATTCTATGTCTTTTGTCCTCACACTCAATGACATAATAAGAGAGGTGGACCATTGTTATAGATTTTGAAAATGTAACACATTAAAAAGAAGAAAAATAAAAACTTTCCCTCTTTTTTACATTAATTACAGCAATTAGTGTGAACAGCTTACCCATTTTACTCACTGCAGCATTATGGCTCATGTATGTGCGTTCAAAAGTGTCAATTTCACTGAAATGCGGTTGTATTTTATCTCCATACTTAGCTTATCTATATAAGTCCTGGTTATTGATTTGCTTAAAATTTTTAACAATTAGAAAATCCAATTATTCTAACTAGAAAGTTCTGACTATACATAAGGTAGTTCTCTATAAGCAGAAGATTCATATATTCAGAAGCCTCCGACACTTCAGAACTAAATAGCTCTCAGCATTTTTTCAGCTCCGTTCTTTCCTCTAACCAGAGACCAACCACTGAGCATTTTTGGAGGTGAAGCCTTTTTGGGTAAATTATGGGCTGAAAACAATTTGTATTTTCATTTCCAGATTGCTTGGCATTAGAACTCCAGTTGCTTTGTATCGATCAATAGGACGTATCTGGGAGAGTCCTGGATGTGTCCAGCCTATCGTCACCAGTCCTCTGTGGGTTCGCTCTGACAGCTTCCATGTGGGCTCCAGAAAAGGGCGAGATTGTCAAAGTGTTGTAAATATGAGCCTTGGGTGGGGCCCAAGCCCTCCAGATGTGACTACTTTCGTATTTTCAGTGTGGATTCAGAGAACTACCCTCTTTGCTGACGGAGATAACAAGTGTCTTTGGCCTTAGACATAGAAGTGCATAGAAAAATGTGGTCATTAGAGTGGAAATGTCTACAAGCAGCGTTTTCTTCCATTGACCTTGTGGCTAACGATTATCATAAGCCCGGGCTTCTCTTCTCTGTGGTCAACTGGTCATTCTAAAGCCATGTCTGAGCACTCACTCATTGCTTTTGTTATGCCAAGGCTTTTGGCTCCATCTCTACCTATCTTTCTATGAAAGCAAATGAGAGGCCTCTGACTGGACAAGAAAATTGTCTGAGGAAGTAACTTATCTTCTGAGTCAATGTGTGTCTGAGCCGAACTTCCTCTTTCGGTTGGCTTCCCCAGCATCCGACAGCTCAGGCTGGGTGGTGGGTGGTACAGAGCAGTTCAAGCTCAGTTTCTGTGGTCACTTTTTCCATTTTAAGGCAATGGTTCATTCAGTGTGCATGATCATTAAGCAGGAATTTTGCTTCTCTTTTTACATCATTTAAGTGTCCTTCTAAGGTGCATTTCTTACCCAAATGGGAAAATGGACAAAATATAAAGAAATCTTTAACCACTTGCTGATTGCTGGGGGACTGAGTTCAATGGGGAGTTGGTAGGATGAGGGAAAAACTTACCAGAGGTCAGTAGAATCTACCTACTCCTTCATTTACCTACAAATAGCTTTATTTATTCTGAAATATAATGTATAAAACTCCAACTAAAACATGTAGCACCAGTGAGCACAAGCAGTAAACAGATATGTTCACATTGTTTCGTGTGAAATGGTTCAAGTATTTTGAAGTAATTTAGTGCATTTGGTCTTTGAATTCAAAGGAATAAGTCTGATTTTACTTTAAACAAGCTTTTAATATATACACCTCAATGAATATATAATGAATATTTACTCTTTCAAAGGCTATAAGCTTATTTTAACTGTTTCTACGAGTATCAGTTAAGAAGCAGTCTTCTCTTTTTGTGTGATTAGTAGATTCCATCTTTTTTCCTAATCAAACATATCTGAAGCACATTACGTGCACTCTCCCCTCTGCCTCCCCTGCAAACCCCACCAGTCTATGGCTCATTATGACAGTAAGTCTTAATTGCAGGTAGCAGCAAGGCAGACACTTCTTAGAAGAATGTAGCAGAACTTTGGTGGATACAGAAATGTCTATGTTGAAGTTATGGAAAGACTTTTTTTTTTGCCATATATCTTGTATGACCTGGAATGTTTGGAGATAAATCATTCACCTTTGAGGATGTGACCAAGTAAATTATATAGTTCTATAAATTATTTGTACTACTTTTTACTATTAAAATGGTGCTGATGAAGAATTTTTAATGGTATGGCATAAAAGGCTAATGATATAAAACAGGATATAAAAATAAGGATACTGCTCTGGCTGGTGTGGCTCATTGGATTGAGTGCCAGGCTGCAAATCAAGAAGTCGCCAGTTCGATTCCCAGTCAGGGCACTTGCCTGGATTGTGGGCCGGGCTCCCAGTGAGGGGGTACGTGGGAGGCAATGGCACATTGATGTTTCTCTCTCCTTCTCCTTCCTTTTCCCTCTCTCTAAAAATAAATAAAATAAAATATTTTTAAAAAATAAGGATACTTTCATATTTTCAGCCTCATGTTACCTGGATAAACACAAAAGAATAGAAATAACACTGGAAAGAAATGTGCTACAAATGATAACAGTAATTCTTTGCACTCACTGGAATTATAGCTAGGCTTCTGTTCCTTTATTATATTTTGTGTATTTGTCTAGTTATCTGCAATGCGTTGATATTATTTTGATAGTGGAATAACAAAAAAAATAAAATGAAATGAAAGAAAAGTGTTGGAGGCATAACAGGAGCTTATGTGTTCTGTCTCCCAAATTTCAGTGGTATCAGAGAATTCTCTCTTCACTTTGATTAAACAAGGCTGTCCACAGATAACAGGTACTCTTGTGCCCCTACAGCTTCTTGAATGATTTCTACCACTCCCTTCTATTAAGCTTCCCCTTCAAAGTCAAGTAGACACAGCTCTGCTTTCAATTCAATTTATTTTCATTCCTATATACGAGAAGAGCTCTCTTAGTGGAAGGAGGGTTTCAGAAATCGATGGTTGTCCTTCTTGTTCTCAGAGTCTCATCTCGAGCAGCTTCTTAGACATTGCCTATTCATTGATGGGGTAGAATACTTAAAGCTAGCTTTGTCTGCTTGTTCCCGTTGGTTGGCAGGCCTCTGAAAAAAGGACAGAAAAGCCAATCCACTCTTGGACCGTAAGCTAGCCATTCATGTATTAAAGTCACTGGAGGCTGATGTAATGATAGCAACCATTCATGTTGGCAGACAAGAGAACTCTGTATGTAATACAGAAGACTGGGGTAATTTAACTAGCCATTCCTTGCATGGAAATGATGTTGTAGCTGATTGGCTGGGCTTTTGCAGAAACTGAAGAGGGTGTAAGGTGGTCTGAGCTAATACAATGCTTCCAAAGGGTGAGTCTCTTTCCTCCTTCAATCCGAGAAGTAAAACATCAGTTTGAATTGCATTGACTTTTGGAGTGAAGTGACAAAATATGTGGAATATTATGAAATTAAATCATAATAAAAACGTATCCACTTGATGAAAAACTATTATGATACTTTTTAAGCCCAAAGGTTAGTATACCCAAACTTATCTTTTTTCTATAATAAAATAACACCACCATTAAAGAAAAGGTTACTGGCAAAAAATGTGAGTACCAGGCACTGTTTTGTGCCTCAGGATTAAAGACGTTCAATGTGGTGATTAACAACATGCTGAATGTAGAAATTTGAGGCTTAATTAATGAGTTAATGATGGGAATAGAGCTCCTTTTATCCAGAATTTAAAATTCCAACTACAAGCAGTTTTGTTTTGGAAGTTCATCCACAGATGATCTCAAGTTGGGTTATTATTGATTGTCTGATTTATAATAACACCTGGGATCCATAGACTTTCCAAAGAGGTAACAGGAACCTGGAATTTCATTAACATTTCTATGGGAGAGGTTGTGGGCAGATACTTTTCTTTTGAAGATGATTTTCCAGAGTCTCATTTAGCAAATCTGTCATCAACAAAGTACAAAAGAGATTCAAATACTTATTAGACAATGCATTCAGTATGTGAGCCAAAGTTAGGGATGATCTCAGACAGGATTGTCTGATACATTCTTCTCCTCTTCAAGATATGGAAATTTTGACTTGATTTGTCCTAATATTTTCTAATCTCTATTTTTCCTTCATACAGTAATAACTGAGTTAGGACACAGTTGTTTTTTGAGATTATGCTGATATTTAAACTTCAGCGATTTTTCTTTTCTTTATATTTCCTTTTCCTTAGGGTTGGTTTTGTTGTCTTGCCTAAATGAAGGTGATGCCGTGGCTTGCAGATTACTGGGTGGATTTAAAGATCTGTGGGCACTTTATCTGCTTCTGCCTTCCAGTGACCCTTGGGTATCCATTGTCCTCTCTCTGTGGTAAGAAGTGACAGTGGAGGCAATTACAACAAAACTTGTAAAAAATATAGTTGAAGATAAAAAGAGAAAGAAAATATCAAAGCCTACCCATCCATTCTTGAAATACATGTGTATATATCTATGTATATAATTTATTATTGATTGAAACATATATGGTGAAAATGTCTGTGTTTCAGGAACTGATCTAGGGGCTTGTATCACACACACAAGCTCCTCACTGTCCCCAGGGTGCTTACAATCAATCATTAGGTGGGCATTCAGACCTAAATACAATGACTTAATCATATTCATGTTAATATCATATTAAAGATATGATATTATGAGATGTGTAGTGCATTAGTAAGGATGCTGTTAGCTGAGAATGACAGATATTCACTTCAAACTGGTGTAAGGATATAAGAAATTTCTTTGGCTCACTAATTTGGAAAGTGGAAGGGCAGATTGGCTTGTATCCAGGAGCTCAAATTACGTGGCTGGGACTTAATCTGCCTTCATTCTCTGTTGTGATAACCTCATGGAGTACACCCTAAATGCTCCTTCTCCCATGCTAGTGCCCAGTTCATATCCTCACAAGACTTAAGTCCATCAGAAAGAGAGCTTCTTTGTCCCCCACACTTCTAAAGCAGCCGAAAGCCCAGAGTCACTGGTTTTCACTGGCCAAACTTAGCTCAGCTACTCTTCAGGCTCTGCCTAGGGTCAACCTTCTCTAACTGTAGAGACTAAGAGAAGTGACTGTATGTTTCCTCAAGGACAACGAAGACACTGTTATCAGAGACAGGAGAAATAGTCATTGCACAGGAAAACCATTATGGTTGTCACCACACAGAGGACACAGAGACATGTGTTGGAACTTTTATTCTTCTAATGAAGAGATCTAAGAAATCTTTGCTAATTGCACCTCCAATAAGGGGATTGCTACTTTGGGCTTTCCTATCGACTACTAAGGAATATCTGGTGGTGGAAAAAAGTTATTTCCCTTTGAGATATAGCTGTTATTTAGTCATTTATTATTTCTCTACTACCCTTTGTGTACTTGAAGCATTGTCCTTCTAGTTTCGGATTCGGGTGAAGACAGAGCCAGATGTACTGTAGATCCTAAATTACTAGATTTTTAAAATTCTTCAGAGAAAAATTAATAAGGGAATGACTCTAAGGAAAAGTATGTTTCCAAGGAAATGGTGGTGGGTAAAAAAAAAGAAAAAAGATTGCATACTGTCCAGTCCAAACAAGCTTATTATTAATTACCCACAAATTTTATTTACTATAAAATCAACGAAGCTTTCCAGGGAAATATAGGATGAGGTCAGACCTGATGTTAAAAGGACTGAGGAAGACAGAAAATTCCTCATTTATTCAGTTAGTCTCAGAGATAGGTTCTCTGATGTCAACCACTCACCTTCGATTAACTTATCTTTCAGATTAAGCATCAAGTGTGACTGGGAAAGTATATCATCTATACTGACGTCACCATTAGGAAGCTGTGATCCCTAGAAACAAGATCAGGTGCATTCCTGTTGCCTTTCCCTTAGTATCCTTCCTTTATCCAGACTCCAAGCATCAGTGAAGGTGAGCCTATGAAGTACCTAATCCTTGTACCAATTGGCCAAATCCATAACCCATAATCCTGAGCATCTGCCCAATTTCCCTCCTCCCAAATTGTGCCTTGTATCTGGCTCTTTCTAAAAATGAATCCATCTTTTAAACTCTAGCTGCTTTCTGGATGTTAAGACTCAGAGTTGAATCCTGTCTCTTTCACCCATGATAGATAAAAGGATGAAAGGTGTTAGAGGCATGGATTTCCCAACATGGTGTGTGTGTGGGAGACAGAGTAATGCTTCCCCCACCCTTCCCAGTCAAAGATACCTGTGCCCTAATCACCAGCAACTGTGAAGGTCTTATATTACATGGTTAAAGGGACTTTGCAGATATAATTAAGGTTATAGACATTAAGGTAGGAAGACAATCCTGGAAATCCAGGTAGGTCCAATCAAACCACATGAGTTTGTCCTTAAAAGCAGATAAATTTCTCTGGTTTCAATAAAAAAAAAAATAGTCTCAGAAAGAGAAAGCAGAAGAGAGGCAGCAGCAGAAGTTAGAGAGAGTCCGAGTGAGAGAAGGATTTCGGGCATCACTGCTGGCTCTAAGATGCAGGGGCCCGTGTGTGAGGACTAAAGAGAGGCCTGTAGGAGCTCAGGGTGTCCTGCCAGCTAAAGGCAAGCATGAGAATAATACTTCAGTCCTATAACCATAATGAGCCAGGGTCTGCCTGCAACCTGAATGATCTCAGAAGCAGATTGTTCCTAGAGGTCTCGAATAGACCTAGAGGTCTGCTCAGTAGACTGACACCTCAATTTCAGACTGAAACCCAGAACAGAGAAACCAACCAAGCAGACCTGGACTTCTTCCGTTCTATAGAATTGTAAAATAATACACTTATGTTGCTTTAAGCACTACATTAGGGATTATTATTATTATTGTTACTTTTCACAGAAGCAATAGAAAATGAATAGAGTGTGCTTCTGGACAAGGAAGAAGAGTATGAATTAAGAGGGAGCTGAAATCATGACAGTTAAAAAAGTAGATGGATTTAAAATAGGAGAGTTTTATAACAATGCTGTGTGTGGCTCTGATTTTAATCCTATCTTATTTAAAAAATTAAAAAAGAATACTTGTTCATTAAGCTGGGCAATGCTGAGCAGAAGTCAGTACCTAAATTACAGGCATAGTTTCTGGTGGGATAAAGAGACAGTGAAAGGTAAGAAGTGGAAGATATACAACTAGTCTCATGAGTAATCATTAATGCCGCTAGTAAAGGTATCTAGCCATGTAATAGAGACATTTACTGAAGAAGATACAAGATACAAGAAACATTGTACACAGGACAATGATGCCTCAGTCCCCATCAAAGTAGGCACCTTGAAACCTCACATGTTTTCCCAATCGCCATCAGCTGCTGCATTGTATTTTCCTGAATCTCATCAATGGTCTGAAATCTCTTCCCTTTCAAATGTGATTTTATTTTGGAGAAAAGCCAGGAGTCACAGGGAGCCAAATCTAGGATGTAGGGGGTGCTAAGTCACTTGGGTGATTTGATGCTTCTCAAAAAAACTGCACAAGATGTGATGTGTGAGCGGGAGCATTGTCGTGATGGAGCTGCCAATCACCAGTTGCCCACAGCTGTGGACTTCTAAATCCAAATGGTTTCTGGGAAAGAATATTGAAGCTTACCACAAAATCTGATGCAGATTCATTGCTTTATTCACTCAGTCATTTTGAAGATGACGGCCACACAGTACACATATTCACTCAACAGCATCTACCGCCCCCACTGACTAGTACAGTGATGTTGTCATTGTTCACGCATGCTCATTCCAGTCCACTCTCCTTAGGTGCCAGTTTATATCAATGTCCGGCAAACCATTCTCATTATAGTAACAATGGCTGGATTTTCTCTGGACAGACCTTGTATGCCTAGTCCTAGCATCAGAAGTAGACTTTTATGATATGAAAACAAGTCTCAATTTTTGGAAGGTTCTCTTTTATGTCAAACCTCATCGGACATGTTGAAAAAAAATTTAAAAATAAGAATGGTTATATATTTAAGAGAAATAAAGTAACCGACAGACTTTAAAATTCTTGTTGGTTGTTTTGGCTGCCAAAAGGGAACTTCTATGATATATTATGTATCTGCATGATAGGGCAGATGGCTCCTTCATCTGCACTGAGAAGGATTAAATGGATAGGATCTCACTATCTTGCAAGAAGTTCTACTACAGGAGGAACATAAAATAGGCCTGCCAAGAAAAGTTTTGCTTTAATAGCCCTCACATGCACTAGACATTTCTATCTGCAAAGGATGTTTATATTCACCTTGGGCTGTTTCCAAGATTTTATTTGGGTATTTCTTTTGGACATAGGCCTTCGTTTAGATAACTGTTCCCTCCTTAAGAATGAATAAAAATTCTTGCAACATGGAGAGAAGAAAACCAGTGAGACTTCATGAATCTTTAATACTACACTGCAATCACCAGCCAACCACCAGTCCAGGGCCTGGAGATGAAGAAAGTATGTCATGTCTAAGATAAATCTAAGAGGAATGTTAGTTTCTAGGAAATGAACAAAATAGGTCCAAATTTTGAAAGTCAGGAAACCTTTGCTGTTAAGTTCCAGCAAAACTTCAGATATGTAAATAGTACCAAAGGAGATAGAAAACTCTAGCTGCCTTCTCTAGGATTCTTGATCCAAGGGGGATATTCTCAAGGGGCTGTGGCCCTGAACTTGCGCAGGCAGGCTTTGCTCTTCTATGACTGTTGACAAGTGCTCCTCTCACAGACGAAACACCCAGGAGATGCCACTCCAGTAGTGACCAAATAGCTAATTCTTTAGAAATGGGTGTTCCTTGCCATTCTTCTTTCTTTTCTAGAGCACATTTTACCCACCAGTCTCTTCATTCTAACTGATCGCATTTTACCAAATGATCTGTATAACACATTTGGTGTCAACTCAAAAATGGAAAAGAGTCATAAATTGAAAGAAGGCAAGTGAGAAAAAAAATAACCTCCATAACACAGATTAATGCCTGTATTTGACTTATCATCATACTTTATAAACCCTGGGAAATTAGATATTTGGTCATTCTATTTCTTTCTTTCATTCATTCATTCATTCATTCAAAGAGTAACCAGTCATGCAAAGACATGAGTGTGGTGTCAAGCCAAGAAAATAAACAGAAAGAACAAAAATCCTAAGACAAGAAAAGGTTTTACGAGCTTGAGGTACCTAAGAGAAGACCAGTTTGCCTTCACAATGCCAAACATCCAAAGTTTTAAAAATATCCAAATGCTCTAAAAATGTTATGGAATTTAAATATGCAAATTATTTGTATGACTTTAAACAAAGGTTTTATGAGTTTTCTCTCATTGACTATCACCTTCCTCTGAAATTATAATTGGCGTCATTTTGTCTACATCCAGAGTTCTAGATCTGGAGTTCAACAGTGTAGTTATGTCATCTAACTTCCTTTTGCAAAAAAAAAAGTACAGCATAAAAAGTCAGTGGTTTATCTGTTGCCATCCACCCAGCTGCTCGAGGCATTAATCTAAAACTCATTTCTCATGTCTTTTTACCCCCTCCCTTGCTTCATTTCCGTGCTGTAAGCCTTGTTCACTTCTCTCCATCTCTCAGGCAAAAAAAACATGAGCTCTCAAGTCATCTGCTACATTAGCCACTTTTGTCTTCCTTCATGCATCTCCAACCCCCAAATCTTCAGATTGATCATGAAAAAAGGTGATCACGACATGCCAATTTTACGTCTTAAACCTGCCAGAACTTCCCTTCAAATCCAAACCCGTCGGCCCTGCAGGATCTGTGCCCTCCTCCCCGCCGTGGCTTCATCTACCAGTGCTCCCATTCTTGTCTCCACACCCGTCACACTATCTTCTTCGTTCCTTGACACTAATGGTCTTCCTCTTCACTCAGGGAAGACCACCTCCTCTGCTTGGAATGATTTCTGTCCCCAGGTCTATTCTTCATTGGCTTCTTGCCATTTACTCCTTAGTGAGATCTTTCCAGACCAACCAATCCCATTAATATCTCCTCCCCCGGCTCCAGTCGCTTCTCTGTTGTCTGCTATGTTCTTCATAACATTTACTGGCCATGTTGTTAATTCATGCGTGGCATGTTTATTTGCTGTCCCTCCGTAATAGAGTATAAGCTTTATAGGAGTAGGGATCTTGTCTGTCTGGTTCTACCGTTAATCTTCATCATTTTGAATGGTTTAGAATGCAATGAATATTTACCCAGTTGAGTTAGAATCATACAACATCTTAATTCAGGAGCAGTCTCCTAACACTCAATAGAGTGCTCATTCCACTGGATTATAATTAGTCATGGTCATTGCCTGACGTTGTTCAATTATAATTACCTCAAAGACACATCTCACGCCTTTCGTGTAAAATCAGTCTTTCTCATTTTCACACTTCCCAACTCTAATGTATTTTTTAAAAAGATAACATTAGACTACTAATTAAAAGACAAACGTTTTGACTAAATAAAAAGGGGCACATTCAAATAAGCAATATTAAATATGAGAATGTCCAAGTATGTAGTTACTTTAGCTCCAAAGTCTTCTCAGTGATAACCAGAAAAACTAATCTGCTTGCGAGGTGAATACGCCAGAGGCAGCGAATCATACGATTTGACAGCAACTGCTCAGCCTGGTTTCTGTGAGCGTACGGTGCAGGGGTGCAGCTGACGGCGCGCTCCCGTTCAGTTCGACACAGTGTTTCTTAGGTCAGCGCATTCGCTTCTTTTCTTACATCGCTGCCAACTCTCAATAAAATTCGACAAATTTTCTGTTCCTACGTTTCAGTGTTTTTCCAAAAGTTGTCATGGCTTCTGAGCATTTGCAGATCACTGAAATTTTTTTCTACAATAGCTCTGTACACTGAAACAGCCCAAAATGAAATCCCTTTCTTTTTTAGAAAGAGAAAAAATCATAAATGCATAAAATTTCCAATTTAAAGGATAGACTAGATAACTTTTGTATATTTGTATTTTGTATCGTTCATATTTATATGTCTCCTGTTACACTGAAAATTTAATTCTTAATGATTCTGGATATATTAAATTACTTGCTTTATACATGTCTGTATATGTTTCAAAATAACATTACCTGTCATTACTAACACTGTGACTACTGAGTGCAGTGTATGACTCCTTCGTTGTATTTTTTTTTTTTTTTGTCCTTTAGGCCTCATTAGAGCTGTACAGTCAAAACATGATCTTTTAAAAACACTGTGATTAGTTTTTATTTGGTTGTATGACTAATCTGACACGAAGTAAGAGGATTTGTTTTTGTTTTGTATTTTTCTTTTCAATTTTTAGAGATAGCCTTTTAAAATGAAAACCTTCCTTATTTAACTGGTAAAATATTTCCATGGTTTAACAGTCAACACCATAAAAGAAGATTAATTTTGGAAGAGTGTCTTTCTCCCCTGCTCCTTCCCCTCTTCTCCACCTTCTCTGATAACCAGTTTTTTCACTAAGTTTTGATTTATTTTTCTATTGCTTCCTTTTAAATATATACATATTTGTTTTATATACTCTGTATATTTGTTTATATATTGCAATTATTAATATGTATATATTTGTTTATATGCATATATATTTCCTCTTACATAAAGTTAACATATATACTCCTTTATGCATTTTGTTTTCCCCTTAACTGTATATGCTCTGAGGGAAGTCATTGAAGATGTAAGCCTTATCCCTCTCTATATCAGTATATTGTAGCGTGGAAGATGTATATTGAATTGGATTCACGGTGATTGCAGATGAATGTGTGGGGGAGCAGACAGCACAGACTGAGGAAATTACAGCATTCCCAGCCACTGAGACTGGCATAAGCTACAAATGGGGACCAAGTACGTGAAGCTGAAATTTCTAGGTAGCAGGCAGTTGATTGCTTCGAACAGCAAATAGGTGTTTTCAGCTTAAAAGACAAACCTACTTGTTTTCTATGCAGTGCCCTCTGGTGGTTAGGATATCTTGTTATAGTTTTAAAAACTGGATTCTGAAACAAGAGTATTAACAAAAATAGCCAATATTTAGTGATCACATTCTGTCTTCCAGGCCCCTGATCAAATAATTTACATGTATCCTTTCTTTTAATTCTAACACAGTCCTATGAGATACACACACGTTCAGTCTTTCTGCAAAAGAGGACATGGATACTCACAGAGGTTAATGAATTTAACCCAGACCACATAGCTAATTAGTGGGAATGTTTGCACTTTTTGCCAGCTGTTTGTTCTTATCTGCTACAGATCTAAAGTTATACATAACTGTGTAGAACATGAACAGAACACGAGGCTTGGAAGGACCTCAGAGGCCATCTGGTCCTCACCCGCATTGACCAATGAATCCATGAAGACACTGAGGGGAGTTGCAAAGTTAGCTACTGAACCATCTGAGCTAACTCCTGGGTCCCCCGACTCCTGATTTTTGTTCTTTTGATTGCGCAAAAGCTGCCTGCCTTACTTGATTTAATTTGCCTGTCTAGTGATTGTTTGACATTTCTCCAGGATACAGATGGCACTTCGCAACATTACAAAAAAAAAAAAAAAGTGGAGGGTTTGCGGGGAGAGTAGGGGAAATAATCTCTACCAAATATGACAACTCATTAACTACCTTTTATCAAAGGGATTTAATTGCTTGCCTCATATCCTGTTTTCAGCTTTCTTCTTCAGTGGCAAATATCAATTAAATTCTCATAACAAAGAGTCTGACTGCAGTTGACAAATAATCCTTTTCAGGAGACTTGCCCTCGGTGACTCTCCACAGGCCAAATTTACAATTCTTTCAGCCACAATTCTTCGCTGCTGTTTCCTCTAACATCGGATGTGACAGGCCTGCCAGGACAAGAAACAGGCTTGCCCTTTGAGGGCATTTTCCCATATAATGAGGTGTCCCCTGCAGAAATCACTCTGCCAGTGGTGACAGGCCACTATAACTCCTGAGTGCTGACCCTACGGCTGCCTATAATTTACCTGGCTGACCAGCGTGACAGGGGACCCATTTCCTCTGAAGGATATTCTGATTTTGCAGTGAAGTTGTTGACAAGGGAACAGTTTCTGACAGACAAAGAGGAGAACTGCTTTCACCCAAAGTCTCAGGGAGACAATTTTAGCTCATTTTTAAGTAGCCTTTTGCAACAACCAGAGCATGTAAAAATGCTGCACTTTGCCCAGAAGGCCATGGCCTCCAATCATGAGATATTTTCAAATAGACGCTGGCTCACTAATTAGCCCGAATATGGCAGAAATAACTAAAATAGTAGATGGATTTTCAAATTATTCTTCCGTCCCCAGAGTGCTTGTTTCTCTGACTCAGTAATAATTTTCTCTCTAATATCTATTGCTCTTATCTTCCTCTAAGTAGTAATGTGCTGTAGCTACCTATCTGTCTACTTCCACAATTATAAAAAACAATGAATCACTTCCATCCGGTGGGTGTACATGAACCAGAGATGACCATTGGTGTTTGCCTGTTCAGCACCATGTTTTGTAATTTTTGTAATTTCTTAAGTAAAAGCAAGTGGTAGAGGTCACAGGTCCAGTGAATGCAGCTGCATGATTATTAGCCAGACCAGGTGAGTTTCATATTAGCGACTCAATATCTCACACACAAAAGATATGGATAAACTTCAGGTGATTTTTGACATCTCTTTCAATTCTAGAACTTTATGATTCTAGAAATGATTGAGAAGATCATCTTTTGCTAAGTGAACAAAGTTAATAAAATCTACACTAGATTAAAGGCTATAAAATCCATGTTTAGTCTTGTCCTTATTTAGTCCATGCCCGCCTGTGGGAATCTATGGGTGGATGTATGTACATATGTGTATGAGACCTAATCACGTCCTGTGAGGAGGAACAGTGGAATCAGCTGCGGGGCAGTAAACAAAGTGAGGAGAAAACAGGATTACATAATAGGGATCTTCTAACACACTCAGGTATATAAAGGTCTGTCCCATCACTGGGACTCAACTGGTTTTGTATGCCTCTAGGAGACATAAGTTGGAAGAAAAAATTCCACGTCAAGGTAACACAGTTGCTAGAAGTTGTCTGAGGATAGAACAGCGTATGATACTTTTCAGTGTGTTCCATATTGTGGAAAGTTTCGATGTACCCTGATGCCAATTGAACAGAATATTAAGTGGCGGATTCAAGCATTATGTCCCTTGCAATCCTGAGATTCCGTCATTCTCTGAATTTCGTCCTACTGTCTCATTTACGAGGGTGTACCAATCACCTCTTCTCTGGTCAATGAAACCCTTTCAGAAATGTTCACTACCCCTAGTGACTCCCTGCGAGAAAAACAGATTGGTCATGTTTTCATCTTTGGTAATTTGTAACCCCCCCTGCAGCTATCTCACACAGCAAAGAAAGCAATTTCACCTAAAGAGAGTCTCCTTTCAATTAACTTCCACAAAGCATGAGGCTTCACAGCCCGCAATCTTTAATTCACTCCTCCTGGGTAGTCAAACTTCATCACGCCATGAAGTGAAGGCGTACCTACCACAGTCAGGAAACTCACTGAGAAAGTATATCTGTCAGAGCCTTGAGCCACCCAGAAGGAGCTCCAAATCTTAATCCTTAGTGAACCATGAAACTCCAGGGCAGGCATTTTGCAGCTGGGGATTTGTTTGCCTATGCAAATTCCATCATAAATCACCTCATCCTCAGCTAAGAGGCTAGGGCGAAGGCCAAGGTGCCTGCGCAGCATTATCATTGGATCACAAGGCTCAAGATTTAGCAGGCAAACCAGCCATAGACTGGTTGGTTCAGTCGTTTATTAACTTAGTTACTTTAACTCCCATTTTCCAGATGAAGAAACCAGAGTCCCAAATATAATAGACTCTCCTTTGTCTTAAGAGATTGTTCTGCCATCTGGTGCTCTGTTTCCTCTCCCACCAAGCTGCTGAGATCAGTGACTTCAATTCCTGTTAATATTTCAAAAGCCAGTAATTGTGGGAAGTTCGGTGACATCAGGTCAGACAGAGGATCACCCATCGTTGCTTCTAATCGCTGACAGTGTAGTTGTGTGTTGCAGACTATTGCTAAATGGCCATAAGGCATTCCTCCACTCACGTCATCAATTCTGTGTTTCCTTGGTGAGCAGTCACAACATGTGTTTCCTGACAAAATGCTTTCTGTTTTAAGATGATTTAATTGTCTCTCTCTGCTGGCTTTGAATAATAATAACATTATAGTGAAGCAAAAGGGGTAGGTGATTTTAGGAGGGATGGGGATCGTCCAAGGGAAGAGAGAGAAAGATATAAAATACTGAAGACACTTAGTTCTAAATCCCATCAGCAATATTACAGCTCCGCATTAGTCTCGGTGTGAGTGCAAATTTGTGGGTAGACTTAGGGTTGGACGATTTGAGTTCTGTCTCTGTCTCTGATGCACACGAACTAGTTCTGAAGCCTCGAGACTCATTTACTCTCTGTGAGGCTGACTTTTCTCACTGGCAGAAAGGGGATAATGCCCTCTGCCTTTCTCTCTCTCTCTCACTCTCACTCTCTCTCTCTCTCTCTCTCTCTCTCTCTCTCTCTCTCTCTCTCTCGGTGCATATGAGGATTTAATTAAATAAGATGGCATATGGGATTGACTGGTGTGGCTCAGTGGATTGAGTGCAGGCTGTGAACCAGAGGGTTGGTGGTTCAATTCCTGGTCGGGGCATGTGCCTGGGTTGTGGGCCAGCTCTCTGGTGGGGGCCACGTGAGGGGCAACCACATATTGATGTTTCTGTCCCTCTCTTTCTCCCTCCCTTCCCCTCTCTCTAAAGATAAATAAATAAAATCTTTAAAAAAAGATGGAATATGGGAAAGTTCTGAAAATTGTCAAGTAATATACACATAAAAGAGATTGTGTGTGGCTGAACTTGAGGTCACAACAAACACTCAGATCCCACCAAGGCATCCAGTGATGACTCGGGGGGCTGTCATCACCCCCACTTAGGCCGGTCCGGGTCATAACCTTTCCTCCATCCTTTTCCAGCTATGTGATATGGGACAATTAAGTTCCCCAAGGTTTATTCTCACCTTCCATAAATTAGGGGCAGCTCTCCCTTCTCTCCCTCTCTCTCCCCGAGTTTTTGTGACAAAGGGGTGAGCCAAAAGATGTGAAATCAAATGCTTTGAAACATAAAACCTATGTTGCATCTACAATGAAAAGAATTTTATTACTAGAGCTTAAGCTCCCAGGAAAGGCACCAGACCTCCGTGTCCTCCAGCTGGGGAAAGATGTCAGGAGACCAGGCCTCCCAGGACCTTTGCATTCTGTTGCTTGTGAGGTTGCAGGGTGTAGGGATTAAGATCAGAACCCTAGGGACACACTACGGTACTTGGATTTAAATCTTGACCCTGCCATTTCCAAGGCATGTGACCTTAGGTAAACATTTGACTTCTCTAAGCTTCAGTTTCTTTGCCTATCTAATTAGGGGAAAAAGATAAAACTCGTGGGGTTAAAGATTAAATGAGCTAATACCTGTAAAGAGCTCAGAGCTGAGCACAGCACCTCAAGAGTGTGCCATAGGTACTGGCTCCTGCTAAAAATGACCCTCTTCCCAGGCTCAGCCCAATGAGGACCCCCTTTCCTATCTCCAGGATTAGCCTTCCAAAAAGGTGTGATACCAGATGTGGGACCAGGGTGTAATAAGATAGGTTAATATTTATCTCTTTGTTTGTCTGGCAGGATTTGCTTCATCCAATGAATCTGCTTGGTCCTGGAGGTTTGGAAACTTATTGCTGCAAATTTCCCTAAGCCATTTCAGCTGTTCTTACTCTTTGGTGGTGGTTTTGATTTTTTTTAAAGCCTTTGGAGATATATTAGGGTTGGTTAGGTTAGGACTGGGGGATCTTTTCTTCATGGTTTCACTATTAGATTAAAACAAAAAACAAGCAAGTCTGGGACCACACTGAGCTACATACTGGATATCTATCAGCAAACAGCCAAGAGTCATGCAACTTCTTGTGGAAGCTCAACGGAATTCCATTTTCTCTGTTGTTTTAGGTGCTTTAGCTGCTCCTTGAATAGAAGGTGCGAGGCAAGTGTGACCGTATTTTCACTAGGAATAGACAAAACCATCTAGCTAGAGTTTCATGAATTGCCCAGATCAGAAGCTGGACCAAGAATTTCTTATAAATTCAGTTCAATTCCTGCAGATTGAGACACCAGGCTCAACAGAGCCCTCACAATTATCTACTTTGTCTCTGCAAAAGAAGAGTGTGCCTACAGTATTTCTAGCCAATCTACATATATTCAAACCCACTAAATTTACCAGTACTCATGTGTCCTATCTATGATGCTCTGGTTTCACCAATTAAACCCCACCTGCAACATCTATTAGGTCAATGGATATAGTGGTTAGTCTTGAATGGAGATGAAAAGAGCTGACACTTTGAGCTAGCTGCTTTTGAGGTAGAGTTTCTGATGTCAGAAATCTTGGGTGTAAATCCCCAATTAGACCAAGTAATCAACCCTACTAGAGTAGAGATTAGAGATGAACATACACACACTTGAGCCTGTCTTCTGGCTTTTTGGCTTCATCATCATCATAAAAAAAAAGATACTATTTGGAATAGATTCAAATTCTCTAAACAACTTCCTCTAACTCAAGGTTTGAAGCCATTGCTCTCCTTCAGGCATGGTTAGCTCCAGCCAGACCGTGGGGCTCATTCAAACCCGATGGCTTCTCATTTTCTGAACTTCGCCTCCATTGGTCCTTCTAACTTGAAATCCGCTTTTTACTCATCCAACATGCGAACGTTCATCCATACTTCCGACACCTACTCCAGAGCCCCCTTTGACAAAATTTCCCTAAGTCTCCCCATCTAAAAGCCTCACTTTTGTATGATACTTACCACTCTAATTTCTAATTTAATTGAGTATTTGCTTATACTAAACTACAGGTTCCTGAGAGCAGTAGATATATGTGATCCAGTTCTAAAGTCATCAATAAAAATACAAAGTCTCGCTTAGTTAGATAATCAGTAACTACTGAAGGAAATGACCCACTCTTAGTGGGGTAAAAAAGGCCCTATTTATTTGAGTGCTATTTTCTCCACTTATCACGCATGTAAACTTGTGAAAACCACTGTTTTTTTTTTAAGTCTATCAAATGTAAATAATTACATCTGGCTTATTTCAGGATGTTATAAGAATCGAATAAAAATAAAACCCTTCATTCATTGTGAATATATTAGTGATTCATTTATTCAAAGGATCCTTCCATTCACAGAATTAAAGGTTATTTAAGTAAATCATCACCATTTCATTGATGAAAACAATGAGGTCCAGAGGGAGAATTTACTTGAACAGGCTAAAACTACCATGCAGATGCCACGGCTCCCCATTTGATGTTATGTTTCTTACAGTGTCCTCTATTGATCTAATATTTTCAAAACTATTTGATATCCAGTGAGAGACCAAGAGGTTTCTAAGCAATCACCTAGATTTATATATTTTCAGTTGGTGTTAAATTTTAAGGAAAACATGGCTCATTCACAAAACGGATTTGGTGTGATTACTATAGGTGCGATATTCTGGTAGTAAACTTTCCAAATTAAACATTTGGAAAGTGAAGAGTGTCAACAGAGTAGTGGAGGAAAGCTTCCTTTTGACAGATTATATCCTTGATCATTTACTTTCCCTCTTTCTTTAATATCGATGTTTAGCTGTCGTACATCTCAGTTGGTTTTCTTCGGGAGCTCACTTCACATCCTTTCTATTCATTGGAATAAAGTCATATTCTATAATTTGTAGAATGGGTCTGGGTTCTGAGCTCCTTTTGGGATCTACTGAGGCAGGTCTGGAATTTTTTGGTTCCACTGGCTTTCTCTTGAAGTGGCGCCAACAAAGTAACGTGGTTGTTCCTCGACTCCAACACAGAGCAATTCAATGACTGAAACAGGATCTACTGGGAATAGGAAAAATGTACTCTTGAAATTTCATTTTTGTCTAGGAAGTCTGACATCCAACTCACAGTTATTGTTTTCTTCCATTTTAAGGCAGGGTCTTGCTGATGCAGAAAATAGGGTGGATGAGCATAAGACCCCAGAGCCATTTCCAGATGAGGAAATTACACAGAATCACCTCCCCCACGAATGTCATCCAGCAGGAACACGTTAATGTGGCTAGCCGCTACCAGGCAATTGGCTGTCAGATGATGATGTGTCCTCGCCCCTTTTCTCCCCTGAAGAGACTGTGAAGGACAGTCCCATGGTTCCTGCTGTGAAGTGCAATCTAAGTGGGAGAGAAGAGGGATCTTTATTTCTGAGCTGATAATCAGCTAAAAAAAGGACTTAACAAAGTCCAGAATGGGTGCCAGTTGGGGTTTTTACTAGGCTCCAAATGTTGTACGTTTATGGTTTGTCTAACAACCTCTATGTGATACACCAGAACCTAATACAAAATAACATTGCGTGTAAACTGTAATTGAAAAATGAAATTTAAAAATTCAATTAAAAGTAAATAAAATGATCCTGAGAGAACAACAGTTTCATGTGTCGAGGTCTTTATAGGTCACACTCAGAAATAGACAAAGCTTCAGGAAATGAGACTGACCAAAGCCAACCATGTTACAGGACAAAGTTTACGTAATTGTTGTAATATATATTAAACTGTGCGCTAGTACCTTTTTGCCTTGGCGACACGTGGAAAAGAAATCAAGCACATCCAATGATGGTGACCTTTTGGTCGATCTGCCACAGGAAGTGGCATCACAGAGTGGAAAGTCAGACAGATCAGGTTTGAAAACTGACTCTGCCACTATTATATATGTGACTTCGGGCACAATCTGAATTATGGTATCAAGCCTTCTAACAAGGTCCCTGCTTTTGTCATTGTCCTTCAGGTTATTCTCAGTACAGCAGCCGAAGAGATCCAGTTCAAATGCAAGCCAGATTGCGCCAGTCTCATGGCATGACCTCCCATGTCCCTCAGGGTCAAAGCCAAAGTGCTTACGTGCACAGTGCCCTGTGTGATCGGATGGCCCCTGGTGTTTTCCCTCCAACCTCATCTTGTGCTCCCGTGTTGATTCTGCTCCAGCCACGCTGGCCTCAGTAGAATTCCTCAAACACACCGGGAACCCTCACCACTTGGGCATTTACCACTGCTGTTGTGCCTGTCTGCATTGCTCCTTCCTCGGATATCTGCGTGGGGCACTCCTCCGTGTCCTGCAGGTCTCTGCACAAGCATTGCCTTCTTAGTGAAACAGTCCTCAACCAAGCTATTTAAAAGGACAGCCTTTCCCCACCACATGCTCTGCTTCATTCCATGTCAGTTTTCGCCCTTGTGTCTCTTATCACCTACCAGCAAATATCATCTGTCTTGAACCAGTGGAATGTAAGCTTTCCGAAGGGAACATGGGAGATTTTGTCAGCTATGTTTATTGATCAATTCTTAATGTCCACAATCGATGCCTAGCACATAGTAAACATTTAATAAATATGAATGAATGAATGAAGGAAGGAGGGATACAATGAATGAATTAAAGACAGCAAGATTCTCTAAGGTTCATTTCCTCATTTATAAAATGTAAACAATATCAGCTAGTGTAGCCCTATCACATCATAGGCACCAAATTTATTGCAAACCTTTTTTATTTACATCCAGGCTTATATAAAAATATTTTCTATCATCTATATCCCAAAGACAGAATTAACAATAAATTTCTACATATACCACCAGCATTCCAATTCCACTGTCCCTCTATCAAGATTTCATTTTGCAAATTACTCTGAACAAACAGATTGTTTCAGGTTGTCCATGCCGTTTTAAAGAGAGATGCTCAATAAATATTAATTTCCTTTTTTTCTCCCTTCATTCTTAAGCACATAAACATTGTCTCAGCCAATAAGCTCCTTCCTGACATCCTTTGCTTATCTTGGTAAAATCTAAAATAGCACCATTCAAATACTAAGCAGAGACTCAATAAATATTGTTTTAAATACGTATAAAAGATCAGGACCTTAATAATATTTTCCTCCTTCCAGAAATGCAGATGGGTAGGATGGCTCAGCTGGCTGTTCCCAGGGGTGAGTGCTTTTCAGGGAAAAGCATGGACCCAGCTAGAACAGCAATGATTTTGCCGTGTATACCTCCAGGATGAGAGGCAGTGAACAAAGGGACAGCAAGCCTGGGGTGGCTTTGGTTAGATTCTGCTTTCCACAGAATCCTTTGGCGACCACATGCATGCTTCAGTTTATTTATCCAAGGCGCTTCTTGTAGGGCCAGACCAGAGAAAAAGGGGAGGGCGCTGCCAGATGTGTTGAGGAAGGCAAGTGCCTAGAAAGCCTTGGATTGGGTTTCAGCAAGTCATTATAAAATGCTGAGAATAATCTGGGCACTCTGGTTTTCTTTCCCAGACAACAGAGCCCTGGGGAGAAGATACTATAACAAATAAAGGTGCCCTCTTGGCACATGGGGAAGTATTCATAGATTTTCAGAGAATTTTTCATTCGAGACTCTAAACCAGAATTGGGCCGTATTTGTGTGTGTGTGTGTGTGTGTGTGTGTGTGTGTGTGTGTCCTACATAATAATGGGTGACGAAAGCTGAATGGTTTATAAATAAAACCCCAAGCTTTGAGGCCTGATTGATATTACCCACACTATGCTCAGTATGGGGTCCTCTTTCCTTTAGGCCCGACATGGAATTGAATAACGATGGTTATGCACCTCTTCCCTATGCTGCAATGAGGCTAACAAGCACAGACAGCGCAGATACAAAGAGGAGCCCTCTGGGAGAGAAACCTTCAAAGCACTATTAATAGAGAGAGAAGCAATTATCTGGGGTGATACAAAGATGTCAGATATTGGGACATAGGGAATTATTAAAGAAAAAAAATTCTCCTTGCCATGTGAATAATTCAAAAGGGAGAACTAAAGGCATGCGCAAATATTGGTGTGGCAATATTACAAAAGAATTAGCATTTCCTGAATGCCTATCTGCTCTCTGGCTGGCCCTGCATGAGAAATGCTATATAATGATCTCAAGTAATCACAATGGTAATTTTTATGGTCGTTATGTTCTCATTTAACAGCTGATTAAACTGAGAACAGGCAAGTGAGTTATCCAAGAAAATATAGCTACTGCTTGTGAGAAATAACAACCTAGGAGTCTGCCTCCAAAGTATATAATCGTGGGCTCACTAGTTGACAAATTTAAACTTTGAAGGAGATAGACAAATAAATCTCTGAGGTTTGGTGCAAGAAAAGGTCCACTTCTATCCACACTAACAAAATGCTGGTGAACGTGAGATGAAATAAGAATTCTCTGCTAATTACAAGTGATATTATTAAAGTATCTTTTTGAGGTTTCAGAGTTGGGGACAAATGGCATAGGCTTACTTCCTCCTGCCTCTCCTTGCTAGAGTGACTATATTGATTAATTGGTATCAGATAAAATAGACTTTAGAGCAAAGACAATCACTGGGGACAAGCAGGATGTTACATAACAATGCATTTTAATTCCTGACTTTGAGAAATTTTCCCATATTGACAATGGTAATATTCATAAAATGAAATACATGGAATCTTTGCTATGTTGTACACCAGAGAAATACACAGATACACCATTTATCATGTGGTTCTTTATATAGCCCAGACGCCTTCACTGAAGTTAGTACAATTATCATTTTTTCTGATGACCAGTTAATGTAAAAGCAAACAAAAATCCAGTGAAATAAAAATGTAATCCTAAGTCCTAGAGGCAGGACAGGTTTTGGCTTGTTTGAAAACAGAAATAAAGCCTTTATTGAAGGAGGAAAGTTGTTTGAAGGGAGAGTGGCAGATAGGGTTAGAGAGAGAGTGAGGTCAGACCCTACAGGGTCCTGTAGGCCATGCCAAAGAGTTGGGCTTTTCATTCTAAAACATTGTGAATTCAAGAGAGAATTTTGAGTAGAGTAGTGATATGATCACAGTTTTATTATCCTATAACTGTTGGGAAGAAAGAGAATTTAATATAGCTTCAAGCAAAGTGAGTTGGAGGTAATTCAGGTTATTTAGACAGTTCTTCAGACAGATCAAGAACAAAGCAACAGTAAGGTATAATTTGTGAGTCAGCAGCACAGAATTGGCATCCAGGGAAACCAAAAGGAGTCTGTTTGAAGAGACAAAAAGTTTAAGAAGAAAAGTTCAGGGAACACCAATATAGAAAGTAAAGGGGAAAAAGAAAAGCTGAAAGGAATGACCAACTGCATACCTTTTACATCGGAATTTATTTCTAGACCCAGCATCTGTCCTGTAATCGTGTAGTTTCTCCTGTCCTGATGAAATCGATTGGGAAGTCCTTTAACCTCTGTGATAACTTATTTTAATGTAGGTTTCTTAAACACTTTATCATAAAAAAGTAGTACTGGTGCTAGATAAGAGAAGGGAATGGGGATGGAAACACGCAGGTTTGTTTTCTCAGCATCATTATGTAGCTAGAAGAACAACTACCTGCCAGTCATTTAGTCTGGACTTTTATTTCTTGGATACCTAATACTAGTTTAAACTTCACCTTCAAATCTGCTTAATTAGCAATTTGAATGTCTAACCATTATTCCTACTTGGAGGATTTATTATGCTCGAGATTTTGGAGCCAATATGTTTATGGCAAGCTATACATTTGATGAGATTCCAAATTACCCGTTCTAAATTTCTTTCTGCAGTTGCCACAAAATCAGCCAAAGAAAGCATGTATTTTTATAGCCCCT
Source organism: Trachops cirrhosus (assembly GCA_028533065.1). Lineage (NCBI taxonomy): Eukaryota > Metazoa > Chordata > Mammalia > Chiroptera > Phyllostomidae > Trachops > Trachops cirrhosus. The sequence continues at coordinate 113,792,349 of CM052544.1, forward strand.
TTCATCTCATATCTTGTTTTCAAATCCTTGCATTTCACGTAGGGTTATGGCCAGGAAGATGATCCCTCCTTCTGTTCCTGTGCTTCCATCCATCCCTCTCTTGTTTACCATATTGATCATGATTTTGAACTTCGATCCACTATTTAATAAAAAAAGGACAAAGTTTACAATTTGAAAAAAAGTGTAAAGATAAAAGAAGTAAAATCAAGAACCCCAGAGAAGATTTTTCATTCTAGGAGATAAGCATATTTAGTGAGCAAATATTTAATTTAAAGTTTCTCTTAAAAGACTCTAACTCGAATATTGAGCTGGTACATACGCTGTCAATAATGTCTTCCTCTCTGAATGAGGAAAGCTATGGCTTATAGATAAGCATGTTTGTAGCAGGAGAGACTCCTGAATGTGGCCTTGGAAAGATGATTCAGCAGGTCAGAGCCCGGCATGCAGAGTACATGAATCCTGCAAAGAAACAGGTATGGGGGACCTGCCACAGAAATGCGCCTTTCAGATCACAGGGTGCCCGACTCTTACCTCGTGGCCACGTTCACTTCTTTGAGTGGGTTTGAGCCTGGAACCATTAGGCTGTTCATTGGATTAATGCCTTAAAACTGAAGGCAGATATTTTTAAAGTCCATTACGACAAGATCAAGAAAGGTAGCAAGAAACAAGCCAGAAGTCCCAATGATAGACTCAATCCCACTCCCTTGTTTCTTTCTGTTGGGAAGGTGTATTCGAAAAGGTTCCAGTTATTCTGTTCTAGTTCCAGTTATGTGGCCCTTGACTTAAAATCTCGCTTTATTCATTTATATCATGAGGCAACTCACACCCTGTAAAATTTCAGATAATTCACCCAAAGAACCTGACACATAAAAAGTGGGCAAAAATATTTGTAATCATTGTTGAACTCAAAGTTTGACAAATCCTTTAAAAATTAAGAATAACGCCCTGGCTGGTGTAGCTTAGTGGATTAAGCGCGGGTCTGTGAACCAAGAGATCACGGTTCGATTTCCAGTCAGGGCACATGCCTGGGTTGCAGGCCAGTTCCCAGCAGGGAATGCACAGGAAGCAACCATACATTGATATTTCTCTCCCTCTTTCCTTCCCTTCCCCTCTGAAGATAAATAAACAAAATCTTTAAAAAAAATTAAGAATAGCTACAAATATCAAACTCTCATCAATTCAATGTCACTACCAAGTTTTCCAACATGAAAGACAGATGAAGAAGAGGAGAAAGAGCAGTGGTCTGTGACTCAGGAGTCACGGGTTTATACTGCCTAGGCAGTGAACTTGGAAAGAACTCCTCACTACTCTGGACTCCAGGTTCATCAGGTATAAAATGTGTTTATTTCCATATGCATTTGGTTGTCCCAACTATCCCATATTCAACAACAGTTCAGATCAGCCATGGTAATAATAACAGTGGTAGTACTGTAAATAATGATGATAGCAACAATAATAATACGCTTACTACATGCCTGGCACTATTCTGAGGTCTTTATACATATTAATAGATGTAACACACCCTATACAATAAGTACTATCATTATTATTCTCCCATTTTACAGAAAAAGAATCGAGCATTAGTTGTGATGTCACCACACATAGTCAATTGCAGGAGGGAGGATTCACAGGGAGGTGCCAAGAGCCACATTCTAGGTCTCTAACTGCCAGGCAGAACGCATGTTATGTGAGGAGTGCATTTGGCAATCTCCACTGCTGGAACTTTGGAGAGGAAATTAAAAATCTTAAGACAAGTCTTTATGTGTGGAAAGAAAAGGAGCTCAAAACAACGACCTAGAACTGGAGACACCTACTCCAGTTCCCCAAGCATTAAGGCGTTCACACCGAGTGGGGGCCTTGGTAGTCTGAAGTAATTCCAAAGTGAACACTGCCCATGGAACAAACAAAAAAGCAGGCGGGGGGTTGGCAAGGATGGCATGCTTAATATTGCATGAATATTTCTGGCATATTTTACACTTCCCCCACCCCAGCACCACCTGTGCTCTAACACACAAAATCCGGATTTTCTTCCTGATTCAGCCTCTGCATGGTGAACATCGTATCTGTGACAGAAGGTGACAGGCAGGCACTAGGGATGACATCCTTTCCCTATATGTTGTTCTCTTTGGATTTTTACTTTATTCTCATATAATAAATTTTGCCCCAAGCTTTCAGAAGAGAATGAATAGTAAAGATAAGAGAAGAGGCATATGATTTGGGCTCTAATTCCTCCTTAGTTTTCATTTGAGCCCTAATTAATCTCCTAGATGATTATACTAAATCCTGCTAAAATACAACAGGGAATTGTGTGAGGAAGCTGGACAGACAGGAGGCGGGACTAAAATAATCTTACCTGCTTTTTAAAAAAATTTTTAAGCTATTTTTTGCAATATGTTAAACACTGTTTCAAAAATGAAGACTCTACGATACACAGCACAAAGCCTAACTCCAGCATCCTGATTTATGCGTTTCTGACCATGAGGAAGCTGGCCTCCGTCTCCAGACACAACAACGTCTTTTCTAAATCCCTGTTTCTTCGTGCGACTTATCTGCTAAGGGATTCTGTCCATATCCATCTTGAAAATTTTTCTTGCTCATTATTTCCTAATGGCGTTGTTGAAAACACCCACAAGAGGAGCTATATTACTTTAAACTAAAAAGAAAACTCATCGCAGTAGAAACATTACACAAATTAGAGAAGGGACTCATTAATCCCTAACCTCACGAATTCAAGTTTCTTGACTTGGACTTGTAATTCTCGGAAAACTAGAAATGCACTTGTAAAGAGATCCTTGAATACGTGTATTAGTACTCCAAGTCTGCAAATCCAGGTCACTCTATTGTCTGGCAAAGTTAAAGGAAAGTTTTGAAACTCTCACTTCAGAGAATGACAGGTGATCAAGGCAAGATAAAAGGTTACTGAAGTTACTGTTGGACTCTCATTGTCTTTAACTCTAAGTGGAGTTTAACACATTACTAGGTGGAACACACCTAGTGTAATAAAGAGGTAATAAAGAGGAGTAATAAAGAGGTGTGCACACTCCACAATCCCTCAAGATAAGCACTCTCCTGTGTTTGCAAGACTTTCCCACTGCCACCAGCCCCTCAAGCTTTTAAAATAATCCACTGGCTTCTCAGCTAGTCATTGGGATCTAGGCCATAATATTCAGAGTGGCCTACAAGGCCCCTGGTTCCCCTGCCTCTTCCCTATCCCTCTGGAGGCAGCTCCCCACCCACTAAGCTGCAGACACATTAGCCTCCTCTTCTTTCATCCAGTGCTCAGAGCTGTTACTCTCTTGAGGGCTTTGGGGCATGCTGTTCCCTTTCTTTGGCATATTCCTGCCTCCCCACCCTATGAAATGATACTCAACCTCTGCTTAGTTAACTCCACTAACTCTTCACAGCCTGTGAGTTAAATGTCACTCTCAGGCTTCAGGGGACAAAAGCCCAGACAGAGAGGCACAATAACAAGCAAGTGGTCAGAAATGCGAGAAGGAAGGGACAGTCAGGATCGGACCTATTTTCCCTGGTTCCTTAGTCTCTTTTCTTTTTCCTGAATAACAGTCTCTCCCTTTTCAACCCTAATATTCAAAGGTCTGAAATGGTAATGAATGTTTTTGTGTATTAAGGCTCTTTATCAAAATGTTAGAAATTTAATTTTAAAGCACGACACTTCTGTGCTAACTTGACCTTCCACAGACTCCTTGTCTGGATGCTTAGCTGAGCCCTCATGGTGGTTTGGCAGCCCTTTCTTCTGTCCCTTGCTGATTCCAGCCCACGCTGGAATCTCTCTTTCTCTGTTCAAGTCTCCACTCGTTGGCAATTAATCATGCATTGTCTTGCAACATCTTTTGAATCCTTGTCTGGTATTATTAAACTTTTATATTGCTATTAAATGTTTGAATGTGTGTATTTCTGATTCCCCCAGATAGGCTGTAAGTTCCTCCCTCAGGTTAAGGGAGACTATCTCGAAAATAATGAACAATCACCATCATTTGTGTGCACATCACGGCACGTATGTTGTGTGTGTGACATACATCCCATTCACTTTTCACGACAGTCCTGTGAGGAGGTAAGATCGTTATCCTACAGGTGAGGAAGCGGAAGTCAGAGAAAAAATTGGCTCATCTGTAATATCATCACTTTTAAGCAGCAAAAGGACTTTGGACTTTTGATTTCATGGTTGTTTTGTTCTTTTTTCCCCCCACCACACCAAGCCGCCTTCCCATATTTCCACAGTACCTATAGGTCTTACACACAAGGTATACACATAAGCACTACACAAGGGGTACTTACGTGTGTAAGGTCTTATACACAATAGGTACTAATAATTACTTGTGGATTGATTTTTAGATTTTATAGAAGCCAAATAAAGTAAGAAACACCAGGGGCTGGGGTCGCATGACAAACATCTGTATGAAAAGTAAATAAATGAACTCACTGCCTGGATCCTATCAAAATGTCAATGTTTAGTATTGAGGAAACAAATTATTTTGGCTGAAGTGACTGAGATTTTCCCTTATTTTCTTGAATGTTTATGGCTTTAAGAGCAGACGACAGCTCCAACTTTGCAAAAACTGGAAAGCCCATGTATGTATTAAAGCAATTTTAGTGTTTCGGTGTTTTCAGGGCGCCTGCGCCTCTGTGATTCCTGTAAAGCACAGCACGCCGCTTGGCCTTCAGCTCACGGCCAGCGAAGGGGTGTGACGTCTGGGGAGTCAGACACATGTGGCGGCTCAGGATCCTGGGCAAAATAGGGTAACAATAATAGTCATTTTTCATTTTCTAGTTCTTGGTGTCTAGAGGACTCTGGGGAATTTAACAAAATATACATAAAGCTCAATTCTGAAAACAAAGCAACACACCCCCCGCCTTAACAAAGCGGGGCCTTAGGGAAAATAATAATAAACGCTCCCCTTCCTTTGCCACCAACGTTACAACCCATCAGCGGTGACACCGGGAACAAAGAAGTCAGAGGTTATGGGAAGGGGAAAGGGTGAAACTAGAGAGGAAGTCGAGAAGAAAATAAAGGTACCTGACCTCTCTAGGAATCGCTTCCAGAAATAGGTAGGACCTGAGTTTGACATCAAATGACAGCTTCTGCTTACCTCCTCACAGACACATAAAATATACACAGACCTCTCTCACCAACTATGAGAAAATACCTCTGAGAGATTAACTAGGCACACTGACACACACAGAAGGAGGAAACTGTTGTCACAGAAACAGAACATTGACTTGCTGAACAAGTGACATAACATATGTCTTCATACTTGAAAGATGCTTGCAATGTACCACCATAAAAAGATTATAATCAATATGTACACATTGCCCTACTTTTGATACAAATATAAAGATACATGTGTGTAAACATATGCCTGTTGGAATGCATTAAAATATGAATAATTCTTTTTTTCCGTTGTTGGTGGTGAGAATATAGGCATTCTTTTTATTGCTCTCCATGCTTATCTGAATTTGATATTTGTCTACAATGACCATTTATTGCTTCTGTCATAGTAATAAATGTTATTAAGAATTTAAAAATACCAGTAGTTAATGGCAAACACACATTCACTCAGAAATCCAAAGAAACAAATTCGTATATGATCGTATTCAAAATTCATGAACTCGATGTGTTGAAGGTGGGCAGGAGATCTGTGGCTGAAGCAGGGTTTCTCCTCTGAAGAAAGGGGATTTGACAGGTGTCTCAGCATCTCTCTTGGTGATGGGCACTCCATCCCTGTGAACAGTTAACTATCAAATTTGGGCTTCAAATGTATCATCCCTTTCACTTGGGCACTTTACGTCATCTTTCTCTAGACCAACATTACCTGTATTTTCCCATCTGCAAAGTGGTGAATAATGGGACCTCACCTCACTGAGCTTGTTGAGTACTAAATGAAATGTTCACTGTAAAATGCTTGGCACAAGGCCTGGCATACTGTAATTGCTCAGTATCTGTTAGCTAATACTGTGATGGTTGTCAAAATCTGTATCTTCATCATCGGAACTGTTGTTCTTTCCTGCAAGGATTTCAGATTGATGTGTCCAGCCTGGATTTCTGCTCTGTTCTCCAAAAACACATACAATATCTTAACAACTATTCAACATCCTATTTTTGAACATATCAGTGGTCCAAGAATCAAACAATTCACACACCAAATTTCTGATTAAGCTAAGCCTCATGTAGTTGTCTGCATTTTTGCGAATGATAAATACCATCCAACCAGTTGTACTGGCTGGAACCTTAGAAGACATCTTTGTACTTCTCTGTCCCATATATCCTAATTATGTCAATTTTTAAAACCACGTCTTACCAATTTTACTATTGAAATATCCCTTGCTCTTACTCACGTCACTCTATTTTTACAATCACCCTTCTAGGTAATTCTAACCCTCTCTCCTGTGGCCTACTGCTACCAAAGATTCCCAACTGGTCAGTCTCCTCACATATATTGTGCCCTCCTCTCAATGTATTTCTTTTTTTTGCTGTTGGCAGAGGGATAGTTTTAAAATACACATCTAATCAGATTACTCCTGCATTTAACACCTTTCAATGGCTACCCACTGCTCTGACGGATAATGATCAAAATCCGTCGGAGTGACATCTGTCAAGCCCTGCTTCCCTTTCCAGCCTCAGTTTACACCCAAACAAATCGTGTTCGTGCTCTGGTCAATCATGTTCTGTTCACAGTGGCATCCGTTAGTTCCTCCAGCCTGACCCATCCCCTCTTTTTGTAGGTCATTTGTAACATCTTTCCTCTGCCCACTCTCCGCAGCTGCCCCAGTTAATTCCTTGTTCTGCATCCTTCCCACGTAAACACGCAGCAGATGCTCTTCCTGACACCCTAAGAGGAAATAAAAGCAAAAAATGGCAACATCTCTTCTTTCTTGTGGCCAAATATGACAACTTTATCTGTATCTGAAATGTTCGATATCCTTTCTGTTACGGTATGTGTTAGACCAATGTCACCAGTGCTCTGGTCTTGCAACTTTCTCAGGAAATTCTCTACTATTATTCTCCTTTATTGGGCACCATCAATTTCTCCCTTTAGCTGGTTTCCTCTCGATGGGACAAAAACATGTTCTATTATTGCCTATCTGAAAACATAACCTAAAATTTTTTTCTCAGTTTCACATTCCCTTCAGAAACCACCTAATTCTCCATCTCCCCTCTTAAAAAGGAAGACTTTACTTCTTTATGTGACATTTTCTTTTTTTTATTTTATTTTTGATTTTTGGAGAGAGAAAGAGTGGGAAAGAGATGTCGATGTGAGAGAGAAACATCACTTGGCTGCCTTCCACAGGCAACCTGACCTGGGACCAAATCTGCAGCCCACACACGTGCCATGACTGGGAATCAAACCGGTGACCCTTTGGTTTGCGGGGTGATGGCCAACCAATGGAGCCACACTGGCCAGGGCCTTAAATGACACTTTCTTAACTTCTCCCATCATGCTTCACTCCCTTCTATGCAAGAAAAATAGATATAATCAGTCACTGGGCAGGTATGCTCCCAATCTTGTTCACATCTATCCCACCTGGTGTTTTGCAAGCAACTGTTATAGACAGGCATACCCCCTTTCTTAAAACACCTTTTTCTTTTGTTTTTCAAATCAATAAATTCTCATTTTCTTCCTAACTCACTAGACAGCCCATGTCAGACCTCTTCCCTGCTCAAATCCCCAACAACGGCGTGTTCTTAATAATGACAAATTCCTAATAATGAGCTGGTGGTAGGCACTCGTTCTGTTTTTATTTATATTTAGCTATTCTCATGTAGTTCTATGCCAGATAACTCACATAAGCCATTCACCACTGTTCTTTGAAGATGTTTGGTGTACACTTAATGTTAGTTCTCTTTTCCAGTGCCCTCAATATACATGTACCTCGACAGATATATCTCTGAAATTTAACTCACCCCAAAACTGAGGTGCCCCAAGGATGAACAAATTCATAATTGCTGAAAAAAGCCACATGTCTGCATGGGTTGAAAGTAATAGCCAACGGTGGATATCCTGAGTTCAAGTGTTCTGATTCTTGCATTCCATTTTCTCATAAGAATATACTGGATATATTTGTCAGCCTTTATAAACCCCTTGGTAAAGTGGTTCCTCCAGCCTTCAGTTGAAAGTAAATCACTGTAACTGATGCTATGACAAGGCTGCTGTATTTCTGAAGTTTTGTGATAAGAAAAAAGGGGAGTCAAAAGGCTCTCAAGAGATATTTTGAAAATTCAGAAATAAACACCAAATTAGCTTAAAATCCCTACTCACATATTATTACTGAAGAGGTTATAATATCTATTCAGATCATAACAGAAATGCCTAGAATTTCTTTTATGAAACCCTAAGCATTCAGGAAGTTTTGCTAGAGATACCTAAATAACTAGAGAAGTCAAAAGATGCAAAAAGATTTAGAGTCACCTAATAGAGTCATATGGGACAAGATAATATAGGACATCCTAACAAAGAAATTATCTTCATCCAGGATGTATGAGTGACACTGAGACAGTCTCCTTTGAGATTTATCAGATGCAAAGATTATAGGGTTCTGCAGTTGCTGTGTTGTGCTTGTTGAACAATAAGTAATAAATGATACACACTTTCTTTCCTTTTAATGAAACTTCCTTCTGATGCATTATGACTAGTCAGTATCCAAGTGGACTGACTTTCCCAGGTTGCTGTGTTGAAGTAAAGTCAAATGACCCATGTCATCATAACGAAGTAAAATAGCAACAACCACAACCACAACAACAACAAAAGAGGCCCATTATGCCAAGGACATCTCAGATACCATGGGGCTTGAGGAGATGAGGCCTGGACGTGCAGAAGAGGGAAAATGAGACCCATGAGATTCAAAGGAATTTTAAGTGGCAACAATAGCTTCATCTACATTTTTTAATTTTTTATTTTGTCTTTTATATTGAGTCTGTTTTGAAGAAAGAAGTCAAAGAAGATACAAATAAGAAGAATGATGTACAATGTTCATGGACAAGAAGAATAAACATCATTAAAATGTCCATACTACCCAAAGCAATCTTTATATTCAGTGCAATTCCTACCAAGGTGCCAACGGCATCTTCCACAGAACGGGAACAAATACTCCAACAATGTATATGGACGGGGTCTTCATCTACACTTTTCAACATAGAACTCATAGTTTAGTTATTTCAAGAAAACCATGATATGCAAAAGTTTAATTGTTCTATTTAATTAGTCAGGATATTTTGGTATCAAATGACAAATACACATTTAAATTCTCTTTAGCAAAAAAAAACAACAACCCAAACTTTCTTTACATATCTGGGAGAAATACCAAGGTGAGGTCCTGAAAATTGAAGGAGAAACTAACTGTAAAAATCAAAATGTAAAACAGTGAACCCTAGCTTTCAAAACCACCAGCTACTACTTTCTCTGATTTTTGCTTTCTCTGTTTGTTGAGTTTATTCTTTTCTATTTCAGACAGACTTTCTCCATGTGGCAGGCTACACAGCCACTGGCACTCTCATTTCAGAGAAGGAGATTTACTAGCCCGGAATAGGGAGGTTCTCCTTGTTTTGGAACAATTGCTGTTGCCAGGTACTATATAGGACATTGGTACTATAATTGGGCCAAACCTGGACCCGGAACATAAGGAAGAAAACGAATACAATATTGAATATAAACTATACTTTAATAAAAAAATTAAAAGCAGGAGGCAAGGGAGAGATGATGTATTATTCTCATGCGCGGTCATGCATAGCTTAAGGACAGGAATACAAGGTCTGTCCAGAAAAAGTCCAGTCATTGTTAATGTTACAAGAATGGTTTGCATGACATTGATGTAACCTTGCAGCCAAAGAGAGTGGACTGGAATGCACATGCATGAACAATGATAACTTCACTGTACTAGTCAATGGGGGCAGTAGATGTCACTGAGTGAGCCTGTGTACTGTGTGGCCATCACATTCAAAATGACTGAGTGAGTAGAGCAATGAGTCTGTATCAGATTTTGCATTAAGCTTGAACATTACTTCATGGAAACTGTTGAGATTCAGAAAGCTTTTAGGGACAATGCAATGAGACAAATAAAACTGTGGCACAAACACTTCAAAGATGGTCGAGAATCTTTTGCAAGTGATCCATGTTCTAGAAGGCCTGCAACAAGCAGAACGTCTGAGAGTGTTGAATGTGTACAGGCTGCAGTCAACAAACATGGGCAACTGACAGTGCGTGTCCTAGAAGCTGATCTGGGGACTCCATGAACTACCATGTCTGAGATTTTGACACAGGATTTTGGCATGAAATGTGTTGTAGCAAATTTTTTTTCTGCGGCTTTTGCTACCAGAGCAGAAGGAACATTTCACTGCAGTTGCTAATGACTTGATTCAAACTGCTGCCAATGAATCAGATTTCCTCAAGAAGGTCATAACTGGAGATGAATCATGGGTCTATGGCTATGATTGGGAAAGAAGGCCCAGTCATCGTAATAGAAGTTGCCTGGTTCTCCATGCCCAAAGAAGGTGTGGCAAAGTTGCAGCAAGATCAAGACCATGTTAACTGTGTTGTGATTGAGAAGGTACTGTCCATCACAAGCACACACCTCCAGGCAAAACAATTAATAAGGAGTACTACCTTGACAATGTATAAAGGACCCATGGACAAAGACAAAGGGGGATAGGATTGAGCGTGGGAGGTGGGGTGGGTGGGGCAGGGAGAATGGTGGGGGGAAATGGAGACAACTGTACTTGAACAACAATAAAAACATAAATAAAATAAAATAAAATAAGGAGTTCTACCTCAATGTTCTTCATTAGTTGAGATGCAATATGACAAAAATGACCACAGCTGTGGGCAACTGTAGATTTGCAACTTCATTGCAACAACGCGCCCGCTCATGCATCAGGTCTCGTGCAGAGTTTGTTGGTGAAACATCAAATCACACAGGTGACTCAGCCCTGCAACAGCCAAGATTTGGCACCCTGTGACTTCTGGCTTTTCCCAAAACCAAAATAACCTTTGAAAGGGAAGAGATTTGAGACCATCAGTGAGATTCAGGAAAATTCAACAGGGCAGCTGATGGCGATTCTAACAAAGAATTTTTCAGAGTGTTTTGAACTGTGGAAGAGATGCTGGGAGAACTGTGTGAGGTCCCAATGTGCCTACTTTGAAGGGGACTGAGGCGTCATTGCCTTATGTACAACGCTTCTGGTGTCTTGTATCTCCTTCAATAAATGCCTCCATATTGCACAGTGCATGGCAGGATACTTCCCGGACAGACCTCATCATATGTTCTGAGAAAGGCATTGTGACTTTGCTGTGCAAACATTGCAGACTGCACTTACACAAAACCAGTCAGTATAACCTACTACACACCTAGGCTATTTGGTGTAGCCTGTTGCTCCTAGGCTACAGACCTGTACAGCATGTTATTATACGGAAAACTGTAGGCAATTATAACACAATGGCATTTGTGTATCTAAACATAGGAAAGGAACAGTTCATATACGGCATACAAATGAAAAACTAGTACACTTGTGTGACCACTTACCATGAATGGAGCTTGCAGGACAAGAATTGCTCTGGGCGAGTCAGTGTGTGAGTGGTGAGTCAATGCGAAGGCCTAGGACATGACCGTACACTGCTGTAAACTCCATAAATACCGTACATTTCCACTACCCTAAATTTAAAAATAATGCTCTTTCTTCAATAATAAATTAACCTTAGCTTGCTGTAACTTTTTAACTTTATAAATGTTTTATTTTTTTAACTTTTGACTCTTGTAATAACATATCGTGCGGTTGTACAAAAACATTTTCTTCTTTATATTCTTACAAGCTTTTTCTATTTTTTTTTCATTTTTAAACTTCTTCATTAAAAACTAACACACACACACACACATTATTCTAGGCCTACCCAGGGTCACAATCATCAATATCACTGTCCCCCATCTCCACTTCTTGTCCCACTGGACGGCCTTCAGGGACAATAACAAGCATGGCGCTGCCATCTCCTATGGTAACCATGCCTTCTCCTGGAACACCTCCCAAAGGACCTGGCTGAGGCTCTTCTTGCTCAGGTGTCACTCTTTCCAGAAATGTGTCCATGATGTTTTGCTTGGTTTGTTTCTTTTTTCATCATAGATTTGCTTGTAAGCAGATAACATACTATGAACATTCCTCCTATTAATGAAACCCTTTTGGTGTTTGGGTCCATGTTTTTGAACTCTGTAAGGAGCTTGTTGAGGTCTGCAAAAGCTTCCGCTAGACCCTTCACTGTGAGTTTTCCTGGGGGTACTTCTGCTTTTTTTCTCCTGCAGTTTCCTTTTCTCTTGCCCTTTCTTCTGCTATGGGCTCCTGGTCAAGTTTCACCACCTCCTCCTTAGTCAATACCCCAGAAACCACCTCTAGGAGCTCCTCAATGTCATCCTCATCCACACCCAAGTTAAAGTGGTTTGCCACCTCAGCCACAGCCCTGTTGATTTTGCAACCACCTCATCCTTCGCAAATCCTTTAAAGTCATGGACTAACCTATTGAGTGTCTTCTTCCAGTTGCCATTCACACACTCTTTGGTGAGCTCACCCCAAGCTGTAGCAAGGTTCTTGATGCAGTTATTGATGTTGTAATCCTTCCAAAACTGCACCAGTATCTTTCTCCGTTGCAGCAGTAGCTGGAGCAGTGGTCTTCCTCAGGTGGTAGACCTAAAAAGCTGCTACAATTCCTTGATCCATTGGTTGGATCAAAGAGGTGGTGTTTGGAGGGACAAAAACATTCTAATATTGGAATGAAGATCACCAATAAAAGAAGGGTGCCCAGGAGCATTATCAATAATAAGCAAAATCTTGAAAGGTATGTTATACTCTAAACACTACTTCATTTTGCTGGCTTAGCAACTTAGGGAGGCTTCTTGGAAGAGTAGCTGGGTCATCCATGACTTCTTATTGCCCCTGTAGGACATGGGAAGTGTGTGCTCATTAATATGCTTGAAGGCCGTAGGGTTCTCCCTGTGCCCGATCACAGAAGTTTCAGTGTGTAGCCTGCAACACTGCCCCAAGCAACACTGTTACCCTGTCCTTAAAAATCTGAAACCTGGCACTGACTTGGCCTCCTTATGGATGAAAGCCCTTGCAAGCATCCATTTACAGAATAGGGGGGTTCCATCCTTATTGAATAGCTGCTTTGGCAAGTCATTTCCCTCCAGAATCAGCTTCCATAATTTTCAAAATCTATAATTTTCAAAAATTCTTCAGCTGGCTTCACATCAGCCCATACAGACGCACCACTCACTTTCATAGTATGTGGCGAAAAACAATTCTTGGATCAGGGGTAGCAGTCAATTCAACACCATGGTAGGGTCTCGCCTTCTCACATCACAAAATTTGCACGTTGGCTGTGATGGTTGTGATCCTGAGAGGGGCAGACTTCTGTGTCTGGTCTTCAGTTCAGGTCGTTGGAAGTCTCTCCATGTTGTAAGGACACTTCTCAGAGTTTTGTTAGTCTTGTTTCTTCCACGAAGCTGATCCTTTAACAGTTTTCACAGGTTCGTTCTTGTTCATCAAGATTGTGTCTGTGGTGGAATGGGACACGCCTGACTTAACCATCACTGACTTTTCCACCTTTATAGTTCTTAGTCACTGTTAACTTCACTTGCAGGTACATCACTGCATGTGGCTTCTTACTGGCAACATTAGCCATGGACCTTGTATGCATAGAGGCCACGATGAACAAAAAACCCACACACAGTGTACGATTAAATCGCACACAAGAAAAAATTATGCAATCAAAGATGTAGTGAACACGAGATGTATGGGGCTGCTGTTGCAGTAACCCAGCACACTGTTTTACAGCAAACTTTTTTTGTGAGTAGAAAGAATATGCTTTAAAATAAATATAAAAGTATAGTACAGCAAACACATAATCCAGTAATCATCATTTATTATAATGATCAAGTATTATGCATGATAGATAACTATGTTCTTTACTTTAGTGCGACTGGCAGTGCGGGCTTGTTTACACCACCGTTGCCACAAACACGTGAGTGACGCGTTGCACGAAGATGGTACCATGGCTACAGTATCACTAGGCAATAAGAATTCTTCAGTTCCATCATAATCTTAGTGGACCATCGTCATACATGTGACCCATAGTTGACCAAAACATCGTGATGGAGCGCATGACTGTATTTCCAAAGCATGATTCATTATCTTTATCATGTCATTTGGGGAAGTATGCAGAACATGGCCTTTCATTATGTATTTTGCAGATGGAGAAACTGAGTTAATTGACTTGACAAACATTTTATAGGAAGTTAAATCTCCTGTGGTTTAGTTTATTCACCCACCTTATGATTTTCAAATAGAAGCTTGGATGTTAGAGTTAAGGAAAAAGAATGAAGATGGAAAGTGAAGATGATTCAGCCAGTAGATAGATCTGTGGGTGCTGAAACTCCTATTCTCATGGAAGGCAGAAAATGGAGGCTTGATCCAATCCATTCATAGATTCAATTAACACTTATCAAGTATCTTCTCTGTACCAGGCACTCTGCTAGAAGCTTGAGGGGTACAGATGGGATAAGGTGGCTTTTATTTCCAGTAAAACATCATCTAGAGGGGGTAAGATGCTAAACATAAATATAGGTGGTGTTTTACCAGATTCAAGCTCTTTGTGCATGGTCACAGAACATAGAAGATAAATTCTGTGATTAAGGAGCTTGAATCCCAGAATTTATTTATATATATATAAATACCTGCATTTGTGTTAGTAAATATACTTAATGTTTCCAGAAGCAAACTGCTGTACTATGAAATAATAGTACTATAAACTGAATGCTCTGGAAGGTCTTTGGAAAATTCTCAGAAGCAGCAGCATTGCCAGTTAACCTGGATAGAAGAACAGGATTTTGTTGCACCATTTAAGAATGACTGTGATGTAGGAATTTCTGACATTCCTCCGGCTCAGTGTGGATGTTAGTTTATATGTCTCAGCAGTTGGGACAGTATAGCTCTCAGCTCACACCTGTAGGAGACCATTCTGTGTGGCGTGGGCCCAGCTCCCACTCGGAGATGCACAGGACCCATGCCCACAGATAGGTTCTCCTGTGGGGAATCAGGCCTGCAATGTGCCTAGGCCGCTTTGAGTCTTGCTCTTGCTAAAAAACTCCCTCACCCTGAACTGAGGACATTTACTGCAAAGTAACTTCCTAAAATCCATGCTAAACCTTCCAAGGATGGAGTGTAACAGGTTCAGCCACTTTTTCCTTTTCATTTGCAAACACCCCTCTTCTGTGATGTGATTAGCGGCATAGTCTCCTTTGTTTTCTGTAAAAGGTAACCACCTAAAGCAAACCTGTGCCTAGTAAATGAGGACCATCCTGTAATGTGCTGAGAAACCAAATAAAGGCCTGTCATGGTGGAGGTGGTGGGTGGGCTTTTGC
>CM052544.1:113808262-113832163 GCA_028533065.1 Trachops cirrhosus
GAAATTTTTTTCTTGCTCATCTCTCTCTATCTTTCTCCCCTTTCTCTCTTTCCAGTATAATATGAATAAGAAGACATGGAACTCAGACCGTTGCTGGCAATCATCTCATAACTATGAGCAGTATCAGGCTCGCTATAATGTGGATGCTATAAGCAGTGGCTTGGAAAGATAGAAAGAACAAGCAACCAGGATAACAATGATGAATCACGAGTTAACAAATCCGACAGCCTGACACACATATCTTCACCATTTCAGGCAGTTTGAGTTGAAATTTCTGTTATTTTCAACTAAGAGTATCTTAACTGATATACTCTGTGTTTTTATTTGGTTCTTTGCAATAAGTTTAAGCTCTAGTGAATTTCAGAATGTGGACACAATTTAGTGATGTGATACCAAAAACATAACGCTTGTGTAGTTCCAGAATTACTGCAGGTAATCTTAGAAATCTTAGAGACTGGAATAGGTCTGGATTCTAGAAACTATAGACTTTGTGAATCTCACAGAAAAATAGTCTTGAATGAACAACAATTCAGATGACTTGTGGGTGTTTCTAAAGTGAAGTGGTAATTATTATGAGCCAACACAAATACCTTAAATCAGGCCAAATGTACTTCATTTTCTTTCATGAGAAGTTTAACAAATACATAGATAAGATGAATTTCGTAAGTAATATATCTGGATTTCACTAAAGAATCTGACAAAGACTTAACATGATTTCTTGGCAGACAAGGCAGAGAAATATGTGATGGATGATAGCACAGTTAAACTCACAGCTGGTTTAAAACTTGTGATATACTAATTTTTAGTATTGGAAGAATGCCACCTTGGAGTGAGACCTAAAGAGGCTTCTCTCAAATGACCAATCTCATTAAATATGTGTATAAATAATGAAGATAAAGATATTGAAGTCATCCTTGTCAAGTTTACTAGTGCCCTCAAGTTGCTTAAAACGGATAGCTAATGTCTCAAAAACAAGTGAGTCTTCATTTGAAAATGACACCCTTGGCTTTAATAATCACCTTTTTATAACAAGAGCACATCTATTAGCATTTATTAATAAAACACCCTCACACTTAAGGTGAAAACATACCAACTCCTTAAGAGTAAGATGGCCTCTGACTGGTGTGGCTCAGAGGACTGAGTGCTGGCCTGTGAACAAAAGGGTCCCTGGTTTGATTCCCAGTCAGGGAATGGCTGGGTTGCAATCCAGGTCCCCAGTAGGGGGCACATGAGAGGCAACCACACATTGATGTTTCTCTCCTTCTCTTTCTCCCTTCCTTCCCCTTGCTCTAAAAATAAATATTTTAAAAAAGAATAAGATGGGCAATGTATATATAAAGTATGTACATAGGTATATACGTGTGTCCCTGTGTGTCTATTTGTGTGGATAACTTTAAAAAAATACACATACACAATAAAATTCCTAGTAAGAAATTAATCAAGGCTTTAAGGCCCAGCAATGGGCCCAGGTTTTATGCACAGCAAGTCCTGGGGTGGGGCCAATTTGACAGGAAGATAGGGACTGTAATACTGTTCTGTTAATTGCTATGAGTGCAAAAAATTAATTCCATTATGAGGAGAACAGTTGTGCAAAATTATGAGACAATTAGGAATATGGTTTGCCTGGTCTATAGTATTATGTTGTTCTGTCTTTTAAAATAAATATTTCTCCTTTGGAGGTGTGTGTGTGTGTGTGTGTGTGTTTCAAAATTATCCACTGATCCCTTGAAATAATAAAGACTTAGGTGCCTCTCAAGACGTGGTGTGATCTTAAAGGGCAGTTGAGATTAAGATACCTCAATTCAGAGTGCCAAAGACCATCACCGATTCCCTGTTGAAGCCACGGAGGCATTTTTATAGCAAGAAAACAATCAAGCCTCAGCTGGAGAGAGGATGGGGTTGGCAGGAGAGTTCCTGGACCGAAGACAACCCCTGTGTGTAGGCAGTAGTTTTTCCCTAAGGATGGGTATAAAGTCGTGAGTAGATTATGCAAAAAAAGAGAAAGTTCCACACATTAGGAAGTGGCATGCCCATGAGACTGCCTTTCTGAAATATTTTAATTTTCTTTTTTGCCCCCTTTTTATGTTTTAATTTTTTTCCATTACAGTTTACTCTTTTGGACCATGGGAGAGTCATACTTCTGTGATTTCACGATTTGCTCTTCTGCATTTCAAAGCATGGTACAACTTAGAATCTCTGTAGTAGAGCAAGGTAACTCTTAAGGGGGGAATAAAATTGTTTATTGAATTTATGTGCATGTCTTAATATTTGCATAAATAGATCATAAAAATATTCCAACAGACACTTGAAAATAATCATCTCCGAAGGGTATAATTATGAAAGACTTGGATAGTTTGGTTTTTCTTCTACACTTTATTTTTGGTATTACTTGACATTTTTGTAACAAGAATGTATTGCTCTTATAATTTAACAAGAGTATGGATTTAAGTTAATTTTAACTTCTAAACATCACAGAAAAAACAATAAACTAAAATATTATTTGGCTGAGTATCATGTATAGAAAATGGGGGCAAATTTTCACATAAACTGGTCTGAGCTTATCTTGAGTGTTTTATTTTTAATCCTGGGGCTATATTTTAAAGGGTGAGATAAACACTGAGTTTATATCAATGGTTAACCATAGAAACCAGTTTTGCAACCTAGGGATTGCGTTCAACTAGCAACAGCATTCTGAAGTCTAAGGAGGGCGGAGTCACCCGCAACATTTTGTAGCCATGGAAACAGGAGGGCAAACTGTCCTGCTTTTTAAGACATTTCTAAAATTTTGCAGGTTTTAAATGATGGCAATTATTTTGAATTATTTAAAATTAGTGCATGAGCTTAATACCCATGCCATAGGCTATCTGCCTGATTGTGATCTCCCATCTAAAAGGAATGTGGTCATGATAATATCGGCTCTTGGAAATGAGTTCATACGTGGAAGAGCTGAAAGCACCAGAGTTTCCACCTAAACAATGCCAAAGAAAAACTTAATTAGAGAGGCTCAAGTACTGAGTTTTCCCAATCTATTTACAGAAGTTTGATGACAACCTGTTCAAGATACCCACGGTGGGATCCCTACACTGTATGAGAGGCTTCATTGTCATTAAGGTCTTCCCAAAGATAAGTTTTTTCCAAAGATTAGGAAGGATATGAAGCTGATACACTTGTTTTGTCTTTCAGGAAGTCAGTGTACATTGAGGCCATGGGCCCTCAAAGGCACACTGGGGGATTTTTTTTTAACAACCTTCTTTTTGAAGTCAGTTGGATTTCTAGGCTCCCCACTGAGAAACCCAAATTCATACATGTATTTTTATTTTTTTAAAGATTTTATTTATTTATTTTTAGATGGGAAGGGAGTGAGAAACAGAGGGAGAGAAACATCAATGTGTGGTTGCTTCTTGTGCACCCCCTACTGGGGACTGGCCTGCAACCTAGGCATGTGCCCTGACTGGGAATCAATCCACTGACCCTTTGCTTTGCAGGCTGGCAAAGCAATCACTGAGTTACACCAGCCAGGGCCAAATTCACACATATTTTTAAACCTAACAAGAAGGTAAAAATAAATTTTCTCTGATTCTCTTTACATTTCTTATTTTAAAAGAATTTTTAAATGTGTGGTTGTGTTCTGATATGATTTAAAAGTTCCAGATATTCGATGATATTAGTTATTTTTCCCCATTTTTTATACCACGTCAAGAATTTGATTTCTTTGTGCAAAGTTTTTACTTTTAAATTAAAACAAGGTACTGGAATCCAGCAGGAATCTCTGTTGTTAGGTAAGTGCTTGCAATAGACCGGGCGCTGTTTTAAATGCTGTTAGGGTGGGAATAATTCATCCTTGCAACATCGGTATGATGAAGATATTGTCTTATCCCCTGTTTTTAACCTGTGGAAACTAGGCATGGAGAAGGTAGGCTACTTGTCCAAGGCAAGAAAGCTAGTAAAGTGTGGGTTGGGATTTGAACCCAAGCAGTCTTGCTCTGGTTGGTGCCTTTAACCATTATGCTATGGTGTCTACCAAGTCTAGACTCTGAATATACCTTCAAATAAAGTCTTAGAATCATTTTGATTTTGGATAGAAAAAGATGGCATTGATATGTGTTACATTTTTTCCTTCTGGTCTTAATAATTCATGTGATTTTGGACAAAAACCAAAACTTAACAACTAGCTAGCATCTAGTCCAAGAAAATGACTGTCAAGTTTCATATTTTACACACACACATACACACACACATTTGCATCCCTCATTGCCCCTAAAATAATGTTGACCATAAAGTAAATGGTATTCAAATAACATCAAGCATTGTAGAGCACAAACTTTTCCTTTGCACTAATGGGTTCTAACTAAGTATCCAGGGTTATTCTGGTTAGAGGGTCTAGTGTATATCAGTTGCTTGATCACCGTATTATCTCCTTTCTCCTCTCCTGTTCTCGACAGCTTCTATTTTCCGTGAGAGGATCCACGAGGATCAGCTTCCTCCTCTCCCTGGTCCAAGAATGAGGTAAGTGACCCAGGATAGGAAATCCATTTGTTTGAGCACAGTGATTGCTTTGTGGTGTGTGTGTGTGGGTGGGTGGGGGTAACACATTCTAATGAGAATGATTCTCTGAGCATCTGTTAGAATATTGTGACAAAAGTCATTCATTGGATGATGGTGTAGTGTGTATATGAAGGAACCAAAGCTGCTGATGCTTTTTTTTTTCTTTTTTGCTACTATGCAGGAAGCTAGATCAAGGAAGAAATCAATGCAATAAATTTGGGAGAAACAAAGGAAGCTCAGAAAAATTGGGAGATAGCCCTGATAACGTGACCATCTGAATCAACCTCACTATTAGCCTAATGTATGGTGGGTATTTTAATTGCATGCCAATAAATTCTGTTTTAAAATTTTATTTTAAATTACTATTATAGAATATATCATTCAGAGAATAATTTCACTAATGCTCACAGGTGTGTAGCCCAGACTTAATCAACAAAATTAACACTTTGCCTATCTGCCTCAGAACGTTTAAAGAAATAATAGAAATCATATTCATCAGACACAATTGAAACTCTGTCTATATACCTCCTCAGTCTAATTCCTTTCACTTATCAAATTTTAAGATTTTGCTATATTTTCTTTAGAACCTTCAAAGAAAATAAAAGCAATTGCAGAATTAGAGGTTTCTCTCTACCCCCATCCCATTCCCTTATTCCTTCTCTAGAGCTAACTGATAATGCTGAAATGTATACCCTTCCCATCCTTTAAAATTCTATCTTAGTAACTTTTTAGGGATGTCTGCAATGTAGCAATCCTGAAGTATCCTTTCTGTGTTTTCGAGTGAATAAATGATAAACTGTAGATAATATCCTGCAATTTTTTTAAGGTTGTGTATTCTTTTGCCCTTTTCTGTTTTGAAAGCTCCATTTCTATAGTAACCCTCAAATGTTGAACCTAGGTGCCCATCAGTAAATGAATGGATCAAAAAACTATGGTACATTTACACAGTGGAATTCTATGCAGCTGAAAGAAAGAAGGAGCTCTTACCCTTTGCAACAGCATGGATGGAACTGGAGAGCATTATGCTAAGTGAAATAAGCCAGGTGGTGAAAGACAAATACCATATGATCTCACCTTTAATAAGGACCTAATCAACAAAACAAACAAACAAACAAGCAAAATATAGCCAAAGACACTGCAATAGAGAACAGGCTGACGGTGACCAGAGGGGAGGGAGGCAATTTCAGTGGAAAAGAGGAAGGGTTTGCAGGAACAAGTATAAAGGACACATGGACAAAAACAAGGGGGGGGGGTGGAAATGGGAGGGAGGTGGGGAGAGCTGGGGGGTGAGCTGGGATGGGAGTAAAAGGCAGAAAACTGTACTTGAACAATTAAAATTAAAAAAAAAGAATACCTACTATATAATTCTATTTATATAAAATACCAGCAAATGCAAAGCAGGCTAGCAGATGCTTAGGGACCAGAGGGGAAGCTGTGGGAAGGAACAGTGGGTAGAGTGAGAAGTAGAGGGAGAGAGGGATCCTTGAGGGGAATGAGGGAAATTTGGGGTGATACACATGTCAAAACTTATCAAACTGTATACTTTAAATAGGTATAATTTGCTGAATGTATATCATCTTACAACAACAAAGCTGTTTTAGAAAGGAAGTAGAAGAATGGGTACAGGGAGGTGAGGGAGGGTATCAGGGGATAAATGGACGGAGACTTGGGCTGGTCAACACACAGTACAGTGTACAGATGATGTGTTACAGAACTGTGCACCTGAAACCTGTATGATTTTGTTAACCAGCATCACCTCAATATATTCAACAAAAAATTAAAAGTTAAAAAAAATAAAAGGAACCAGAACAAAAAATGTTGAACATACATACTTGGCTATATTATTTACTAAGGGGCTCTAAAATTGTTAAGTCTTCTGCCTTACTCTTGAACCAAAGATCTTAGCAGGCCTTAAGCATAAAATAATCATTCTCCTTAGTAGAGCTGTCAATATTTGAATTTCACTTTAAAAAAGAAGAAAATAATTATTTTCTCTGAGCCATTTCAAAAAAACTGAGAAAATTCTACAGTGAGTTGATCGTATAGAAACAGGCCTTATTAATCCCCTTCCTACTCTTTTCTCTCCTCCTGCTACAATTTCTGCTCTTATAGCCTGAACCAAGTACCCTCTTCCAGAACGGTGCACTGGCCTTCTTAGCCTGGAGATGAACTTCTTTTGCACTACTGACTTTGCCTTTGATTTGACTGTCCATCATAAGATCTATTCTAGTGTCTTACAGTCTTGGCTTTTCATTTAACTCTCTATTGCTGTATGGATGGTTTTTGATTTCTTCTTAAGTAGACATTGTTTTTCCTTGAGGAGAAGTAGCATGGTCTCATAATTCTTTGTAACCCCTTATTGGGGCTATCCCACAGCAGGTGCTCCATAAATGCTTTCTTGATTATCATCGGTAAGTGAAATATTCCCCAAGGGATCGAAGGCTGAGGTTTAGTGCTTGGTCAAGAAGGAGCCATGCTGTTAACTGGTGAGTTATGCAGAGACTCCATGCTGGGTAATGTGAAGAGAAATGTCTTGGACTGAGAGAGCCGTTTACTCGACACCCAGACCTCGCTAATCAAGCTGTTCTCAGTTCCCTTTCTTGTGAGCTCCTGAACATATGGACATAGTTAAACTTCTAGTGCAGGACAAGAAGAAATACTGAGCCACTGAGCGGTGAGGTAGCCAAAAAACTCACACGACTCTCCGTGCAGGAGCTGACGATTACCAAACTTATTAGGTATGTTTGCTTGAGGCACATTAATTTTTTCCTGCTTGTAGTTGTCACAATATGTGTGTGTGTGCACGCACGTGTGCAGAAATTGGGGACATATAAAAGCAATATAGCCCAGTAGAAGGCACTATAATGTAAAAGCTGGAATAAGACATATGTGGATTTAAATCCTGGTTGTATTATGTGCTTTTTGTGACTTGGGAAAAGTTATTTAAATTGTTTGAGCATCAACTTCCTTGTCTGAAAAATGGGTATAAAATATTCAGTTGCTAGGATTATTTTTAAAGGGTAGAAAAGATATTGTATGGAAAATGTGTTGGCTAGCACATTGGATAGCACGCGAGAGCTCACATTTTTCTTTTTATTTATCTTACTGGGTAGAAAATAAACAGGCCAAGGGGACAGAGATAATAGGAGAATGGGGTTCACTAACAAAAAGCTTCATGTGGGTGAAGAACTTCTCCAGCCAAACTCAGGTCAGGTTAGATAACAAAAGTTATGAATACTTTTTGTGGTTTACTTGTGGATTTTCCTAAAAGCCATTGCTATCACAGTTGCTTGTGCTGCTAACTGGAAGGGAGCAGTACCGTGGATGAAAGCAAAGAACATGCTTCTGTTTCTGCCTGCCTGGACTTAAGAGGCTCTGCAGCTGTTCTATGCTTCTCTTCAGTTTTAATTTCTTGCCACACAAGGAAGATGTTTCAATATAATGAGTGAAACAGTAATAATGCAACAGGGAGTGGAGCTTATTGCATACAGTTAGTTGCTAAGGTTTCCAGGAAATGTTTGCAATATTGTTTATTTTAAAATATACCCTATTTGTCTTTTCAAAAGCCTCTTACAGGAGGGGTGCAAAGAGACTCTGTCACTGATTACGTGTCCTGGTAATATTTCTGCATGGTCATGGGATACAGCTCGAGAACCTTCTCTTATTTACTCACTCACGTATCAACAAACATTTGGCTTCTTCTATAAGCTCACAGTTATGAAAGACATTGTAGTCTTGTGCTACATACCTATATGTGCTTAGATACATACCTAGTCTTGTGCTTAGATACCTATAGTTCTTTTGGGCTAAATGAACTCGAAGTTTAACCTCGGGGTTAGTACATAGTAGGAACTTATCACATAAGTGTTGAATGAACAGAAAATTTTGTAAGAGCAAATGTCAGCTGGTATCGACAAGGAAGTAAATGTCCTGTATCTCACAGTTTTGTGTAACTATGCTTGAAGTTCCCATGATATCCAGCATGGTCTTTTCAAAACACGTGTAACTATAATTTGCATTCATTTACTTCTTTTCAATTCATGAAGTTGATTTGCATTCCCCTGGACCTTGGCACTGTCTTTTCATTTGATATTTTATGGTGGATACAGGCTTTAGAAACTGAATGCGTTTGTAAAACAGGTAAAGGAGAAATGCCAATGGTGAATGTTAAGAGGCGACTGGGTGTGACTTTCGCTAAGTTTCTCCTCTGTTAGTTCAGATGTTTAAGCTACTAATGAGGAAACGCGGTTAGATGAACTCCAACTTTTTTTTCACCTTTAAAATTTTAAGTGGCATTGAAATTCAAAGACTAGGCATGTTGGATAAGGCAACATGGTGTTGAAGAAAAAGCCAGTCAGATTCTAGCTGCTCTGTCAGCTACGTGACTTGGGGCCAAGTTGCTCAGGGAAACCTTAGAGAAACAAGGTGAGGTAGTGGGATTAGGTGGGGCTCCAGCCCCCGTTTTGCCAGTGAGTAACCCTGTGACTTAGGATAATTTATTCAATATCTCTTCACTCCTTCCCTCAGGTTTAAAAGCATATTTAAACCATTGGCTCGATGTAAAGATTAAATAAATGCGTGCTGGAAAAGCATAACAGTACTTGAATATATACACACACATATATGCTAACTCTTCAATACATGAAATACATATATTTATATTTGTGTATATATTATATACACATATATTCAATAGCTATCAGGTATACTAAATATGAATATAGTAAATATGTACATAGTTATACTATATATACTCCATACTGTCTATAGTTCATAGTATACTATCTATATACATATAGCGTAACTGCTAGCTTTTATTTTAACATTGCTAGGACTCACAATTCCTCATATATACAGTTAGGATAATAATGTGTATACTGTCTGTCCATCGTTTTTCACAGGGCTATTGTGAACGAGGTGTAGGCCCTTGATCATCATTACCGAATCCACTTGCTGAGAGCTAAGTGCATGCAAGGCCATTTTACAGGTCACTGTTGTTTTTAGGGACTGGTGTAATTGCAGAAGGTTCTACAGAAATGTGGTTGGGGCTGGATTGTCAAGGACTGTTCAAACTTATTTAAATTAAAAAAATGTATTGATTTTAGAGAGACAGGAAGGGAGAGAGATAAAGAGAAGCATTGATTTTTTGTTCCACTTATTTTTGCATGATTGGTTGACTCTTGTACGTGCCCCGACTGAGGATGGAACCTGAAGCCTTGGCGTATTGGGGCAGCACTCCAACCGACTGAGGTACCTGGCTGGGGCGGGGTGTTAATATTTATAGTAACATTCTCACTAAATATCTAGCATCTTATTTTTTGCAAGTGAACTCTGTATGATAGACACTGTTCCAGGAAAGAGAGGAATAAGATCAAGGACCTACACTTTGTATAGAATATATTCCAGAAGAAGACCCAGCCAATATAAAAAATACAGTTTTGGTAGCAAAAATTTCTATAAAATATAGAAGCAATGATAGGGAATCATGACAAATGGGAGAGGGGAGCAAATGGGATTTAGATAAAATCCTTCATTTTTAGGCAATCCTTTTATCTTGGCCTTCAAGATAAGAATGTATAGGCACTGAAGATTCTTTAGAGTATTCATTGAAGTGAAATTGTCTTTGAACATTAATACAAAGTTGAAAAATACAGTTTCTTTTGACTTATTTTATAACCCATTTCCCTTGCTATTTGACCTGCATCATAAACGTGTGTGGTCTCCTTCCTGTTTTCAGGTCCTCTGACAGGTGGATGATCCAGTATGCACTGGATGTGTCTGTACTGTGTCAGACAAATAGAGCGTTTGACAATTTGCATTTGAACCCTTGGCTGATTTGAGGGTTAGGTAGGCCAAACCATAGATGCATGAAACCCTGTTAGCAAACTTCCTGTTGGATTTTGAAAGGAAGTTTCAGGTGTGGGGAAAAGTCAGGGCTCTGGGTGGGTGTGGTTGTAATACGTCTATCTTTCCTTCCATCTGTCTTTGACCACATTAGCATGAACACAAAGAATCTTCGTGAATCTTGGGAGGGGAACTAAACAGTTAGGAAATGAGTCCAGGAGGTCAGCTTTTAGGTGGTGCTCATCCCACCTTGCCCCTCCAGCGAGTTCAGATGGGTGCACGTGAACATGGCAAAGGCACACTGTCAAGGTGTAAGTGATGTGCAGGAAACCGAGGTACCTTCACACCAGAACAACTACAGGACATCGGGTACCAGTTTTGCCTTTTCCTTTTAGTTCTTTCAAAAGGCGGTTATAGGAAGAGGAAAATGGAGCGATTTTGAAGCCCTTCCCTCCCTGGGGAGACGGAGACAGGGACAAACAGCTGCTTTCTCAGGAGGAACAAGTGGAAACTCTTGTTCTTGAGAACCTCTATGTGCTAGACATTACATATTCTGACATGCATCATCTCCATACAACTGAACAATGGTACTATCAAAATTTGAACAATGGTTTTCAGTGTACAAAGCTCACCTACTTGTTCATCCATGTAATCCTAACAAATTGGTTTTACAGGTTTATAGTGGCATGAAAGCATGACTTTTGGATCAGAACTTCACTCCTTTCTTGGCATGCGACTTGGTGAACATCTTTCTCTTTGTGCCACATTTTCCTCATGTGTAAAATGACCGTGAAGATAACAGTAACTACCTGAGAGAATTAAGTACTATAATAAATGGAAAGCACTGAAAACAGGACATGGCTGACACATAGCAAGAATGCACCAGTGTTACCTAGTGCTATTATTATTCTAATATTACAGTCTAGGAGAAGAAGGCTTTGGAAAGTTGAGTGTCTTGACCGGGAACATGCAGATGTCAAGTGGCAGTATTTGACATGAAGCCTCACTTTCTGAACCTGCTTCATTCTTTTATTTTTGAATACACAGTGCATTTAGTGTCTTGTGTTTAACATGGAGGAGAAAGATGCAAAACCTGTTCTTTGCCTTTAAGACATTTTTCTGGTCTCTTCTTTCTTGGCAAATGAGGGGTCTTATGTCATAAGAGGTTATGGAAGAAGAATGTTGCCATATATATTACTTAACACTTACTAGCTTTTACCCAAATATCAGAAAGCATCTGTTCAAAAGTACTCAAAAATTTTTCACTAAATCAAAAAAGGTTACATTGAAATAATGAATGAAATAGCATTAGTTGATATTGGCAACTAGCAAATTCCCAAAATATCCCATTATGAAAGGGATACATAAATTAGAAAGCATGATAATTTCCTAACTACTTTTGCAAACTGGAGGTCCTTTGACCAGAACAAAGGAAGATACATTAAAAAAAATAGGCTAGTTTGGAGTGGAGGGAGAAATATAGGACAAGGTAAAGGAATGTAAATAAATAATTTCTCTCTGTATGAATCTGAGTATTTCATTTCATGTGTTGCCCAAAGGATACATCCAAGATGCTTAAAAGGAACTGAAAAGCTTTCAGGAACTGAGCTTGACTGCCTCATCTCCTCTCTATTCCCCACTCCTTCTGCTCTATCCTTAAGAAATACTGAATTGCTCAGTCCACGATATGTGATTTCGCGCATGACTCAGCTTTCACAATTCCACTGCCTGATATTCTTTGATCCCAATTCTGTTCCAGACTAATTCTACTGTCTTTAAATCTCAGACTCATCCCTTCCAGGCAGACTTTGCTGATGGGGTTAAAAGCCAGGCTTACGCACACAGCATCTTTATCATCGCTTTTATTTCATCATCATCCCAACGTTCTGTGTGTGTGTTTCCCCCTCCACCTCCAACTTTAGGTTTCTTAAGAAACTTTCCTGGCAATTGGACTTCCTCTTTTCTGGTAGTGATTATGGCCACATCTCTTTTTCTGATACATACAGAAGATCTCCAGGGTGGTAAGGAGGGTAAAAGTGAAGCCTGAAAATATGACCCCTCTTCCTTCTTCTACGCCTCAACTCCTTAGACAACACAAACATTGACCTGGAAAGAGGAGATTCAGCGAAGGTGTAAAACTGCTTTCTTCTTTTTATCATTCATTTTCTTTACACAGAGTTCATGTGGTATGGTGGTGAAAAGCACAGCATCTGAAGTTCACCCATGTAGGTTCAAGTCCTGAATTTTCCTTTTTGGTCAAGGTACTTAAGTTCTCTGGCTTCAGTTTACCTATCCAAAAATGTAACAGATGAATGATGATAATAATAGTAGAATAAGACCATCATAGGAGGTGGACACAGATTCTTTTATTATATATAAAAGAATATTTTATATAGATTATATATTTGTATCACAGTCTTAGAATAATGCAATCCAACTGAAATATAATGTGAGCCACAAATTAGGGTGATATATAAAATATTAAATTTTCTAGTAGCCACATTTAAAAAGTAAAAGAAAGAGGCAAATTAACTTTAATATATTTCTAATACAATATACACAAAATATTATTTCAAAATATCATCAGGATAAACAATATATAAACAAGTATAAACAAAATTTAATCAATAGAAACAATTATTATTTAATGTATGTTTACTAGTAAGTTCTTGAAATCTGGTGTATATATGAAGTCTGTCCAGAAAAAGTCCAGCCATTATTAATATAATAAGAATGGTTTGCATGACATCAATGTATCCTGGCAGCCAGGGAGAGTGGACTGGAATGAACATGCATGAACAATGATAACTTCACTGTACTTGTCAGTGGGGGCAGTAGACACCATTGAGTGAGCACGTGTACTGTGTGGCCATCACATTCAAAATGACTGAGTGAGTAGAGCAATGAATCTGCATTACATTTTCCGTTAAGCTTGAACATTCCTCTGTGGAAACTATTGGGATGATTCAGAAGGCCGCAGCTATGGGCAACTGGTGATTGGCAGCTTCATCACAACAACACACATGCATCATGCCTTGTGCAGAGTTTTTTGGTGATACATCAAATCACCCAGGTGACTCATCCCCCCTACAGCCCAGATTTGGTGCCCTGGGGCTTCTGGCTTTTCCCAAAACTAAAATCACCTTTGAAAGGAAAGAGATTTGAGACTGTCGATGTGATTCAGGAAGATACTGCAGGGCAGCTGATGGCGATTGGCAGAACTGTGTGAGGTCCCAAGGTGCCTACTGTGAAGGAGACTGAGGTATCATTGTCTTATGTACAATGTTTCTTGAATCTTGTATCTTCTTGAATAAATGTCTCCATTTTTCGTAGTACAAGACTGATACCTTCTGAACAGTCCCCATGTTACAGTTTCAGCACATTTCATTACGGGGATTTGCCACATTTCAAATGCTCAGTTGTCTCGGGCACTAATGGCTCCTGCACACACACACACAGCATCTGCATGTGCGCACCCAAGTCTAGAGGACAGGGGCCACTCCTCTTCTGCAAATGCAAAGAAAGAGCTCTTGTGCTAGGGAAGTCCTTAAATATATATTTTAAATAATGGATTGATTTAATAAAAACATTCAAGAATAGAAGTTTCCATAATGATAAGGATATGAATATATTTAAATAATAAAAATGTAGCACTTTGTCATTGGCACATGATTTTATGGTTCCCATAGATTTAGAAATAGGGAGAATTTTATGGTGCAGATACAATATTTTCCAGTAGAGGGCAGAGATCTTAACCTGTAGCTAGTCAGTCAGAGCTGAATTGTTCTAAAGAGCATATTCAATTTGGGGGAACTGTTTATGCCTAAACTTCAGAAATGGGAAACCCATAAATTTTTTCAGAGTCATATGATTTCATTATCCTGATGCCCCCAACAATTAAGCCAATGGGTATATGGGGAGTGGGAGGGGGTTGTTTCTTTTCCTGTCTGATTTGATCTAACTTAATACATGACGTTATTTTACAGATAACTGCTCTAGGATTCAGAAACCTCACTAGGGTAGCAGTTCATACAGGAAGTAGACAGGTCTGCTCACCTCTGCTTCTTCCGCTTGAGATCATCTCATCTGCGGTTTTCTAAATTTCATAAACATTTCGACTTAAACCCCTTTGTCGGTGACTGTATTGGCAAAAAAATTTCTTCATCTCTTTTTCTTGCTGTCCTCCTTTAGTTATTCCTTTTCATTTGTTATTAAAACTCAGAGGAAAATAAAAAATATATGGGATTCAGACATTTTTTCAGAGCGAGGGAGAATCTGTTTTAAAGTTCCAAGGCTTTTCTCGAGCAAACCTGCTGGAACGCATGTGTGCGCTTGAGAGTTCTGGTGTAGTCCTCTCAGAGAGCGTTTGGTTTCTCTCATGGTGCAGTCCCCATGGAAATGTTTCTGTGACTTCTCTAAGCACTGGTTTCAGGGCCAGCTTCTAATCAACTCCAAAATGCCAGACATTTCTGTAGTACACCTCTTTTTCTTTCCGAAACACTGCCTCTCTTAAGTTTAATGACACCCGTCCATTTGTAAAACTAAAGTGTGGGTGAGTTTGCCTATTTTTAAAATAATATTCACCTACAAAAAAAGATTTTTTAAAGGTTTGGAAGGTAGTTCCCAAAAGACGTTGAAAAGTCATCTATTATTAGGATACACATTCAGTCTCTCAAAGGAACTATTGTGGAAAAATATTACTTGCTTAAGTGATGGGTTCAGGTACTATGCAAAAGCCAGACTCACTTCTAAGGGACTTCCAAGTTTAAAGAAGAGACTCTGCAGATAATCTTATTTGCACTTGACACCATCTTCTGACAGCACCTATGGAAGTTGTGACCCAGATAATGGGATAAGGCATAACATCTGATTTGATGTGAGCACACAATTGCTATGTCACTGTGCTAGCAGACTTTGCTAGGCAACGGGGTCTTAATAGGGCAAGCCTCAATTTGCCTCAGCCTATTTGCAATTCCTCTCCTGCCTGACTGTAACTCTGTGAAGTTGACCTGTATCTGCTTTCACCCAATCTAGATCTTATTTTCTGTAGGCTTCTTTTTCAGCTCCGTTCCACATCCATTGATTGAATATTGAGTCTGCCACCTGGGACACTAAACGTGACTGGTGCTGCCCTGGGCACAGGGAGTTACAGTTGGTGAGCAAGTCAGACACTTAAAGAGTTCCTTTTAATTCCTCAGAGTCAGTGCTAGGGCAGAGAGATGCAGAGGTTTCAATGAGAGGAGGTCGCTTATCCACCAGATACGTAGTACACGTGCGCTATGGGGAAAGCACTGGAAATGCAAGCTCTCTGGATGGGGTTTAGCTCTTAGTTGGGACTTAGAGAGAAGTGGAGTACGTTGTAGATTTTTGTCACTGAGGAGAAAGCTCATTTGTGCCTCTAAGAAACGGTTTCTCCTAGTCCTAAGTTATTCAAACATTTTAAACTGCCAAGTCATTCCATGTTTTCATTCACTGAATCCTGAGTTCTTTCTCTTCACCTCTTTTCTTTTCTTCCCTTCTTCCTACTATGTGTGGTTCTGTTTACCTCATTTACATGCCAGGATCCTGTGTTCATCGAACGCAGAGATTCTCGCAAGCAGTCGCTTACCTAATGACTTACCACTACAGATTGCATGCAGAAGTATACAAACGGCATTCTGTGTAAGGGAAAGAGTATTAAAGTAATTTTCTGGTGGTTTGGATATGAGGGTATCCCTTATAATCCTGAAATACAAAAAATAAATCTATGTATGGTTTTCAAGAAGCACAGTTCATGAGTTAAAACCAAATATGGCCCCAAGAATTCTAAGTGTTACTCATGCTCCTTGTAAGATATTAAAGCATGCCTCATTCATAACTTCAGCAACATTTCTCATATCTCATTTGCTCTCTTCTTCCCATTTTTGTCACACACAACACTCAAGAGACTCTGGTTTATGGCCCTCCTCACAACATTTACACTCAGTATTTCCTTTTCCAGTAAAATTGGTTTTTATTCTATCTCCCACTCTGGCTCTTCTCCACCACCATTTCTCTCTCCATCTCTCTGTCTCTCTGTCTCTGTCTCTGTCTCTCTCCCTCTCCCTCTCTGCCCTCCCCCCCTCCCTCTTTTCTGTGATGGGAAGAGAATGTGATGGGCTAGCAGTAAGAAGAGTTCTCTTTGGAGGGCTGGAGTACTCAAAAACTTGGCAAACACTCCCATATTATTATTTTTTTATGTGGATATTTAAAGCTCTCACACACAATAAGATGAAACATTTTCTTAATCCCAGGTAAACTGAACCTAAGTTCTTCATGCAAACTATTGATTTCATGGTGGTTTTACATGAATAACTCACCATAGCTAGATCTTACACTTTATTTACAGGTCCCATATCTGTACTTTGATATCCCAAGGCTTAGAATCTTGTTTTTATTAAAATCAGAACCTGGTGCTCTAGCAATGGGAGTTGTTCACTGTGGCTTTGCCCCCAACAATGCTTTCCAAATAATCTTTTGCAAATGCTGAAACAGGGTACCAGGAAGGCTTGTCCTGTGCGATTTGCTGAATTCAGATCTGCGTCTGGGATAACTAATGCAGTGACATCTACTGTTGGCCCCTCCAGCCTCCGGCTTCCTGGTTTTCAAAGAGCCAGAAAGAAGAAAAACAAGTCTTCTTGGTGACTTGAACTTTAGTTTGTTTTCTAGGAAATGTGTTGTCTTAGTTCACATTTGGCTTTATTTTCTCTGAATTTCTAAAACAACTATACTATAGTTTAAACAGCAGTTAAGGGTTTGATAATAGTGCTGTTGCTTTTTGTTTGTTTTATTTGTGTCATCTTTGTGCCCCTAAGTGGCTTATAAGATACAAAGAAAGAGACATCTTACAGATTTCTAGTATAGTTCTTAGATGTGTAGTTGTTCCTCAAAAAAAAAAATGCAAAGGTGGAAATTTTTAGGGAAGTAAAATAGAATGAATTAAGGGCTTTCTATGTTCCAGGTGTTGTGCTAGAGGTGTCAATGAATTATCTTTTCCTGAAACCTCACAAAAATGCTGTAATACCTTATTCTTATTTTTTCAATGATGACTTTGAAATTCAGAGAGACAATTTTTTGTCTTATATCATGTCACTAAATAGCACATCTGAGATTTTTATATTTTCTCCTGCTTACAATTTATTTTGTAACATAGTTTTTCTATATTTATGTATTTATTCATGTTAACACACACATCTTAAAATGCTGGACTCCGTTTAGTACAGTTATGGAACTGAGTTTTATTCAGTCACTGCCCTCACACCCTCTGTACCAGTTTTCCCTTCTGTGCCTTTGACAGGATCTCACAGCTGCTCAGCCTCATGTTCAGTTTCAGACAAAACGTTTACGTTCAAAATTTCTCCTTCTCCCAGGTCAGATTTGAACCTTAACTTCCACAGTCAAGCTGTAGGAAAATGGTATATATACCATGTTTTGCTGTATAAAAGGTGCTCTTTTTGCCCAAATTTTTGAGGGAAAGAGAAGAATGCATATTGCATGGGTATAATGTATACATACCATGGGCAAAATAATGGATATAATAACCCTATGTATAATGCGCACAAAAATGTGCTTGCGCGTTATATACGGCAAAATACGGTAGTGTGTTCTTCAACCTCCACTCTCCACCCTCCTGCTCTTCACTTTCTCCTTCAGTCCCAGTGATGTGTCTGGGTTCTTCACATTCAGGAAAGTGAAAATGGATGAGAGGCATGGATTGGTTACGTTCTCCCTTAACTATTCAATGTCTTCTGCACGTCAGATGCCACAAATTCAGATGTCAGTAAAGATATGAATATGAAATAATCTCTTTGCTTTATTATAAGGACCAAGTTAATATGGCTTTTTTCACTTTGCAAAATCTGAAGAATAAGTGTGAGAAGGCTATTTTGCAGAATGAATTACAGTGGTGAGAGGGGAAAAAACAAAGAGGCGTTCATTGGAGAAGACATTCAGAGAATTAGAATTGGTAAAAACACATAAGTAAAAGCAAGGGAATCGATATGAATAAAATGGAGTGGACACGTGCAGTTGATTTCTGGGTGACAAAGGAGATAAAGAAGATACAGAGTGGAAGACCATCTGTCTTTCATTTCCCAAGTACATGTTCATTGAAATTCTCATTCACAACACATGAGGATTTGATGCTATAATTGCTCAGACTCTATAAGAGCCTTGGATTTAAGAAATAATAGGCAAACTCACAATGAGGATTGTGTGTTGAAGGTTAAGAAAGGAATATAAGGAAAAATAATGAATATGTTCTTTCATTTAGAAAAATATATAGTAAGTTTTACAAACACATGGGAATTGTATTTCTGATGAGTTTCCTTATTTCCCAATAGACTGAATTTTAGGTAACTGATCCTCTAAGAGCAGCAGCATGTCAATTGCTTATTGTTTTTTTGGCTTATTGTGTGGTCTATTGGAATCAGACATGAAAATTTTTATCTTTGATCATATTTGTTCAAAAATTATTTTTGAGTGTCTTTGGGTTTCACTGTAAATGTTCACAGAAATGTAAGTGGTATTTTCCTAATAATTTTAAAGAACACTGTGAAATATTAAATTTCTACAAAAATTTATAACAGAGTACAGTATCTGTTTTGGTACCCAAGACTGTGGTGGCAAAATGGATTGGAAAATACAAAGGGAATATGTTGAATTAATCTTATTTTTAAAATTACCTATATTAGGGACAAAGGACCTGAATAGACACATCTCCAAGCAGGACAAACAGAGGGTCCATAGACATACGAAAATGTTCAACATCACTAATCATCAGAGAGATGCAAATTAAAATCACAATGAGATATCACCTCATATCTGTCAGAATGGCTACTACAATAAATTAACAAACAGCAAGTATTGGTGAAGATGTGGAGAAAAGGGAACCCTAGTGCACTGCTTATAAGAATGCAGTCTGGTGTAGCTACTGTGGAAAACAGTATGGAATTTCCTTAAAAATTTAAAACTGGAACTGCCTTTTGATCCAGTGATTTCACTTCTGGGAATATATCCTAAGAATCATGAAACTTCAATACAAAAAATAAGTGCACCCCTATGTTTATAGCAGCACTATTTATAAATAGTGGAACAGACTGACAGCTGCTGGAGGGGAGGGGGGACTGGATGAAAGATGGTGAAGGGATTAACCAAAGGACATTTACACATGACCGATGGACATGGACAACAGTACAGGGACTGACTGAGGAAGGGGAAAGGGTGGGCCTGGGTAGAAGTGGGAAAAGAGAGAAAAAGTGAGAACTGTAATAGCATAAAAAATAAATTTAAAAAATTACCCAGGTTGGAATATATAATAATTTTTGGATATCAACCCCAGTCCTGGAATGTCCATTAAGTCATAATAATAATAATAATAATAAGGATTGATAATAATAATAATAATAATAATCGATTAACTTCTGTCTGAGTTTAAGTAGGACATCAGTCCCCTAAAGTTCTCACTCATAAAAATTGTCAGATTCTCTATCTCTTTCTTTCACACACACACACACACACACACACTCACACATACTCCACATCTCTATGTCTGCTAAGTATGGACTGTCTTATCCTGCAATATAACAATCTTTAGGAACATTTCCAAATAAAAAAGCCTTTCTAAACTCATATATTTGAAACAATTATACATTCTCAACACCAGGCCAGTAATAGCATTAAGTCACAACATAAGGCAGTAAGGAATGTGCTGGTCCTGAAGAGAGAGAAGAGGGACTGTATTCCAAGAGCTGCAGGGCCCAGCCAGCAGGACCTGGCAGGAGCTGGGGGAGGATGCATGGGAGTGGGTCCCAAAGGTGTTTGACAGAGGGGGCTGGAGCCTACGATTGAATAAAGAAGAGTTTATCAATTTGAGACCATGCTCCTGATATACAGAATTTAAATCTTGGCAAGAACACCAGGAGATGCCATGAACATGATACAAGGATGACTTCTGGAAGAATGG
Organism: Trachops cirrhosus; assembly: GCA_028533065.1. Classification (NCBI taxonomy): domain Eukaryota; kingdom Metazoa; phylum Chordata; class Mammalia; order Chiroptera; family Phyllostomidae; genus Trachops; species Trachops cirrhosus. The sequence goes on from CM052544.1 coordinate 113,828,634, forward strand.
ATGAAACTGTGGCCAGAATTGCTGTGGCAGATGATGGAAGAGGATATTAAATGTTTCAAAGATGTGGGCATGTTAAAATGAATATTTTATGTAAGGCCAGAGAACTCACCAGAGGTCTATGTCCAATGAAAAGACAAAGAAGACACACTGTTTACCAAAACAATAAAAAAATGCACTGGTGGTAGGGCACAGAAATCATTTAGGAGTTCAGGGGTAGCCCCTCATAGACAACAGGAGACGCTGTTTCAGAACCGGGTTCTGTAATACAGTGCAGTCGATAAGATCCCAAAACGATGGAGGCCATGAGGTTTTGCTTAACTGTCCGAAGCCAGGTAGACAGTATGAGATGGGTAGCAGGGCTGCCTGACTGCAAACAGCTGCAGAAATAGTTAATAGAACATGGTGTCTCTCCCACAGATGGGTGGCCAACAAGGTCACTCGTCAGTATGAATAATCGGAAGAAATCAGAGAGGAATGATCAGGAGAATAAGGGCAACAGCCCCATTAGATATCATGGTCTTTGCCCAGTTTTTGGAACTGAGCCTCTTGGAATTTTCCTCTTGGAAATCAAAAGCACTTGATTAAAAGAAAATTTGGATCTATTACTGCGGAAGGATTCTGCAAACTCAAGGCAAGTTCTCAATGCACCTACTGCAGGTAGAACGTTTCCCTCAGTCCCCACATGTCTATTATGTAACTGTTGTTAGAAAGGAAAGCACAGCTCTAACATACCGTCCAAGTCGGATGAGAAGAACGGGAGACATACAGCAGTCACGGAGCTACTGCAAGGAGGAAACTCAGCGTGGCAATATTGTGAGGCTTCTCTGTCTGAAAGTGAGTGTCCGAGCACCCTCACTAAGACCCCTGTAGGCTGTGCCTCTTGAGGAGGGTGGTGTTCTAGTCTTTCTTGTAAGTCAGGACGCACCTCTTTGGCTTGGGGGAATTAGATCACCGGGTTGAGTCTATACTTGGCAGTGGTGAGGAATGAATTGAGTGCTGCAAGAGCTGTTGCTCAAACTCAGCTTTCATTAAATGCAGGTTCACACTAGAGAGAACATCAGCATTACGTTACTATCCTGTCCTCTATAATATCACACACAGTTAACACACAACATACAGTGTGGTATTCACGAACCCGAGTCCCAGAGTCTCAGTCCCAGTTCTGGGACACAGTGTCAGTGAGCAGGTGCCTTGGTCTGATTGGAGTGGTGCCTCAGGTGGCGTGGAAGTTCCAGAGCTCAGCTGGGCAGAGCCTCTGGTGGCACATGGCCCAGAGTAGTGCGGAGCAGTGTCTCATGGTGGCAGATTTGCTATCTCCGTGGTGGCTCTGAAGTCCACCTCGATTACACCCAAATTTTTGGCACCCGATTGAGCTGTAACTCAGGGCCAACAGCCCCCAGCGCTCTATCAGTAGGTGTGCCCTCTCTGCAGACATGTCTGTGTGCCAATGCCTTGGTTGAGCTGCCCTGGCAGTCATTTGGCTGGGTGCCTGGCATGACTTAGGTAGCTTCCTTCTCGAACTAAATTGATATGGCTGACCAGCAGCCATCTTGGTTGACATGAGTGATGCTATTTTCTTTTACATACTTTATCCTATCTTGACCGGACCAACACCATTTTATTGGTCCTGCTCTCCACAGTGAGAGAAGTTGCTTGATCTCATCCTGATAGTGCTTTCTGGGAGCAACTTCAATGCACAGTGATTTCCCCTTGAGGAACCAAGAGGGTCCTTGGTTATGCCCTCTAGGAAGTTCTCACTCTCTGTTATCCTTCAGGATGACATCAGAAGAAGGCTTTGGGATCATGTCCTCACTAAGGGGTGCAGCACTTCTAAAGTCCATTTCCAGTTGGTGCACATGAGGAGCCTGACAGTTGTTTTAAGGCTTGGAATTATATTTATATATATTTTCTCCTTTTTTTACTCTAAGCTCTTTATTCAGTGGCAATGCCATGAAAGTCTAGTAACTTTCTGTTCTATTTGTTCCCAGGCAAATTCATATGCTGGTACCCACACTGAAGTTTTTTTTATTCTAATTTTATTTTTTTATTTCTTTTCAAAGCTGCTATCTTTTCTTCCATACCCTTATGATTCTCTTTTAAATTTAATGATGGTGTTTTAAAGCTTCCAGAGATAACATGCTTTAGTAACAAAGGCACATGGTTATCTCTGCCCCAGGTTTGAATGTTATCAACCTTTTTGTTGTAATCCTTTTATAGGCCTACGTCTTGTCACTTGGGTTGGTAGATAGAAAAATGTTCTGCTTCTTCAAAGACATCCATGCCCCAGAACCTGCCATGATGTTACCTGACCTGGCAGAAGGGGCTTTATGGATGTAAAGAGAGGTTGTCCTGGGTTGTCCAGGTGGGCACACATGGGGTAGTCACAGGGGTCCTCCTAAGAGTGAGGCAGTGGATCAGGGTCAGAGAAGATTCACCGCCAGAAGCAGAAGTTGGAATAATATGGGGAAAGGAGCCAAGCTAGAAAATTTGAGTTGTTTTCATTTTTCCTACCCTTCCTACGTCTTAAACCCTTCAGCCCGGAAGTGACACATCACAGTTCCACTCACTTTCCCCAGGTGAGTCCGAGTCACATGCCAACCAAGATGCAAGAACAGACAGAGAATTGTAGGACTGTGGCCAGGACGAAAAATGGATAGGCTTTACTGAATCCCTAGACGTGTCTGTCATAGTCAGATGAAATCTTGTGAAAGTGGTTTTCATGCTGCAATCTGAATACAGGAAACAACCAGGTAATTAGGAAGAGGGCTGCTATACATTAAGCACTTAATAAATAAATTACATGGGTGCATGGTTGAGGGAGAACACCTTGGGCAGAAATAAATGTGGCAGTTGGAGAAACAGAAGGTCCTTGTAGGTGGAATGAAGTGTGCAAGGTAAAGGGTATTTGGTGGTGAGGGTAAAATAACAGCAGGGCCCCAGTCATAGCAGATCGTGTAGCTCGTATTCATGTGTGTGAAGAGATTTACTGATGGAGTTTAAGAGTGGGAGTGACACTAATGATTTGCATTGTTGACAGCTCCTTAGGCAACGGCACGAAGCAATGAACAGACAGAGGTACGGTGGCTGTCACAAGATGGGACGTGAGACTATCAGAGTAGGTTTGGTGGGAAACGCAGTAGTTACACTTTGACATATATTAATCAAGATTAAAAGAGATGGAGAAGTTCATGATGTTTTTTGGAATTTGTTCCTCCCAGTGGAGTCATCATCCCAGTTTAAAATCACGTGTGCACACAAGCACACACATCTAAAGAATTTTCTTTATTTTCATCACCATCATCTATAAAAAATTACCCTTATTTTACTCGAAAGAGATACCTGATAGTGGGGACAAAATGTGGAAAATGTACAATAAAATTAAGTTAAGAAGTTTATAGTGGCAGCTTGTAGAGTCCGAGCCAGTTTGAGCCGACTGAACTCTACTGTGTTCAGAAGCATTCACAAAGGTACGAGTCTGAAAGAGTATCATAAGCGACCCTTACGGTTGCCATGTGCACAGAGGAAGAGGC
>CM052544.1:113832663-113887562 GCA_028533065.1 Trachops cirrhosus
AAACTTCCACGTGATTTAGTGTAAATTAATAACTGAAGACTGAAACAAAACATAAATGACAAAGTCAGTCTACAGCCTTCTGGGACCCTTTACTAAGACCTAAAAAAATGAGAAAAGCACGATGCTCAAATTCAGAAGACAATTGCCTCCTTAGCACAATGTTCAACATAATTGAATCTATGTGCTGCCCAAGTATCCAGATAGTTGAATACTTAGAGGTGAGGATAAAGAGTAACTTGATGCATGGTGAAGTTTTGACTTAGTATCCAGATATTTTGACCCAATAATGAATAAATACTTTATTTTATGTAACATGGCTTCAGCAAGTTACACAAACCATCAAAAACCCTACAACATCATTTGTTGTATTACTATCATATGCAACAAATATTATCTAATGTTATAGCCTAGCACTCATTCTTATAATTATCAGTAATTCTGACATTTTTTACGATAAGCATTTTGCTACTTTCAATGCTTTCTTACCTCCAACCGGTAGATGAAGCAGAGCCATCGCCTTACTCAATGGCTGCAGAGTTTTCTTGTAAGTATCCTGGAAAAGGCCGGGGCCCTTGGAATGTGCTTCCCACCAAATATTCCTATGGACCTGGCCAAACTGCTTATTCTCATGGAGCCTCAGTTTTCTTCTCTTAAAAAAAGGGAATGAACAAGTATAACAGGAATACTTTTGGCTGCAATAGTAGAAACTAAACTGATAGTAATTTAACTACAAGGGTTGTTTTTTTTTTTCCATAATAAGTAGTCTGCAGATGAGCGTTCCAACACGGGGCCAGTGGCCCTGTGACACCTTCCCTGCCTCGGACCCCTTCCAGGTTCCTGCCCCAGCACTCCTAGCCATTTGCCTTTCACCTCATGGTCACAAAATGGCAGCACCAGCTCCAAACATTGTGCCTGCGTTCAAGGTAGCAGCAGCAGCAAGGACAAAGTGTGCTACCTGCTGTGCTGGCTTCAACCTCAGGAATACATAATTCTTTATAACTAGAACTTTATTAGATGTTGTCTCACATATCAGTAACCAGAAATACGTAACTCGGTCACCTCTCGCTGAAGAAGAGAATCTCAAAGCAAATACAGATGTGGGTACCTTTTCACTCCAAACCCAAAAGGTGCTATTAGCATGGGAAAAAATGGGGAATGACTAGTTCGTACGCATCTGTTTCTCTCACAGGGATTACTAAGACCCCTTTCAGATTCAGAACTCCGGGATGGGGAAAGTTCAGGGAGATAAGGTTCAGCTGAATTGCCAAGATGGTGTTAGGAAATCTTCATCCAGTTCTAATGACCATTTGGACAGTTGCCTGTGGCTGAGAAGAAGAACCCTTTGGGTCTTCTCATGTATGATTACAAAATGTAACTTTCACCAAAAAAAAATTTACATGATTAAAAGAAGAAACATAACAAAACGTACCAGGCTAACTTCTAAGTTTTTGGAAAGATTATCAGCATTACTTCTAGGATTTATGGGCTTTGTGAGAAAATTCCTGCACAACTTTCAATTAAATTAATAGTTGTCAAGATGTTGCCTTTTTAATATGGTAGCCAGATGTATCCTTTTAGTCTCGTTATGTTCTTTCCTTTTCTGCCTTTCTCAAAATGGTTTTAGAGAGCAATATGTATATATACATAAATTTATATACATATACACACACATATATATGTAAAATTTGGATTTTTACTTTGCTAGATTCCTTCAATTTTATGTGTCTTATGACCAAAAATAAAACCACACTGCCATAGGATTCTGAAAGTTGAGCACACGGAAACAAAACTTGTTTGGAGATTTGGAAGAGTTCAGATATGTTAACAGCTATTCTGCTAAATTACTGGCATGAAAAAAGCTCATGTTAATGCAGGGAAGTGTAGGGCACTCGTCCATTCCTTCAACAAATCTGTGGAGAGCACCCACCATATGACAGGCACTGCTCTGGGCTCTGAGGGTATAGTAGTAAAAAAAGTGGAACAAATTCCCGCTTTCATGAAGCTTATATTTTAATGAAGATATAAAAGTAAAAAGTAATGTAAATTCAATTTAGATAGAGCAATGGGATAGAAGGTGACTGGACAGGGTGGGGGCGGGGTGCAATTTGAGACAGGGTCTTCAGAGAAGGCATTTCAGGGACTTTTGAACTAAGGACTAATGTTCCTTTCCTCTGTTTAACCCCAGTTCTCTCTACTTATTCTTAAACAAAACTCCTTTGTAAGAGCTTTCCATTCTCCCTCAGGTCATTGAATAATTCATCATTTTTCTCCATGGTTCACAGTGTACACCTTGGGGAAAATCCAAATTTTGCAGAATTTGATACATGCTCACTCTGGTGGACCCTCTTTAGGAAAAAATAACACAATTAAAATTAGATACAAATATTTACTTATACTAAGAAAAATACAACAAATGGGAATTTTAAAAAGCTGACGAATCACAAAAAAGTCACAAAACCCAGGAAAGTCACAGACACTATTTTAATTAACTAATTGATTAACACCCCTTTATAATCATTTCCCCTTGTATTTTGGCTTTACATATTTTTGCTTAACTTGTCACAACTCAGCAACTTTGTAATATCACTTCTAGAAAGATAATAAAAAGATAATTTAGCCTTATAGCTAATTTGGTCTTAAAAGATAATTCTAGCATGAGAGATTTTATGTATATTTAAAATGCATGAAAATTTCAAGTGCCCATAAATTTACTCTCACTTTATATTATAGATTATATTGTAAAAACATAAAACAATCTTATTATCATGAACATTAAAAAAGAAAACACACAGAAGAGAACTTTTATTTTGATTAGTTATCAAATAACTAAATCTTCTCCTTCTACTTTTATGCGTCTGATGATTGAAGAAATTGCCACACACTAGTTTCGGGAGCAGTACATTTTAAACCTGGCTTGCCCTCTCATTGCCAACCTACTCCTCGTGCCTGGTGCCACGGGACATATTAACATACGTCTATGTTAGCAAACTAACAACATCTACATTAACATTAGCAGTAGAACTTCTGGGCCTGCATGTCTGTGTCACGAATGAGCCAATCCCATATGAGAAAGCCTGCAAGAATGCAAGAACTATACCTGCAAGTAATGTTTCTAAAATCACATCATTGCATTCTACTAAATTCAATCTAAATGTGTCTCCAAACCAAATTCCCTGTAACCATATCCCACATATGCCAACCTCTGTTCTAATATCTCCTTGATACAAAGGGGATTATGGCAAAAGGGAAAAGCAATGTCCTGATCTTACAATTTTTCCTTGAGCAAAGCCTTCCTTCTGTGCTCATTTCAGGTAGCAGAAGGTGATATCCCTGTCTCTTCAGAGAGAGAGAGAGACAGAGAGAGAGAGAGACAGAGACAGAGAGAGAGAGACCGCCCTTGACTTCCTCGCATTCCCTGCAGAGCCCTGGTGAAAAGGTGAGCGCAAAAACGGGCAATCCACTCAGATTCCTTTGTTCTGGAGTTTGAATGGACAAAAAAAAAAATAAACTCGAATAGAGCCAATCACCTTCCTTTTCAATATGTCAGAATGTTTTGGATGTCAAGAAACAGAAATCTCGAATCAACTGGCTTAAAGGTATAAACAAATTTCTTGTAAAGTATATCCGAAAAGGCAGAGGCAAGGCAGGATCGAGCATTTTTTGTTTGTGTCTCTCCAGGTCTCAGTGATTTTCTTGGCTCCACCCTCTGTGTATGTGACTTTGATTTTAGGCTGATCTCCTTCATGGTAGTAAAATTGTAGAAGCTTCAGGTTTAATGTCCACACCCTGTACAATCTCAGAAAAGAAAAAATTTCTAGGTCCTAGACTTGTATCACGACTATATCCAGGAGAAAATTCTGTACTAATTTTCACAGGCCCAGATATGGGCTAATTCCTGAACCAGGATCTGAGGGAAGGAGAGGTACCATTTCACTAATCAGATTAGGCCATTTAGGTCAAAGCCTTTCACTGGTTTTACAAAAAAGACAACGGGAGAAGAATCTGAGGATGCAAACATTAGTTCCTACATGTTTACAGGGTACTGCCCAATTGACAAAGTATCTTCATGTACAACTTGTTTGAGGCACATTTATTATATGCAATTAAAAAGTTTAAAACTTAGATATTGTATTCTCCCAATAACCCTTTGGGTCTCTTAGTGGAAGATTTAAAATGTTTTCCTATTATATCAACTTGAGCGATAAACCCCAGGAGACTACAAAAATGGCCTAAAAGAGGAATAGGGAATAAGGATATTTGGGGCAAAAGCTTGGGTTTTAGCTCTAGCTGTTTGTCTTTTTATGCACAAGTCACACAACTTACCTAGGTCTTTCTTTTACCATCTTAAAGGAAGCAGTAAAGAAATTCTCTATTAAAGTTTCTAAGTTTTCAAACCTGGAGGTATATGACAATGTTGACTTTCCTTTAGTGGAATGCAGGGAGGTCGAGAAGAAAGGGGATCAGGAAGTACATGACTGATGGGTAGACGAGATAAAAACCCCTACTGATAACCTCCCCTCTCTTCCTCTGTGTGGAACCCTGACAGGTACACGTCCTCAAAATAGATCATCCATCTCAGAGCCGGTTCCCAGAAAGCCTCATCCAAAGAGAGAGTTGCTATGCCTAAAGCTACGAGATAAGAGCAAAATTGCATCCATAGCGACTGCCAAAAACTAAAATATGGAGAAGGAAGTTAAAACATATCAAAATAACATGGGTTTACCAACCCCCAATTTCCCCCTCGCCCCAGCCTCTGGCAAACACTATTCTATTCTTAGCCTCATGAGTTTGACTATTTTAGATACCTCATGAGAGTATTTGTCTTTCTGTGACTGGCTTATTTCACTTGGCATAATGTCCTTAAGACTCACCCATGTTGACACATATTGCCTTCCTATAAAAGGAAGGTTTCCTTCCTTTTATAAAGTTGAATAGGGTTCTACTGATACACAACACTGTGCCTACAGATAACAATACTTAAAAGTCAGTTGCAAGGGCAGATCTAATGTTAATTATTCTTACCAAAATATTTTTAAAAACCATAATAAGGGCTTAACAGAAGGTATTGCAAGATGGATTGATGGAGAATATTAAAGAAAGGTAGAAGCGAGCCAATGAGAGAGGGGAGAGTCTAGGTCGAGCAGATTCAATGGGCCTTTTAAATACATTTGCCAACATGGGACATGGCATTGTTTTTGTAAATGATAAAAATGGAGGTGCTGGTGAAGTCAGCGTTTTATGGGGACATTTTAATATTTTGAATCATATTCAGTTTTCAATAGCATGTCTTTCAGTAGGTATGCAAAAATATATTCTACTGAATTCAGAAAAGAAATTAATTTATCTTGGGTTTATAATAGACAGGCCTCCCCCAAAGTAGGATAAAAAGCAATATTCATTTGTATAGTTTTTAGACATTATATTAGATAAAATTTGTCAGGTGGTATGCACAGAGTTAAATCTTTGATAATATTTTTGCTTATGGTAGGTATATAATAGGAATTATGAAAATATGAAGCAAATAAGTACTCTATTTTTGAAGAAGCCATTGACAAGGCAAATTATCTAAATTCAGGTGCTTCGAAGTAAAATGTAAATAAAATCTTCAGCAATATAATCCAGTTTGTTAATGTAAGTAGAACTACAATGTTTTCCTTAAATCATATTTTCTTTATTACCAAATATGTATGTTTATTTGCCTTTGGTAGCAGGTATGTGTGTGTGTGTGTAAGAGGACTGCTCTTTCCTTCACAGTGGAGGAAAGTATGTGAAAAAAACGTTAGAGAGCAACAGACATGAAGCTGCTGTGTCTTGCACATTTAAGACAGAATGCCCAGCCTCTGAGATGTGCAGCGGCGGCCCCCCCAGTAGACTGTATGGGCTCTGACAACAAAGGACATGTTTGCTCTCATTGGTATTGTTTGTAATCATTGAGCGCCCACCATCTTGCACAATGGTGGAAATTATTAGATCTGTTGAATAAATAGATGAGATCATTTCCAGTGAGTGAATATCCACCAGAGTGTCTAGCCGGAGTAAATAGATGTATTGTCATTTATACTCATCCTAGGGACAAAAGTGAGCTGTTCCTGAGCATGTGGAAGGAAGTTCTTCTATCTCAGGGATGGAAGGCAATTGCATCTGGACCCTAAGTGACAGAAATTAAAACTGAGTCGTATTATTGGGGGCGGATAGCAGGGGTTTGGAACAGACGTTGAGGGTAAAGCTGGTCTTTATTTTTTAAGAATATCCCTTTGCAGTAGCAGTGAGTTCAACTAATTGATTAATCAGTCTGTTTGATATATACCAAACTATATAATTATATATAGTTATAGATACACTTACATATAATATATATTTAAATATAGTTATATATTTATGCTTTATAACTATTACCCTAAGTAAGAATTCTAAAACTATAGCCTTGAACTAGCAGCAATAACCTGAAGGCACAAATGTTTGGGCGATTTTGGAAAGTTGGCTCAAAGTAGGGTGAGCAATTGGAGAGGCAAGTGAAAGACAAGATAAAGCTGCAGAGACTGTACATATTTTTGAACATAAATATCAGACATTGTTCTGGAAGAGGAAGCTGGTAGAACCAGAAAGGATAGGAGTTTGAATTTATGGAAATTTAGGTATAAAAAAAATGATACCTTGCTTCTAAATACAAGTTGGTGAGATCTGTGGATACACCATTGTACACATGGCCTGTCCAGAAAACCAGTGTTGAGCATGTACCAGATCCTCCTACGGTGGCTATCACTGTTACTGTTATTATTTTTATCATTATTGCTCTGATCAGTTATTATTTCTTAATTATTACTCTGATTGGTACGGTGCCCAATCAGATAATACATGTAAAAGCACTTATTGAATGCTCTGCACTTCCACGGTGTGATGGATGATACCAAAGCTGGATAACATCTGAAGTAAGAATTGTAAATGCCACCCTTCAGTTAAGGCTCATATTCAGAAAAGATCTACTCAACAAAGAAATAAAGCGTACAGTAAAATAGAAATGTATCTGGTACTGACTGCTCAGGAAGTCCATTGTGTTTCACTTAGTGCTCCGAGTTGTGACTAATCCTGGAAGCAAGAGGCCATGGGCTCCCAGAAACAAGTCGTCTTGTCCCTCGTTGAGGCTAAGATCAGGATCAAAAGATTTATCATAGCAGTTTTGCTGCCCACGGAACCCAAGAGTTGAGGGAGGACTTAATCAGTGACAAATGAAAGGCAGGATATTGTTTTCAGTTTTTTTTTTGTTTTTTTTTTTGCGCCAAAGAAAAATGTCATTGTGGTTCTCCTTCTTTTTTATTTTTTTAAATTATTTTTTAACAGACACGAGCAATTGTAAGAAAACTATTATTGCTGCAAAGGGATTCAGATAGTGAAAATCCATGGAAAAATTAGGTGTCTTTTTCAAGGGCCATAAATTTCCAATTCCTCTCCCAGGAGTTGAAGACAAATGTAGTTCTTCAATGCGCTGGGTATTCCAATTAGGAAATGAGCTTACATGATCCTTTTGAGTAAGTAGTCCCCTGTACCACTGTTTATCTGAAGCAGAAATTTTCAGAGAGGCCAAATCTTTGTGCATATGCCATTGGAAATGACAACACAGGAGGTAATATTTTGGCCAATAAATTCAGGCCAAAACAATTTTTTGCATGAATAATGCTAAGAGAACATAAATCTTCTGTTTTCCTTATAGGTCGGGCCAGCCGTCCTTGAACAGAAATATTTTAGATCTTTCTTTTGGATCATAGGCTTGTTAATAAAAAGTCAGGGAGAGACTCTAGAGATATAAAGCTTAGTATCTTTTTTCTCTGAAGATGTAATATTAGACTGATTTAGTGGTTTTTATGAAATTGTGCTTATGCTTCTTACTATCCTAGTATAAAAGGGAAAAATGAATTGACTTTATTAAGGAATGCTTTAAGAACAGCAAACCCCTAAAATACAGCTTTAACTTACGGATTTCCTAATGGAGAATGTATTCCTCTGTGGTAACTAACAGGTGCTCATCACAAATGCTTATACTGCAAGCTAAAGAAAATAGCTTATATGGAACTGGAAATAATAAAAGGGAACCTATGTATAAACTTTGAACTCTGAAATAAATAAGTAGTGGGAAAAAATTTAAAGGTAATCAAATGAGAAATTTGTATAAACAACCTAGGGGAGCTTCTCTTTCTGATTTAATAAGTACAAACTGAAACAGAAAGGTTTATTTAAATAGTTAGTAGGGAGAAAGTACACAATTTATAAAGAAGCTAATGTAAACATTAAAGAAGCATGATTTACAAGAGGGTAAAGAGAGAAAATTAACAGTCCATTATTTATTTATTCATTCACCAAATATATGTTGGTACCTACGAGGTACTTAAAACTGCCCTAGGTTCTAGGAACAACCTAGTATGCTAAAATGAAAGAAGGAGACATTTAAAATTAATATCTAGGGAAAAGTAAGCTTTCAATAACTCTTCCACATTTACCCAGGCCCCCAACTGTGAAAACGGAATCTAATGAACACGAGGAGATGTGTGGTATAGAGACAGTCAGCCCTTCTCTTTTAAACTGGTGACCTAGGTATATTAATCTGCAGTGTTGGGGTTCTGTGACTCCAAAAATCTCAGAAGCAATGATAAATCAAAACTAAAATCTGGGCCGGATGCAAAGGGCAAGTTCTGTTTTCTCTTGGCCTAATGCATCGAAAGTGTGCCATCAGGGATCTTTGACCTGCTTCTGTCCACTTAAAAACAACAATGATCGTAGAAGAAAACACACTATTATGTATTCTTCATAGCTACCAAATATTCTCCATATTACCCTATGGTTACGGGATTCTTGATTTTCTACTGTAATGTTGAATTTATTGTTACCAGATGCTTGGCCACGTGCCTTGGGTTACCCAGGTTCACTGGCCCAACAAACAAAACACAATTGGAATCATATTGAGTACATACATGGGATGAAATAATGATATGTAAAAGAAGTAAGAAGGACAGAGCCAAAGGGAAACAAAAAATTGAAGTGTTGTCTTGCAGGGTAGAAACATGAATGCCAAGAACCTTTAAGAACTGAATTCAGCATTCTAAAGAAAACTCATGTGTGAGCAAGTTCCAGTGGCTACCAGGGCACACTGTGCTTATGGATGTACGAGTCATCAAGCGTTGTTTTAAGGGACTGGGAGAAGGACCGACTGTGTAAGTGATGAAGTACACGTTTCCCCCACGTTCAAAAACCTAGTGCCATGATATTTGTCAAAGTTTGTCTGCATGAAATTAGATTTTCAATTCATTTTTATAGTGTGGTGGGTTGATCTTGGCAGGTGGTTTTTAGTAAATCCCCACGTTCCGTCAATCATGCTGAACAACTTACCTTCGAGCACAGACGTCCCCCTTGCTCGGATAGGCAAGAGCCATGCGTTTTGTAAATTAAGAGAACACTCAGACCATCCCATTGAACTTCACCACATTGTTTGCCACCTTTCCCGGTTCCTGCGTGCTAGTGCTGCTAACTTCTTCAACTGGTCCCTTGAGATCCTACCTCCTCAAAGATGACAGGTCGGAGCAACCAGTGACATGGGTAGGGTCACAGAAACGAATGTGTCACGAGCTCCAGGAAACCCTAGGTAGAGTAACAGCTCTGATATTTCCAAGGTGTAGGACCTCCCTGCATATCAGTTTCAGTATTTTTATCTATGCAAAGGGGAATATAATGCATTCCCTGTCTGTCTAATAAGGCAGGTGTGATGTCTCGATGGGAACATGCGTGGAAGGGTTTTGTAAATTAGAAAGTACCTTACCACTGCAAGTATTTGCAATGTGGGAAAATAACTTTGCAATCTGAAACATGAAACTCAAGTACATTTGACAGTGCACTATTCATACTTCGATAGAGATTTCAGGGGCTTCTGAACACATCCCGTCACATCCTTCAATGTATTTTCAGTTGCATCTGCTTTGAGAGAACCCCGACCCCGTGTTGCACTAACGCCCATGCAGTTGCCTACTCAGGAGACACCAGGGACTGAGAGCAAGTGTGAAGCCACTCCATGCTTCCACTGAGGTGAATTTCTGGGGAACAAAATGCGTAACAAAAGCCAGAACTATGGCCTGTAACTTCCTGATTACAAAGACCATTTTCTTAGCCAGTGTTTAGAATGGTGTTTAAATGATATTTTTGCAGTAAAAAAAAAAATTGAACATACTATCTTAACCATTTTAAGTGTACAGTTCAGTTGTGTTCAGTATATTCATATTTTTGTACAAAAGACTTCTGTGAGTGTTTAATCTTGCAAAACTGAAACTCTGTGCCGATTAAACACTAATCTTCCCTCCCTTGTGCCCCCTAGTTCTTGGCAGCCGCCTCTCTGCTTTCTGTTCCTATGATCTTAACTGCTTCAGATACTGAACAGGTGTGGAATCAGAGTATTTGGCTATTTGTGGCTAGTTTATCTTGCTGAGCATAATGTCCTCAAAGTTGATCTATGCTGTATTTTGTGACAGGATTTCCTTCTTTTTTAAGGCTGCATTACTAGATTTCCCCTGTCCATTATCTGTCAGTGGACACTGGGGTTGCTTCCACTTCTTGGCTCTCGTGAAAAATGCTGCAAGGAACACGGGTCTGCAAGTATCTTTTCGAGATCCTGCTTTCAGTTCATTTGAATGCACATTCAAAAGTAGGATTTCTGGGTCACATGACAATTCTCTTTTTAATTCTCTGAGGAAACTGTGCTGCCTTCCATGAGGGCTACACTGTTTCATATTCTCAGCAACAGGACGCAAAGGCTCCAGCATCTCTAAATCCTTTCCAATGCTTATAATTTTCTGCTCGTCTCATAGTGGCCACCCTATAGAGTGCGTGGTGATACTGCATTGCTCTGATGTGCTTTCTCTTATGATTAATAGTATTAAACATATATTTATAGGTTTGTTGGCCATTTCTGTATCTTCTCTGGAGAATTGTCTATTCTGGTCCTTTCCCCATTATTTAATTGGGTTATTTCTTTAGTTAGTTAGTTAGTTATTAATCTGCTATTGAGCTGTATGTGTTTCTTGAATATTTTTATATATAATCTCTTAACAGATAAATGATTTGCAATTATTCTCTCCAACTCTGTAGGTTGCCTCTTCACTCTATTGTTTTCTTTGATGTGCAGAAGTTAAGTTTGATACTGTTAAAATATCCATACTACCCAAAGTTATCCACAAATTCAGTGCAACTTTTATATATCTATCTATATTATATCTAATCTATATTTATTTTATATCTATATCTGTATCTATATCTATCTCAATGGCATACTTTGCAGACATTAAAAAACAGCTATCCTAAAATTCATACAGAATGTAAAGGGACCCGGGATAGCCAGAAGCATCTTAAAAAGAAGAACAAAATTAGAAGCTTCCTAGTTCCTGATTTCAAAATATATTATAAAGCAACAGTAATCAAGACAGTGTGTTTTTGACATAAAGGTAGATGCATACACCAGTAGAACTGTATAGTGAGCCCAGAAATGAACTCTTGTGTATGTGGCCAAACGATTTTTGACAAGGGTGATGAGACTATGCAATGATGAGAGCACCGTTTCTTTGACAAATGGTGTTGGGAAAACTAGATATCCACATGCAAAAAATTAAATTGGACCCTTACCTTATACCATACACAAACTAACTCAAAATGAATTAAAGACTTAAATGTAAGACATAACTATGAAAATCCTAGAAGAAGACATAGTGGAAAGGTTTGGAATGTTGGATTTGGCAATGATTTCTTGGATATGACACCAAATAAACAGGCCGCAAAAGCAAAAATAGACAGATGGTACTATATCAAACTAATACACATTATAAACTAACAAAACTACAGTGTCCTGAAAATCGTAGTATGAAATCTCATAGTATGTCAAATAACCTCAGTAGGAGGCACTCTAAGTTATATAGGGGCCTGTTGACAAGGTATGGGAAGAAACGTTTGTTTTACTAAGTGAAGGTAGAGGGGAAAGACAGAGGCTGAACCCATATGTCACGACTGAGACCCAAGTTCATGTGACTCAAGGGAGGAGGTTTAAGTAATTTGGTTTGGCTGGAGCATAGCAAGTATGTGAGAGAGACTACAACTTGCCCTATTTTTTAGGGGACACAATTTGTCATAGTCCAAAGTAAGTACTCTGATTTTTGCTCGATTACTCTTTATCTTCATTCATGACAGATAATAAAAATTTTTATTCAAGCTAATATTTCTCGAGTGCTTATTATATAGAAAGAGAGGGCTAAGGCTTCATTAAGATACAAATCTTACAAAATTCATGTTCCCTATTATCTATATTTTATTAAATCAAAGCCTCTTCATGTGGTTAAATCTAGTTCATTCAACAACAATTTACTGAGTGTCTGCTATCTCCGAGGCCGCATGAAAGGCACTGGGAGTGCGAAGATAAATAAATGTAAGTTTTTTCATTTGTTTCCATAGATTACACTTGTCAGTGTTTTATCTTTTCTCTGAGTCAAACTCATAGACTCTTCATGAACATCTTACATTATACATCTCAGAACTAGGTATAAGGCCCTTCTCAATGTCTTACAAATGGGGTCTTTACAATTGCTGGGTTCAGTCATCACTTGCTAAGCAACGCTCTATGTGAGACATCAATGTGCACCGGAGATGTGCAGATAAAGAAGGTTCAAGCCCTCCTCTCAAAATATAAGAGAACAAAATGAAGGTATAGGAATTTCCAGTGCTTGCCTCCCACTGCCCACCAACGTCAATTTAAACAACTATTCACCTGCAAAAGTACCTTCGCAAGAACCAAGGATTCCAGGTGAGAGGTTATAGCACCTGGGTGAAGCACAGTAATAAGAAAAGATGCCTTGAAGCAACAGGACAAAAAAGATAGATACACACTAGTCCCATCAGCCCTTTCCCGAGCCAGGCAGAGCCCGTGCAGACACCCTTCCTGTGGAAGAAGGGCAGTTACAGGCTGACCCCTGCAACCCCAGGTGGCTCCCTGCAGGCTCCACAAACCCCGACCCCCATCACCCCCAGGTATCCACCAGGGCTTCAGGCATCATCCTCGGCACCAGACTCCCAGTGGCTCCTGCGAAAACAGGCCCCCAGCTCACCCTAGTGCCTGCCTTCTCCAATGTCCCCAGGCAACTCTAGCAGCCCAGGAGCTCCTACAGCACCAGGCTCCCAGGGGCCTCCTGTGAATGCAGGCTCCTCCTCACACCTGGGGCTTCAGTGGTTCCAGAAGGCTCCCACAGCTCCAAGCCCCCCAGAGGGCCCCCATGAACACAGGCCCTCAGCCCACCTGGGCCCTGGACACCTCCAGCAGCCCCAGGATGCTTCTGAAGCCCAGGCACCTTTCACAGCACTAGGCTCCCGGCCACTGTTGTGCCAGCCACTCCCATGGCCCAGGGCAGCTTCTGTGGTGCCAGGCTCCCCATCAGCCCTCGTGAACTCAAACTCCAGGCGGGCACCTGAAAACGTAGCCTGCCAGCCAGGCCAGGCACTAGACCAGTTAGCACGAATGCATGCTTTAAAGTCACCCCAGCCCCACGTGGGTCTCACAGCTCCAGGTCTGCAGCCCACCCCAGGGCCAGGCCAGCCCCATGTACTTAAACTTCAGACTGGCTCTCCTGGACCCTGGCTCCTGGCCTGCTCCATTTCCGGGCCAACCCCACGGTACCAGCCTTGAAGTAAGCTCCTCCAGACACCAGTGCTAGCTTGCTCCAGAGCCAGACTGGCCCCTGCAGGCCCAGCCTCCAGCTCCAAGTCACAGGCCTCCCTCTCATAATCTGTAAAGGAAAGATAATACAGAACATTCTCTTCTCAGATAATCTTATTACACAACCAGCTGCTCTATATAAAGATTTTTAGGATGGTGTTGGGCACTGCTAAATGTTCAATGAATGTGTGCTATTATCTATTCTATGTGTGATTTTTTTTCAAATTTAAAGATTTATAAATGCAGGAGTATGCTATATAAAGACATATTTTTAACAGTTTTTATTTCTGTCAGAGATTTGACAGCTCACCCCCATTTTATTATTTTTTAAAGACAGTTTTTTGTTAAGATTTTATTTTATCTTTAGAGAGAGGGGGAGGTGGGGAGAGGGAAACATCAATGTGTGGCTGCCTCTTCTGCGCCCCCTACTGGGGACCTGGGCTGCAATGCAGGCATGTGCCCTGACTGGGAATGGAACCAGTGACCCTTCTATTTGCAGGGTGCTCAATCCACTGAGTCACCCCAGCCAGGGCCCGTTTTCTTTATAAGCATCATCTAGCTCTTCTCTGCACTGTGAGAACCATTGGCCCAGAGGCGGAGTAACAGAACTTGGTAAAATGCATGAACGCTGCGACGCTTAGGATGATGTCCGGGCCATGGATATGTGTTGATTCACTTAACTTAAAGGAAATAGGAGTGGCACGTTCCCTGAATGAGAGATCCGTGACCACACAGGTGACATTAATTCAGATCAGGTGGCACAAGAATACTTGGGCGCTAAACGGGGACTGGGCCTCAGCAGCTGCAAGGAAAGTGGCAGGGTCCTGGAGTGGCGTGGAGAACGGGGTGCCAGTGGGCAGCATAGAAGCTGGACACCCGTCCTCGAGCAAGCCACACATGCTTTGACAGTAGTACCGCTTCTATGGCACCAGAACAGATAGAAAAACTGTAGGTTTTGCCCCTAAATATGCACTACATAAGGTCTAGCACTGATGTGCCTGTTGTGAATCATAGAGTTTATATACCCAGTGCATACATAAAATATGATTTCTTGATTTATTTCCTGAAAGATTTGAGAAAGTTTTATTTTAATAAAGCAAAATAATACAATTTTTTTTGCATCTGAGGATCATAGAGCATAATTATACCCACCATATTTAACTACTCAATTAGGCCTATGCCAACATCATGTTATAGAACATGGCCAGCTTCTCTTCATGTGTCTGTTTTTTATTGTGGTGATGGGGTAAATGAGTGGAAATAAAACTAATAACATAAAATGTTCTTTCCACAAACACCAAAAACAGAGATTCAATAAATTGAAACCATGTTGGGTCTAAGGTCATGCTTAATTAGCATAAAGAAAGCCCTGGAGGATGAGACAGACCCCCGTACAGATGAGCAACTCAAAATTAAATGGTCACATGTGAAAAAAAAATTGACAACTCCAGCAAAATGTAGTCATATTGCACCAGGAAAGCGCTGCTGGCTAGGAGGAGAGAGAAGACTAAAATGACACAGGGCCCTTCTCGTGTGAATGAGTGAAGGTGGCCAGCGTGCCAGAGTACGCCATGAGTCTGGATTCCAACTCTGTCATTTGCATCTTTGGGTAAAAATGTTTTACCATATTTAGCTTCCATTTCTTTTGTAGTAAAAATTGCGGTAATAACCAATGGGGCAAGATTATTAGAAGAATTATATGTTAATTCACATGTAAGAGTCCCTCACTTAATACATAGCCCTTTTTAGGGGCTCAGTTGGTTTGGTTCTGTTTGATGCAGGGTATACAAATGGGGGGTAGAGTTTTTAAAACGCTGGTCAAACATCTGGTTATTTGGGTGCTATCTCGACATGTTGGACTCACTCTTACTTTCCAACCAGATGGAGAACCTTGAAGTATTCGTCCAAATGCTTGATGTGATGCAGACTCACTAGGACTCCAGGTTTAATTACGAAAGTGCAGCCAATAACACAGTCAAATAGACATGCATGCAAAGACAAAAATGTTAGACCCAAAGCATTGTAGAAGCTCTGACTCCCTTTCTTACACATTTAAGTGTACCAGGAAATTTAATTTGTGGAGAAACTGAAGAACACAAGTTTGATTTTAAAAGTTACTTGTGTAACATTTATCCTGATAAATACCAGGAATCCAACAGGATGGATGATCTAGAGGTGTTTATTAAGTGCTAGGTTATGCATTTTTAGATAAATGGTTTGAAAGAAAAATATATATATATAGACAGAAACTAATCAATTATAAAATGACAAGCAACAATCTCACCTCAGACTGGCTTGAGCCAAAAATGATTTAATGGTTTATCTAAAAAACATCAAAAATTAAATGGTAGCTCTATGGTCAGGGTTGGCAGGAACCAAAAGCTCTACCACTATCACTAGGATTTGATCTTTTCCTACCAACTTTCTTTTTCCCATTTAGAGCTTTACTTTAGACACACCCTCCTTTTGTTTTACAAGATGACTACCAGCAATTACTCTCATGTCACCAGAAAACTGGGATGCCATTTCTCAGTAGTCCCAATAAAAGTACTGGCATGTAGCCCGTTGTCCAGATGTCAGTCATCTGCCCTTTTGCTCTGGGAGACAGGGCTTGCTAACTGATCAGCTCTAATATTGGGTGGCAATAGATTGCTAATAGAATATTGTGTCCACTCACACCAAATGGACTGAGAGCGGGGGGGAAAGATCCTCTAAAGAAAAGATAATGGTGTTATCGCTACAAAAGGAGGAATAAATGTCCACTACAAACCTTTAACTCAAGACAAAAATAATCTTGGGTAAAACTTAGCATGTAAAAGACACAGACGTCCAGAGGAAAGGATGGAGATCAGAAGTTCTGCCCGCTGCGTCTCCATGATGCTCTTCTGACATCCTTATACCTCCTCAGATGAATAGGGAAGTAATTGCAAACACCTTATCCCACCTTATACTTCTGGCTTGCTAATATTTGCTGCCAATTAAAGAAGCTTATTCATGTAAAATGTTTAGAAAAATGCCTGGCATATAGTAAATTTTGAATATATGTTTACCATTAGTGTCATTAAGTCCATATGATTAACTATATAATGAATTATAATAATCCTTCATAATAATAATCATATTGTTTTAGTATTATTTTACTCAAACATCAATTCCAGTATTTCTATGAGTAACAAGTCATTAAGAGTAGTTTTCAGCATCTCCGTAACTATTAGAAGGATAATGCCAGTTGGTGCCAGAAGAGCATCTTTTGAGAAAATACCATCTAACCTTGACTCTGCAGGTAAAATTATGTACTTTCTTGATCGCTAATATAGGTCTTTATGTTTAAAGTCTTAAAGACAGAAACCCTAAAACACAATGCTTCTAACCTCCCTAAATGTTCATAAATACCCCATATTTTATTACTCTTTGCTATAAATTTTCCTCCAAGATCTTGTGCTTCAGTATACCTCTTCATAGCTAACCTTGATAACCTTACAGGAAAAGGCAAAGTTTATATTATTAAATACTCCAATACTTTCTGTTACCAGTTCTCCTGTGACTCTATAAAATAGTCATACTCATCAACTCTCCATATTCTAACAGGCCTACAACAGCAAGAGCAGATGTTAAACAAAACTTTTCCTGTTGTCTGGAAGTTCTGACTAAGGTCCCAAGTTGAAAGAAGCTAGCATCAAAGTCCCTTATATTCTAAAGAGAAGCTTTCAGCCAACCATAGGGACTGCTGAGGGGGGGCCCAGACAGTCTCTTTAGCCCAATTATCTATCACCCACCTCTGTGCCAGGCCTTGCCATTCACGAAAATTTATGAATATTTCTGGGGAAAATTTTTCAGACTGGTAGGAAATGCTCTGTTTTGGTTTTCTCTTTCCTTTGGGAGGAAGAATAGATAGGGCTTACCCCACCATCAAGAAAAGTAAGGGGCAGAATAGGGACCGTTAGAAAGAAGAAAAGCAACCATCTCACCTCCTTTCTGGATATTTGGTGATAAAGCAGTTGGTAGCTCTGTTTCAAGTCACCATCAGAAAATAGTAAGAAGATATATTGGGGATTAGCTTGCACTTCCAGGATTTTCTGTGTAATAAAATGTTTCTTCTTGGACTACAGTAATCATGATAGAAATTACAGTGATTGAGTTTGAGGCGTCCTAAAAGGAATTTGACCAAAAGGCCTGCTTCCATGTCTAGGTCACCTTTGCAAAAGGAGTCTATACATTCTGTGTCACTGAAGTAGAAATTGAAGGGAAGGTAGAAAGAGTCAGGCAGAAATAGCACCTCGTTTCGGGGGATGATGAAAGCTCTCAGCTATGGTGGTGGTGTGGGCAGAGGGACTCCACAATTCAATGACTGTCCCAGTATCTGGATGTCTGCTTGACAAAAGTCATTCAAGAGGTGGGGGTGGGGGGGCGGGGTAGGAGTATGAATGGCACCACACAAGTGAAAAGTCATTTTATCTTTTTATTTCTCCTTCCTTTTTCCTGCTCAAGTCTTAGAGGAGAATGGAGGGGTGTGAGATCAATCACATCTTCCTTCCCCACAGTAAGTGGCTGAGCTTGGATCAGATACATGCTGGGAAGAAAGTAGGGGGGTGGTGAGAAAAAGAGAAGGGAAATAGCTAGGGCAGGAAATATACTGATAGGAGATTGAAGTGTAAAGATTAGAGCACAATCTCTAGTAACATATTCCTTTTTTAGGACATAAAATGCAATTGTAACCATAACAGAAAGTAACCTGAAAATCTTACTACGTTTTCCTGATAGTCTGACCAAGGACAGGGTTAGGTCTAAGGGGCTGTATTAAAGGAAAGTAAAACCATGACTGATTAAACCTCATAAAGACTTTTAATATCCACATGATGCCATTTACAAATATATCCCAGAAATTGTCTCGGAACTTCTCACTACCTTCATAATAGTTCCCCAGGGATTCACATTTGCTCTGGACAACTTCGGCACACATCCAGTAATTCAGGACAATGGCAGGTTTTTGTGTGAAGCGGTTCGATTTAGCCACACTCCATGTTTTTGAAGAATGAAAAACATTCGCCGTATTTTAATTCAGTCTTTGCTAAGTGCCAGACAGTATTCTAAGGCACTCTGGATTGAACAATAAACTGGGTTGTCAAGCTTTCCGATTTCTTTGCACTTATCTTTTAAAGGAGGAATGAAATAATACGTGAATAAACAAGAAAAAATATCACATGGTGATAAGTTCCAAGCAGAGAATTTAAATAGAGTGAAGTGATGCAGAGCGACAGTCTGGCTTCCTTGCACTGGCACTCAGAGAGGTCTCTGGGCACGTCGCAAGTCCTTTCAGTTGATAGAAGACAGGGACGGGTCGGGCAGAGTGTGGCATGAGCCACAGAAAGAGATGGGACCTGGTCCTCCCATCCTGCTCTGCCAGGATCCATTCCAGGAAAAATGCTCTGCCCTTCTTTTCTGAGAAAAGAACCAGCAAAATCTGCTTAAGTCTTGCTTAGCTGTGAATAAGTTTATATACATACCATTATGTTCCTAACAGAGTGAGACTGGATGACCCATTACACTTCAATTAGGAAGAGGAATAATTACTCAATCTCTTTAGAACTCTAGACGCCTACACTACAGCAAGCTGGGCACATTTTCCATTAACTTTAAGAGATGAGGAAATTGAGTCCCTGAAATAAATGAGTCATTTAAGGCTGCATGTTGATTCTGGGGCTCAGCCCAGGCCAAGGTTAAGCTTTCTGATTCTAGTTTAAAGCATTGGAAGGGTCCAACTCCTCTAACTAAGCCAAAGTGACACTGCTGGCTAATTTTATATTACATATTGAATGTCCACATTATGGTGGCCATTGGACGGATTGACACCAAGAAATTAGACAAGCTGTTAGAATATCCAATGACTAACCACTCAAACAGAATCAAGGAAAACAATATAAAAAACACCCAGAAATACATAATTTGGACTACATTTTAAAGGCATATTGTGGGCACATTTCAGAGGACCAAAATGGCAGCTCATGAAAGGCATACTTATTTGGGCGTTAGTCATCGAGAAAAACCTGGGTTCCAAATGCAGTGCAATATGGTTTTTCCACTTGAAGCACAATATGGTCTTTTCTTCTTTGTTTCTAACCCTTTTCACCATCTGCCTGGTCACCAAAGGGAGCCGCCACCGGCAAAACCAAGGGTGCAACCATGGCCTTACATAATAGGTAAATGCCAAAATCGTGCTCTCCAGATTATTTAGAGGTGGTGGAGGCAACGGCAATCTCTGTTTTACCAAAGGCAAGTAGTGCTTCAGCAAAGTTTGTGACAGCTGCTCAGAAAATAACCTAATCATTAATAATCTGAAAGCCTGGCAGAAGCTTTGATGGTACAATGCATGTACTCTTGATGTCTATTTATGCAGATTTCAAAGGGTGTTTAAAATTATTCACAAAGGTTTTGATGTCCTTGAAATAGACAAAGAAAACCAAGAAATTGGGCATTATGTGAAGCCCTTCAGTATTATTATTATTATTATTAATTATTGGTTGTCAATGATCTGTAACTGTCAAGGCATTCCACTGCATTCCATGAGAGTGGCAGCTGTCAACATTGCAGCCTGCAGACAGGGCAGTGCCCAGGATCTCTTCAATGGTTCCAGAGAGTTCTCTTGCTAAAGATCGGAGCTGCATCTGTCAGACAATGCTGACAATCTTATCAGAAGTGACATTTCTACTGTGCTTGCTGTGTTTTTGCTTCTTTCTGTCTCATGGTGGTTCTTTGAGGGCTTTGACGATCAGAGCAGAGGCAGAAGGCACTGCCTCAATGTGGGCCTGTCTGTCCTGAGTGGTCAGTTTCACTGTCATCCTCAGACCCTTCCAGTCACCTGTTGCTGTGGCAATGTCATCATCAACCTTTTTTGGAGACAGGCCCAGGGGGCCAGGGAAGACGTGGCATCGACTTCCCCACTGGTGCACCTCAGGTGTATGACTTTGATCGCCTTGGGCTCAAACTTCAGCGGCATGGTGGAGGTGGCTGGTGTTGGGTGAACCCAGATTCCGGACAACCAGAGAAAGTTGCACCTTAGCTTCCTCTGAGCCAAAAGCCAAAAGAAGCCCTTCATTATTGAAGAGAAAGAGTGAGAGATTTAAGCTGGTGATATTTTGCTTGACTTAGAGATGACATAGGATAACCCCGGCAAAAGGTATTCATGTTCCCAGGTGAAATTATTTAAGCACCCTAAAGGAATGGAATAGGGAAGACAAGTGGTCAACAAATGTATAGTCAGGGCTTATTGTGTGTTTATTTGAGGGTTTGTAATAATCAAAAAGATTAGACTTCACCATGCCCGTGGGAGCTTACAGCTGAAAGAGAAAGACAGGCTCATAAAGAGATATTTTGAAGTACAGGTGAACATGGGGATAACAGAGGTTTGCTGAGATTGTTAATGAAACACAGAAGGGAAGACATTGCTTAGAGAAATCAGGGAACATTTCCTTGGGAGGCATTATCATGAGTTCATTAATTTTTCCTCACGCTGTTTTTGTATATGTGATGGAAAGTAAGTTAAAATGAAATCAGAATGTTGATCAGTATTTAGAACAGGAGAGAATCTTCAGAATCATCTGCTGTCCTCACATGCAGGGGTGCCAGGTCCATGAGCCCGCAAGAGTCAGTGACAATGGCCAAGACAAACTGAGCCATTGCACGTCATGTGAGGCTCCGAACACGTGTTCACAGGTCCCTCAGGGTCACCAGGCCAACTGCTTAGCGATGCATTTTGTCTGATTGAATTTCCTTAGCACTGTTATGGAAAGTCAGTGAAGCTAGTGAGGAGAGAATTATCTTTCCCCATGAGGGGTTGGTTTCAAATGTTTGCTGGGGCACTTTGACCACTTTTTAAATGTGAATTTTTTCTCCTGTCCCCTCGAGAATGTTCCTGTCTGCAGCCCTCCGAACTGACTTCACTCAATCTTATTTATTTAGGTTTCTGTTAAACTCTCCCAAGTCTATCGGTCAACAAATAATATTTTGGCATAGAAAAAAAATTTCAAATGATCTTGATCTAGGTAGAAAGGAAAGCTTTGCAAATTTGCTCAAGATCAATTAAATATACACATACATGTTTTTTTCTCAGTATACTAGTTCTCAGAGGATTATACAAATGTGTTTAGTATTTACATTCCAGAATATACTTGGTATCTGCCTTCTCTTTGTGGGAATAAAGGATTCCTTCAGCTCAAATGCTCAGGTAGAAAAGCTTGGTAAGGAGATGTGCACTTAAATACATCAGCCCACTCTGATGTTTACGGTACATCATTTTGGGTTTTTGACTTTGGAAACAATACAAAAATCTTATTTTTTTAATACATTGCACTAGTTTCAAACTGATGCCATAATAAATTATGAAACACTTAATGGCTTAAACTAATACAAAGTTCATGTACAGTTCTGGAAGTCAGAAATCTGAAGAGCTTAGCAGGCCTGAAATCAAGGTGTCAGAAGTCCATTTCTTGTCTCCAGAAGAGGGCCAGTGCCCTTGCTCTGCCCACCTTCCAGCCTGCACCCCTGGGCTCCTGGCCCTTCCCACTGCGAGCTCCGTCTGAATGGACACCTCCCTGTCTCCGGGTCTGTGCCTCCGGCTTTCCTTTCGATTAAACCAGTCCACCCAGATCATCTCCCCATCTCAACAGCCTAAAATTAATTGCATCTGAAATTTCTTTTTTGCCATGAAATATAAAATATTCATAGGTTTTGGGGATTAGAATGTGACCTCCTTTGGGGGTCCATTACTCAGACTACAACACATACCAATAAATAAGAGAAAAGAAGAAAAATGAATGACTTTCAACAAACCAGTAGCTTTGAAAGCAATAGCTATAAAAGATTTCTTCTTTTCCCTTTTTTCCCTAAACTCGCCCCCCCCAAAAAAAAAACAAAACAAAGGCATCAGAGTATCTTTATAAGCAGAATAATAGGCACACAATACAAATTAAATGTGGGATTTTAAACTTCTTCCAAACATTAAATGAACGTTTGCCAAGTAACTCATAGTTTCTACTTTCTAGTGTGGTCAAGGACAAACAAAAAAGTCACTCTGCTCTATGAGGAAACTATTTAATACACACATTGAGAAGAGCTCATTTAAAAACATATTATCTGCCAAAATAAAAATTGCAGTTTTAACCTACCAACCTGAAATTACACAGAAATTTCTAAAGTAATTGGAAGTCATGAGCTGGGAGGGATTACAGGCAACATAATATCCTAAATGTGCGAGGCAGATGCTTATTTGTGCCAGAGGTCAGCGCTCAATGATGCTCTTCGTGTCATCAGCCGGGTGAGATGAAGAGAGGATGCTCTTGGGGTGGGGTGGGGATGGAGTGGAAGAGGAAAATCAGGTATTAGGGTACACACACACACAAAGGGGGGAAGTCAAATAAAAGGATCTCTAAAGGAAACCAAAGGGGGAGAGGAAGAAACACAAAACGAACCAAACCACCCATCTTTTCCGCAGGGCCGGCTCCTGAGTGTGTGAAAACAGCTGAGACACCGACATTTGTTGGGCATCCTACCAGCATCTGACACGAATCCTGCATTATTTAGTTTGATCCTGTGGGGTAGAACTTACTGATACCTATTTCATAGATGAGGGTCCTAGAGAACAAAGATACATGGATGGGATGAAGTTCACAGAGCAAATTTAGCAGCAGAGCAAAAGTTATAAATTGAGTCTTTTGCTTCTAATGCCTGCCTCCCTTTTAGCATGCTCTTTCTTGCTGCCTTATAGTTTCTAAAAAAAAAATGCTTCTAGATTACGTTTTCTTTACACTAGAAGACACAACTAAAACATAGTATTTTTCTCAAAGTGACTAAAATGACATTTTTAAAACTCTTGTTAGAGATGATATTGTGCTCGGTAGACAAGGTATACAAGATAAGAAGTCAAAAAAATAAGCTGACTCTTGACTCTATTCTCAAAACAAAATACAACTATTCAAGAATGAAATGAATAAAACTTCCTACCAAGTACCAAGCACTGTTCTAGGAGCTAGCAATCCAATGGCGAGCACAGCACACAGAGTTCCTGCCCATGTGGTACCCACTGTTTAAGTGGGGAGCAAAGGCAAATGATTATGTTAAAACTGACAGTAAGGACAGATGATTATTATGATAAGACAGTTGTGACGCGAATAGAGCAAGGGCCGCTAACCAATTTTCTAGAGAAGCAGGGGTGGCTTTCCAGAAGAAATGAGGTTTGGACGGAGACCCAAATGATAATTAGGAATTAACTAGGAGGAAAGGTGAAGGTTGGTAAGGGGATATTATCCAATTAATCTTTGTATCTCAAGCATCTCTAGCCCGGAGCCTGAAACATTTAGGCCTTCAATGAGTACTATATAAACTGATGTAAGCAGGAAATTTTAAATGACGAGAACAATTTATGTTGGCAGTGAAGAGGGTATATGATCAGATCCTGTGAGGATGCTGCAGCTGTGATGATGGGAAATTCAGAGTTCTTCCCATGTCCTGGTGTAATAGAAATGGGGAGGGCCTGCCACAAAGTACTGTACAAAGCAAACAAAAAAACCCCATTTTTTCTGTTTTTAGTAGCATAAAATAACTATAAACTTGGAGACATTATAGACCTTAGGCTCAATGAGACATACGTTAGGTACTTGGTTTAAGTGTTTTGAATTTTTAAATTCCCAGTGCACGCCCAGCACACAGCCAAGGGCTTAGCCGGTGCTACTCGGGCTATGTTGCAGCGTTTGCCAGCGGAACTTGTTGCAATGACGGAAACGTTCTGTGAATCTGCACCATCCTGTATGGTAGCCACTCATCGCACGGGGCGACTCCACCCTTGAAAGTGGCTGGTGTGAGTGAGGAGCTGAATTTTTATTTAATTTTTAAAAATGTATTAAAAAATGGCTTACTGAACAGCACATATCTCCAGTGTGAAGGGATGACGGAACATACTCTTTCTAGGAAGAAGCTTACGTTAAAAATGTAAAGGCTATCGGATGAATTCATGGTTTTATTGTTAACATGTTTGTTGTTGAGATCAAGGGAATGAAGTGTCATGTTTTTCTACAGTGGATTCCAAAGCGTCAAAGTCAAGGACAGAGTATTACCTGGAAGACAGAGTGTATGCAGTTCTGCGGCAATTTAGGAGTCCTAGCACTTATCAAAGGGCAGGCAATGAGGAATCATCTTCGATTACATTCCACAGAGACCCTCCACTTAGTATCTATACATTTTTGGCAAGTCTTTTAGTCTCTCTGAGTATCAGTGCCCTGACCTGAAAAATGGGAATATTAACAACCACAAAATCTAGCATATGTTATTTGACTAGTTTAGTATCTGTTATGTATTAGGCCCTTAAGAGAAAGAAGTTGATTATCCTTTCCAGAAGTATCTAACTCATTTGGAAGAAGAAGAACTTGACCTTTGGGCCTTATTTCATATTGAGGATTCATTTACTGGTACTTTCTGACAAGTCAATGAAACACAAATAGGAGTGACTACCGTGATGTCGACTGCGAGGAAAGAATAAGGCAACTGGTTAATTTCACACTATCCTGAAGAGCCAAAATGGAACAATAACTGCATTTATCTATTACAACTCATGACTGAAGTTAAGCTGCTGCTAATCCTTGGAACTATTCAGACTTTCCAAGGGGGTGGTGGTGGGAGGGTAAAGACAGAGAAAACCCACACAGCTCTCGCTAGGTAAATCTTTGCAACTGTTTACAAGGCAAAAAAGAAATTCTCTATAGAAACCAAGTATAAACAGCATATGTTATTAAACTCAAAACACATGAAAAAACAAAAGAAAGTCACATATATTTTCTCGGTGTGACAGGGTCTGAGGCAAGTTTTGGAGGAAGTTGAATAAGGCCACAAGAAAGGCCTTAGCTTCTTTTAAAGATCATTAGAATACCCTCCCCCCAAAGGATTTTGTCTCTTTAATATGGATGCCTATCAGAAGCCCGCAGAATATATTAAACTTTCAGAGCACACATACATTGTCATGTGGTGGAAGGCAATTATAGATGCATAATGTAAATTTATAGTTGGATGATGAAGATCTTTCCCACTGAACCCCTTCAAACAGATGGGGACTATTCCCCTGAATTTACATTTCATTTTAAAGGTTTCATTACAACCTCATTAAAGAGGATAGTCAATATTGATTAGTTTAGTATTAGTTCTTACAACCAAGTTAATCATCCTATACATCAGTTTTCTGCTGTTGTGTAACAAATGATCACAAACTTAGGGATTTAAAACAACACCCATTTACTAGCTCATCACTGTGTAAGGTGTTCTGCTTGGGGTCAAGGTTGAAGTCAAGATGATAGCTGACTGCATTATCATCTCGACTTTGGGGTCTTCTTCCAAGCTCATTCCTGTTGTTGGCAGAATTCAGTCCCTTCCAGGGACTAAGGTCCCTGTTTACCTACTGGATGTGAGCCAGGGACCTCTTTCAGGTTTTTAAGGTCCACATTTCTTCTCATGTGGCTCCCTCCATCTTCACACCAACATTAGTGAATCAAGTTCTTCTCAAGTTTTTTTTAAGAGTTTATTTATTTATCTTTAGGGGGAGGAGAAAGGAAGGAGAAAGAGAGGGAAAGAAATGTGTGGTTGCCTCTTGTGCGTCCCCCACTGGGGACCGACCCGCAACCCAGGCATGTGCCCTGACTGGGCACAAACCAGCGACCTTCCAGCCTGGGCGCAGGTCCACGCCCTGTCCACAGGTCCACGCCCAGTCCACCCAGCCACTCCAGCCAGGGCTCTTCTCAAGTTTGGAATCGATCTGCTCTGACTTCCTCTTTCTACCGCTGGCCAGAGAAAACTCTGCTTCTAAAGTGGTCCCCATCATTAGATCGTAATCATTAGATAATCTCCTTATCTTAAGGGGATCTCTGCGATATAACAAACACAATCACCAGAAAGCTATCTCAGGATATTTATAGGTTCCAGGGGTCAAGGCATTCAATCTTGGGGGTCATTTCTGGAATCCTGCCAGCCACACCCTGGAACTCACAAGTCATCTTCTATGTAATTCAAGTAGTAATGTTAGCAGCATTAAGCTACAGTCCACAGAGGTGCTCTTTCATTTAAGTAAGCATTGCTAGCGTAACCTTTTGTCCTGTGCCACATCACTCCCAGAAAACTGACGATTGGCTCTCGGGTTAGTCCTTCTTGTTCTAAATATACTCATTTAGTCAAAATGTACTGAGTCACACTAGGGGCCAAGACATGTGCTGGGTTCTCTGATGCCAACTTGATAATGACGAGGTATGCTGCACATAAGGAAGCGTATTTTGGTGCAGAACATGGCGCAAACCACTGTGATAAAATGGGTAAGTGTGCTTAAGGTTTGCTCTAAGGTGAGTACCTTTGATACCATATAATGGAGTATAAAAAACATGCATCTTGGAGAGCACAGAAGGGATTTATAGCTAAGTCTCACCACTTATTCAACCTTCAGATATTTATTTGCTTAACATTTTAGAGCCTTGATTTATTCAACTATTTTGTGGAGATGATCAAACATACCTCGTGTGCTTGCTGGAGAATTCTGAATAAAGTAACATATAAAAGCACACAAGTGGCTCTTAGCACTTGTATGTCTGTTTCTCTGTCAGACAAGTCTGTGTGACCCCCACCTCAATGCCAGCCACAGAAGTTCAGACTCCAGGTGAGCCAAACAAACAGCTATATTTTAAGGCTCATGATAGTCAAGGGGAAGATCTTCCCCAGAAACCGCCCTACCTGTTGGCCTCTCAAACTTCCATTTGTGGGATTTTGACTAAGATTTAATGAATGGTGTTGTACAAGATAATTAGAGTATAGGTATGGAATGATATACAGTTGTACTGTTTCTTCTTTCAGAAGCTTGCAGATTACTCACAGATAATAACCACTTAGCCTGTGCTGACAATTATCTTGAAATAACAATATACCAATTAACAACACAGATCCTAGAAAGGGACTCAAAAATAGTTGGTCTGTTCTTATATGTCAAATACCTCTTGAGAACTTTTATTTGGACTGTTGATTTGCTTATCAGGATTTTCCTCACAGGCAGATAAAAATATATTTCACACCAAACATCTGAATGACCCCAAGATTCTAAATTAATGGGGCCTGAATCAATAAAAGATTCAACAGTGTATGTGTTCTTTTGAGTACTTTTCACCAGGGTTCTTTGTGAAACTGCAGAATTCATCCCACTGAAGTTAGGCTTAATTCTGAGAATTCTGAACTTCCTGTGTTTATAGTAAACATTGGGAATTTGAGAGTACTGAGTGTTTTGTCGATCTCATAATGAGTGACTTCGAAAAGGTGAACAGATCCAAATGTAAGATAAGGCTAGGAGAGCTGGATCATATATCCTGGTTGCTTAAACTTTGTCAGTCTGTGAGATTTAACTACAAAGCTTATTCACAGTTAACCACAGTGGGAAGCTAATAGTAACTTGTGGGTCCTCGATTTAGAGAGAACCTCAATTAGGAAAAAAAAATCTTGATTTCAATGCTTCCTTTTTCATCCCTAATCATGTTTTTAAAAACCCAGAATTTTTCAAGCAGTATATACATGATCTGTGAGCTCCACTCTTAGTCTTAAAAGCTCTCTACAACCTCGCAGCACCGTAGTCTCCCCTTATCCAAAGGGGATACATTTGAAGACCCCTAGTGGATACCCAAAGCCGCAGATATAATGAACCCTATATATACTATGCTTTTTTCCCCTTAGGTCTAAGTAGCAAATTTATATATTACTTAATCAGCCAACCAATCATATGTACTTGTAGCTTAATTTATTTCTATATGATCCAAATTACTGATATATCTCTGAGTTTAAAATGGAAAAGGTATGCATATTACAAATGTTAATTTTTATTATAAGCCTGAGAGGTATGTTGTCTCAGCTGAGGCTGAATTTTAGAGAAAAGTGCCCAGATTCTGGCAATGCTTGGTTAGAGTTACTCTGCTATCAGAGGCTGAACATATCAGTGTGGCTTACATGGGCCAAAAGCATCCCCCTTGCTTTTCTCTCATAAATTACGAGCATCTCACTGAGAAGCAGAACATTTCCCCATAAATGTCAGTACTAGCAATTACAAATACAAAGTGGTAAAATTGTAAAATAATTTAGGGAGACAATGCAATTAAAATGCACTAGGTAATTTATCTGTGATATGACTATTTAGCAATACCACAGATTTTCAACACAAATGTATATGGGCAGCATATTTTTATACCCACAAAATGAGTTCTCTAATAGACTTCACATTCACTGCAGTTGCACAATTAAATGATTTTCTTTTTAAAAAACGTCACAGCATCACTCCTCAACCTAAAACCCTATAATTTTAACTTTGTGGTTTTAAACAATACCTCATAGCTTTCTATACTTCAGGAAAAAAATCAATTATTTATAATGATTCACGAAGTTACAATAATCCTTTAGGGTAACTATAATTAATCTCTGTTTAAAGCTTAGTCATGAAGAGCTGTGATTCAAAGAAGTCTGTTTTATATTTCAGCCTTCTCTCTCTCCACTGTACCAGCTAGAACATGGCAATAGCTCAGTTATTAACCTACTCATAAATTAAGATCTCACAGTTTTCAAAATTAAAAGCCATACAAATACATACTGCACACAAATCTTATTTTAGTTTCTTGGAGAAAATAGTTCTTAAAGTAGTTTGCAAAATATATATTTTATGTTGAGATGGATTAAATATTCATCCCCTAAAGACTATGAACTTGGTAAGTTTGTCATATATTACTAGGAGTATGTTTACACATTCCATTTTGAATTTTTAATTTGTTGTCTTAATTTTGAATTTTAATTTTCAATCTAACAATCTTTCAGTTACCAAGACATGCTGTTAATTTAAAGCTACATTAACGGGAACAGGAACATCAGTCTGAAAGTGTGTACTATTCTTTGAAACGGAACAAACAAAAAACGATGTTTTTATCAAAGTTCCTGGTTCTTACAGGAACGTTGTTGCCAAAGAACAGATGAATCTGGTGGTTTCAAACATGGGCGGGAGTGGGCCCTTGACTTCCGAAAGGGGAGCAACCATGATAGAGAAAGAACCTCTTCCAAATGGTTGGCATTTTCTCAATCCAGGTTAAGACTAGCTCGTGAGAAGATTCAGATTCATCATCAGCAGAAAGAAGTGGGCTTATTTTTGGGTGGATAACTGTCTTCCAAGAAAAATAATTTCCCCACAGGGTTAGGTGGTATAGTGGTTTGTGCCATGGATGTAGAACTTTGAGAATTTCTGTTTAAAAATATATTTTTTGTATTTATGATGTTTATAAAACCAGTCACCATATTTTTGAAGCATTTACATCAGTGTTATTATACAGCTTGTTGTGATTGAGCATTGTGGGAGAGGGGTTGCAACCGTTCCTCTCTTAACTCAGCCCAACTTCCCATTATTTATTTTTGAAAAAGCCCTAAGGACTCTCTAGTCATTAAATATTATTGAAACCCCATGTAAAATAACTGGAACATTTGTATTCAGTTTCTCTATGGATTATGCAGAGGTTTCC
Source organism: Trachops cirrhosus (assembly GCA_028533065.1). Lineage (NCBI taxonomy): Eukaryota > Metazoa > Chordata > Mammalia > Chiroptera > Phyllostomidae > Trachops > Trachops cirrhosus. The sequence goes on from CM052544.1 coordinate 113,862,946, forward strand.
AAAATAAAGCCAAATACATTCGGCTAGCTTGTTTTGTACTTTGTGAACCTAAGATGAAAACAAACCAACAAAAATTAACAGTTTTTTTAAACAATATATAAACCTAGTAGACATCTGCTTTGCCAGTTAAGCCACTAATGAAGAAGAGATATGGAAGCAAAAGCCCAAAGAGTGGATCTTCTTTAAAAGAAAGCAAAATACTCATCTAGCGAGTATAGCATGTTCACAGCCACCAAAGCACTTGTAAAACACCAAAGCACGGTAAGTAAGGCTTGCTCTTGGGGTTAGAGAGAGAGTCTTCTTTGGAACTACTCTCCCTTTTGCTAACCATACCCCTGATAAATTACGTGGCCTTTGTAAGCTTCACTGTTATTTTTTTCACAAGTATAAAACAGGAATCATGGCAATTCTCATTCATTTAATTCTATGTATTGAGTGGCTGTTATGAGCTACACACTCTTCTGGTGCCAAGGAACTAGCAGTGAAGAAAATGGACCAAGAGTCTCTGCCCTTGTGGAAACTAGGCTTTAGTGAGGGCGAAAAAATATGAACACAGTGAATAAATGCATCATATAATGAAAGATGAAAAAGAGTACAGCTATAAGAAAAGAGTACTAGTGGAAGATATTTTAAGTAGTATGGTTAGAAAGAGCTTTACTCTTACAGTAACATTTGAACAACAGCTTTAAAGATGAGGGAGTGAATATACCTTTCCTAGGTGAAGATATCCCAGGCAGAGGGAACGTGGGTCCACTTTTTTGGCAACTCTACGCTGCTGTTCTCCAAGATAAAAACACTTTGCTCTCAAATGCAGTGTCCCATTGGGATCAAGTTGGAAGTGAGCCTCAGCAAGCCTGGATTCAAGGTTGTCTTTCCAACAGGGGGTGGAGGTAGAGGTTTTTTTTATGTGGGAGATAGCATGTCGGTGTCAGAAGGAAAAGTCATGGCATGCGACCAATACATCCATCATGTGCATCACAACAGAGAAACAGTTTAGAAATACTATTTAAGAAATGGAGAAATTGGATTTGAAATTTATAGATTGGCAATTCGCCTAATGGATAAATCAGTCATGAGAACAGGAGAAAGAAGGAAAATATCCAAAACTTAGTAACGCTATTCTGAAGGAGTGTTTAAAATGAAACAGAATCTCAAACATCAGGTTCTAGTGATTCCTTTTCCAGGTTTTTTTCCCACACAAATAATTTTTTTTATTCTCCATAAAAATCCATACTAAAAGAGGCCACATACTAGAAAGTCTAGTTAATTAAAGTTGAATCTTAAATCAATTATTTAATATGCCCATATGATGTAGTCATATTTTATTTTTTACCTTCATTTTTGATACGGAAAGCTTATGAAATGCCCCTTGACTTACATATAAGCATTCAATAAACTTGTTTGGCTATTTCTCCATTGGTTATTTCATGGGAAACTTCTATGAATGGTTTTGTACAGCAAATCAGTCTCAAGTCCTCTGAGTGCTTTGATATTTATATATTGGATTTTTCCAGTATGGGGAACAACTGTTTCTCCAGCAGGAAGGGCAATTCAGTGCCGCAGAAAAAGAAAGAGAATCACTTTCTTTCTTTTCTTCACTCCCTCCTGCCAAGACCAGTTCTTGTGTGGCCCAGGGAGGAGCTAAGTTGAAACAACCATTGGAATACATTGCACCCATCGCTGGGGAAGTGAGTGAGGGTTGACCTGCGAACTGCTCTTTTTCAGCCTTCTCATAGAGCCACTCAGGTGAATGGAAAGGGTAGGTAAGCTGTCCAAGTTGAACAACTTGTGTTTATGACCTTGGGAACCCAGAGGAAGGCTGTCGTACCTCTCTGTCCCACACGATTCCACGTATATGTGGATTTTGCTTCCTGCTTCCTCATGGATTTTTCTTCCACGTATCCCTAGGATTATTTTCCCCTCCAAAGCATAACTACTTGATCCTGTCCCCCTCAAGCTTAGCCAAACCCTCTTTCCCTGTGCAAGCTAAATTTCAGGGAAGCTGTATTTGTGTGTGCAGACATAACTGAAGCCAAAGCAGAAGCCACATTCAAATTTGTACTGGACCATTTGTTGGCCATGCATATAGCTCCCTGTGAACTCACACTTAATACATATCTGGCCACTTTTCAGAGAGGATGAACCACAAATAGCACATCAGCCCGGAAAACTCAGACTTGTACCAGTTACTATATGGATTGTTGGGCTGACGCCACATCTACCCATCCATCCACTCCACCTTTTGGTTTTAAATGAGTCACCATTGGAAAGCCAAATTCCATCCACTGACTGGGTCTCCAAGATATTACTCCAGTTTACGCTTATTTATAATTTCAGGTTATAAGAGTAATGCATGAGTGCAATTCTTAAGTCTGACAGCTATGGTTAGAAGATTTTGTCTGTACTTGCTGTAGCCAGGGAAATGATACAGGATGCTAATGCCTTAATTTTGCCTGCCAGAAAGCTCATCTGATAATAATAGATTGCCGGGAATTGGGGAGAATGACGGCTGGCTGTGAACTCCATAGAGAACAAATTTCCAACACTCGCATACAAGAGTTAACTACATAAGCAATATTTATAGTGTAAATTGTATTTTCAATCCATCAGAAAATGTTTTAAAACAAAAAGTTAAGTCAAATCCCTAATCAATTTTTTTTAACTTTATTCATAACTGATTGTTTTTTTTCTTTTTATTTTAGATTATTCAGTACAGTTTCAATCTTTTACTCCCATTCCAGCCCACCCACCCATCCCTCCCCACCTAATCAATTTTGAGTAGCCATTGAGTGTTCTTATTTTCCTTCATGTCCTGTTTCTGCTTCTATGGATGCAGCTGATCTTTGCAATGTGTTGTCTCCTGAGGAATTTACGAATCCCCCAGGGACTTTGGTCAAAGCAGTGTTAAAAATGTGACTAGTGCCAGGAATGGTGATTTGATTAAGAAAATATTCAAGAAACATAAAAGGGAAAGAGAGAAGACAAAGACAAAGGTAGCTTATCCATTTTTCTGTGCCTCTCTAGTTAGAGAGTCAAGTATTTTCCCAGAGTGACACCCAACAGAAGAAAGAACACTTTTCAATGACGTCATTCATCTTTCTTCATAATTCTACTCATCACTTGGCTTTGTTTATATGCCTGTGTGCTAGCATTTTCCCTTTTGAAAGAATTAAGCTTAGTAAGTAAGGGAAAAGAAGGAAGCAGTAATACTGCCTGAGAGGGGGCAGAGCAAGCTCAACAGAGCAGGTGATGCTCGGGTTGGATTCTGAAAGATGATGCTTCTAGTTGGCTAAAACTGGGGAGAGATCATTTAGGCAGAAGGACTAGAGATGGTGCAGGCACAAAGTGTGAAATGTCTAGGCTCGTTAGAAAAAAAGTAAACTGAGCCTGAAAATACAGCTTTTAACTCTATAGTCGTGAGAGGAATAACTTCTTAGTTTAATTTTGATTTCACCAAAAGAAGGTCCTGAGGCAAAGGTAATAGTGTACACAGTTTATGTGGCAAGTGATCCCAGGAAACGCATTTAGGAGAATATGGGAGTAAATAAGGAAGGGGAAAAAAGTCATAAAAAAAGATGAGCTATGTAGTCATTTATCACTGTGGACAACTGGAATTCTCAATCCTGTTGGTACACTTTAGAAGAATGAATAGAATATACTTCAGAAGTTGCCAAGAGCTAAGCAAGCTGAGACATGAATCGACTAATTGCTCTCTCATTGTTCGAGAAAAGCACTAGCTCTGGCACTTCTGGCTTGTTCTGTGCATGGGTCAAGTATTCTGTAGCAGTGAAAAGCAGCCCTCGGTCAGGGTCACAGGGGTGTGCAGTAGGCAGCTTCCTGTGTTTGGAAGTAAATCTGAGGTGATATGAGTGAGGCACCTTACAGTTTCTGTCTAGCCTTCTTTCTTACTATCTTAGTGTTATTCTCCTACTCTTTCTGCCTCCCCCTCCCAAAGCAGCTCTCCACATTGCTTAGAAATGCCTCCATCAGGGTTCAATACTGCACTATAGACAGATGCAGAGATGTGCCCCTCAGCTCTCTCAACACGCTGGTCTCTCTCAGGAGGAGATGGGGAAAACAAGAGCCCAGTAAACCCTAAACACTTCCCAGCCCACAAATTGCTTTGGTTTTAAATCCTGCTACTGGATCAACCCAAAGATCTGTTGGGAATTGAAGTCATAAAATACCTGGTGAATTAGAAACAAGTAGAATAAGCTCCTCCTTTTATAGAAAGAAGGCCCCAGAGACTCAGAACTTCCTTTCGATGTGGTTTTTGACAGCCCCCTTAGAGACAACTTCCGGACAAAACACAGCAGCCCAGGTGTATGGTCTTGCAATGAGCAAGGTATTTTATACCACTGTTAGAGTTTAAAAAATCAAAATGAGAATTTACATTAATTTTAAAATTCATTTTCTAGTTAAAGTGGGGTTGGAAGATTAAGGGTCCCTGCTTCCCTATTTCTTGAACTGGTGTTGAGGGACATTTTGCTAAAACACTCAGGAAGCTTCTGGTTTATGGTTATTTCAAGTTATTGTCAACTCAAATACACCCCAAGGTGAGAGTTTATTACTGAAGTAGACAGAAATTTAGAGATCTGAGTTCAAGTCATGAGTTGACTTCAAATCCTTTATCTTCTCCAAGTGAAGTTATTTACAAATAAGAATAAAGCTGACACAAGATAAATTGTTTTATGTGTATCTAAAAACACGTGTGTGCTTATGTACCTTTTATTAGTTCTATCTTTGATGCAATCACTGGCTTTGTTTACCTTAAGTGAGTGATTTAACCTCACAGTTACCAAATCTGCAAAATGGACTGGATTAGATCAGTGGTTCCTGATTAGGAAATCTGAACATTCGTCATTGTCTAAAGAGAGTTTTGTGTCACAACTGGAGGGGCATGCCACCGGTATGGAGTGGATAGAGGCCAAAGGTATTGCTAAATGTCCCACAATGTATAGGACAGCCCCCACAAAATAGACTTGACTTATTCAGGATAAAATGTCAATCGTGCCAAGATAGAAAAATCCTGGAATTGATGATCATTGAACATGTGTATCCATACTCAGATTTTCTTCCCTCTTTGAGATGTTACTGCTTCACTAAGTTACAAGTATGTGTTGAGTACGAATGGTTTCCCATTACAGTTGAAGAAAATCTAAAATCTTGGCCATAGCCTGAAAAGGTGTGTGTGATCTGACCCCGGCCTGCTTCTCTGGCCTCATCTCAAGTTGCTCTCATCTGTGCTCACTCTGGTTTGGCTACACCAGCCTTCACGCTGTCCCTGCCACACAGCAAACTCCTCAGGGCTTTGGATGTTTACTGCATCACAACTCTTCGCCCCAGTTGTCTGCTTGCCTAACTGTCTCATTGTACTCGCTTCTCTCCTCAGACCTCACTTTACCTGAATGAAGTTCTCTAACCTCTAATTTGAAATGCCACCACGCTTCAAGTATATCTCCATATGTTTGGGTCATTTTATTTTTCTTCACAGATTTGTCCCTAGTGCCCAGTACAAAGAAGAGACTCAAGAAACGTTTGTCAAATGAATAAATAAACCACCTAGGGCATCCTATGTCAGACATTTCTTTAATGGCCCATAATATTTTAATACCTTTCATTTTTAAATATTGGTTGTAATTGTGTTGTGATTGTAGTACGGAAGATGACAGACATTTTAATACAAATAATATTTAAAGGAAAAAAGAGCTTATGCAGATTAAAAAGGTTGTCGATTTTCTTCTCATGGAGAAAAAAGTAACAGTTCTGTTTGTACAATTTCCCTACTGCAAGGATAAAGATCTTTTCATTAGGGAGATAGAATTGTGTAGGAAAAGGCTAAAGGTTGTGTTTATTTGGAGATTAGTGATTGACAGAATGATAACTTTCTGTTGGTTTATCCTGTTGGTTTTATTTGGTTTGGGGTTGTCTCAGAGGGCAAATCTCTTTCTCTCTCCCTCTCTGCCTCTCTCTGGCATAGTATATAGACTGCCCCTACTCCTAACCAGGGTCGAGCAAGGTAATACTTCTGCATGTGTTAAGTTCTCATCCCTAAGGCAAGGATTTGACAGGATTTAAGAATTTAACAATCTTCCAAATCAGTATGATTAATTTGCTGTTTTATTTTCCTGCTTTATATACATGAGCTCAATAAGAGCTGCTGATTAACACACAAAATTCCTGAGTGCCTGGTTAATAAAAACAGTCCTAAATTATACTAAAAGTAAAATAAGCCCACTCTCCCCTCCCTAGTTTTATTGAGAGATAATTGGCATCCATCACTGTGTAAGATTCAGTCATACAGTACAACAGTTTGACCTACGTGTAGTGTGAAATTGTTACTGCAGTAAGTTTAGTTAGCATCTGTCCTCTCATAAAGATATAATTAAAAGGAAAATGAAAAGAATGGAAGGCAATTTTTCCTAATGATGAGAACACTTAGGATTTACTCTCTTAACAACTTTTATATATATCATACAGCAGTGGTAACTATAGTCATCATGTTGTACATTACCTCCTTAATATTTATCTTCTAACTGGATTTTTTTTTTTTGCTGCCTTCCTCCAATTTTCCCTCTCCATATCCCACCCCTACATACCTCTGATAACCATAAGTCTGATCTCCTTTTCTACCAGTTTTTTAAAAGGAATCTTTATTTGGAGATTTTGTATATCTTCTGGGATTATAATTTTGAATTTTGTATGCTATAAATGTCTGATTGTTTTTATCAATATTCCTAGAGATGTCAAGAACCCATACTTATCCAGTTTGTTTCTCCAGATTAAGCCTGGCCTACATGTAACTGTAGGAATATCCTTTTGTATTTTGAGATCTCCTAGCTTGGTTATGTTTCTAGCCTGGCAGAAAGAGACATTAGCTAACTTCCTATAAAACTTCCCTTAAACTCAACAGTAAGAAAATGGAACAAAAGATCTGAAGAGGTAAGTCACTAAAGAAGATATATAGATGGAAAATAAGCACATGAAAAGATTCTTCAAATCGCATATCATCAAGGAATGGCAAATTAAGACAATAACGGGGTCCCACACACCTATTAGAATGGCCAAAATCCAGAACACTGTCCATACCAAACGCTAGAGTGGATGTGGAGTAGCAGAGACTCTCACTGATTTCTGGTGGGAATGCAAAATGGTACAGCCTCGTTGGAAGATAGTTTGGGACTTTATTACAGAATTAAACAAACTCTTAAATCATACTATCCAGAAATTGCCCTCTTTAATATTTAACCAAATGAGTTGAAAAGTTGTGTGCACACAAAAACCTGCACACAAATGTTTGTTGCAGTCAATGAACATACACATTATTATCACACAAAATCCATAGTTTACGTTGGGATGCACTCTTGGTATTGTACATACTCTGTCTGGAGAAGTGTATGATGACCTGTAGCTACCATTAGAGTATCAGATGGAATAGTTTCACTGTCCAAAAAGTCCTCTGTGCTCTGTCTATTTATCTCTTCATTTCCCCCTGACTCCCAGGAACCATGGGTATTTTTCCCATCTCCATACTTTTGCTTTCCCCAGAATGTTACATGGTTGGAATTGTATGGTATGTGTAACCATTTCAGATTAACTTCTTTTGCTTAATGATATGCATTTAAGTTTTTCCATAGCTTTTCATGGCTTGAAAACTTACTTACTTTTATTGCTCATTTCTATCAAATAATATTCCATTGTTTGGAGGTAACAGGTTATTTATGCATTCACTTACTGAGGGGCATCTTGATTGCCTCCATATTTCGGCAGTTATGATTAAAGCTGTAATAAACTTTGCTGTGCAGGTTTTTGTGTGGACACAACTTTGCAGCTCATTTGCTGGAATACTGGAGGGCAATTGCTGGATAGGATGATGTAAGAGCTTGTTTAACTTTGTAATAAAGTGCCAACCTTGTGTGAACCTGTATCTGTTCTAAAAAAGAAGGTCAATTTAAAAAGCAATACATAAAAAAATAAAGAAAGGTGTAGAAATGGTGTTTCCCTCCCCCCCTCTTTATGCACAGCATTTGGGAGAGAAGAGCTACCGCCCATCGAAAAGTAATGCAAAAGGAATTTGGCAAACAAAAGACATAAGGAAAAACAGGTTCTGGTAAAAACTCCAATTAAATGATAAATATGGTCTCTTGAAGTAGTATGTTTTCACTAAGGTGGTCTGGTAATTGATTAAAAGCCTTAATTCTGAATGTTTTCTTAAACATCAAGCCAATACCCCAAGGTATTTTCAGTGTTCCCTCCATTCTCTGCCAGATATATGGCGTATCTTAAATGGGGGCTGTACACTGCGTTGCTTGATTTCCACGGCCATTGAGACCCACACGGCAAGGATGAATTACTTTCTGACTCGCTTTCCCCTACAGGCTTAGGGAAATGACTTGCACACAGTAGGAATACAATTAGTGATTTTTAAAAAAACGTGTAATATAAATTTATTCTATGACATTTCCCTCATTAAAGATATTTTTTAAATAGTTAATATACACCAATGTTGCTTGAAAAATAAGTGCCCAGCAGAGGAATTTAGACAATACTTGCAATATCCATAATTTGACCTGGATATCCATGTTTGTTTTCATTTCAAACATTATTTTTAAAAAAGTAACATAAGAATGATAAAGGTTGCTGTGTTCTTCTTATGTCCTATTCTCATCATTTTTAATTCAACTGTCAGTTTTTCCCTCAGCTGTATATGTTAATGACATTGGTTCCTGGTTTTGAACAGGAAGAGTATCTATCCATTTTCTGTTTTTTAACAGTGTGTATTTAGGTCTCCTTCCTCTAATTCTTTAAGAAAATGCTTCATGCTGAGTTAAGTAGTCGTCAAGGGTCTGGTTCCAAAAGTGGTGGGAAATCACAGCTCTGTCTCACTTTGAGAGCTGAGGTACAAGTCAGTCCAAGTGCTCAGCGTGGTTTCCAGGAGAAGGGGTGTGAATACCCATTCTGGCAACTCGCAATGACCATGGAAGCTTTCTGCAACCTCCTTCTGCCTGCTGCCAAGACACTGAACTGGCTCCGCTGTGCACACGAGCTTCTGCAGCAAGCTGCAGTCCAATTCTGTCGGCTCCAGCCTCCAGTGTTCTACTGTCTGGTCTATCAGACACACACTCCCGCCGTTTAGGCTGTAGTTGCCGTCCTGAAAGTTCCTATCTGTCTCAAGGACCAGTGGCCCAAACCATTGTGGAAAAAAATCAGACCTAGGAAACTCAATAAATGGACCCAGCTTGTCTTTTCTGGACCATGCCCTAGAAGTGCATGTGCTATTTCATAGCACAGAAGGAAGGAAAGTAGATGAATATCAGTCACACTATTTAAAAGCCCAGGGAAGATAAACACATTCATTTGGAAGCAGAAAACATTTATATTTGGAGAATCAACCACATGAATATCCCAACTGATCTCAGAGACCCCTGGGATAGCTTTACTGCATTTAATTAGATGATAAACCCCTTGGTTAACAGTCAGATGTTGGGCATCCCTCTCAGTTAGCATATCACTTTCAAATTCTTCCATCCATGCTTCATATTCCAGTTCTGGTAAAAGTCTCAAACATTCTTCCCTCAATAACAGCCGCTCGTCCCTTCTGTGTCTGGACCCACTTCTGGGTGAATGAAATAAAACGCTCCCCGCAGCAATCCTGAGCTACTCAAAACAAGGACTAGATCCCATTTGTTTGTTCTTTCTTTCACTCCCTTTGAATAGTTCCGTTTTAAGTAGGAATGGGAAAAAATACAACAAAAAATTTAAGAAAAAGAACTTGTTCAGAAAGTCACAACTATCTACGGTATATGTGAAGTCCCCGAGGAGCAGTGGGACGGAGTGGGGTGGGGGGGAGGCAACAAATAAGTACATAGATAGATAAATATGTGAACAGTTCCACATAGTTAGTTTCTTTTTTAAAGAGGAAGTGCCCGCACCATCTTAAACCCCTGCCCACAGCGATTGCCAATTGTTTCGGCCTGGATTGAGAATCACGGAGAGAAGGAAGGAGGCAGCTTGAAATCTCGGAGAAGTGTGCAAACTCCTGAAGGGACAGCAGTGACTGCAACTTTTTAAATCAGTGGCCGTCTTTAAAAAGAGTCATTCCGTGTAGTGCCTTGCAGAGTGATCATTCTAATTTCCTTACTTTTGGTACTCCAGAGGCATCCTGTTCTTTTGTAGTTAAAAGTCCTATAGAAATGTAAGTTTCCAGGTGGAAAAGCAGACCCATCGCCCTGAGTTACCTGTTTGGCTGGTTGGTTGCTTTTTACGTACTATATGGCTGGTTTGTACTTGATAGTCTGATGAAGTTAGAGCTAGTGTGTTACACTGTTCTCTTGTTAGTCAGTGAATTAACTTCGAATAAAACAGTTTCTAGTAACAGCTACAGACCAGAGATGAAGCTCATCTTTCTTGTGCTTAATTATCCCAGAAGTGTCAAAAGAGAAGATAACTTTTCTCAATTAGTAACTATGTGTTTACTTTCCTTTCTGAGTGAGTGAGTAAGCACTGCCACAGCCTGCATCTTTTTCTCCCCTACTACCAGCTCCAGGAGTAAAGGGATTTTGGTTTGATTACCATTAATAATGCCAAGTGCAATATGTGCAAATAATAGAGCGCAGTAAATATGTTGATGGGAAAAAATGCATGAGCAAGCACAGCTGTTTCTTAAATGTCCAGTAGAGCACTGTGGTGTGATTAGCCTTGAACTAGAAATCAAATGCTTAGGTTCAAGGCCCAATTCTATCCATTTTCATTATCCTTTCATAAATCTGGAAGGTTCTGAGACTCAATTTCCCTATCTGAAAAATGAGCAGAAATCAATCTGACCTGCCATCTCAAGATGCGGGAGGCTTTAACAAGATTAATGCTGATAAAGGCACTTCGCATTTTAAGCTGCTGTATCAATGCAGGATCAGGCCTGGCACGTCACCCTGACACTGATCGGGGAAGTGATTTATAAAGTGAGCAGGGAGTGTGAGAAGTGGGAGAATGCTTAATTTGCCAGAGTTCTCAGGAAGTATGACACATAGTTGGAAGACACATCTGATAAACTACTGGTGAGTGAGACCCTTACTACTTCTACCCCCAGAGGCACGCCCCCCTTTCAAATGATGCTCAGTGAAACTCTTCTCTAAGAAGGAAGTCTCCACTTAACTGAAGACCTTTCGAAGCAGAGTGGCAGAGAACTATGAAACCAGAGGTGCGTTGCTTGAGGCACAAAGGATGAGGATTTTTTTTTTTCAACAGCTCTTCCTGGAAATTAATCAAACGAACAGAATTTTTTTCCTGCACATGAAAACTTTGAGATGATGCCTGTTTACCAAGGATACCAAATGACAAGCCTGGCTGAGATGTATAAGTGTTATAATCCAGCCTCATGTATAATCATGTTAGAATCATATTGGATGTTACTGAACCTAAAGAAAATCTGGCCTATGTTCCATAAAGTCAGAATATTTTAAAGTAGGTGGGACCAAGCTCCATCGACTTAGCCAAAAAAAGTTAATTTCACACAGCAGTGTCGGGGCAAACCTGGAGCCAGGACTGAGTACTCCACCTCATGATGCACCAAATGTCTTCTAAGAAATCGTATTTTAAGTATTGATTAAAGCTCATTGAACAGATCAGTTATTTGTATCACGTTCTTTCATTCCCTCTCTCCAAGTGGACGGCCTACATTCAAATGAGGCAGAGGAAATCTGGTAACAGCTTGCTAATGGATGTCAGAATCTTAGCTCATTTTATCCAAGGGTTCCTTCATTTATTCCTTAATTCATCAAACATGTATTAGATGCCTGAATGGTCCAAGCATCTGGAGTTTCATAGGGAATTATAGTAAATACAAACAAACATTGTGTGTATGTGTGATCTGAAATGTTTACTAGTTGTGGTATGAGAGAAGAAACATACCATTAAAATAAAACATTTGGCTCTTGGGCTAATTTCCAAGAGAGGTTTGAAAAAAAATGTCTATTTTCTCTGTTCCCTCGCCCTGACTGTGTTGAGTTAGGAATACAAAGAGGCCAGAGATCTGACTGCAATGTTTCATTTCTCTTGTACAAATTAATAGAATACTGACATTCAGATTGTATCTAGACGCATCCTGATACTTTTCCAAGATCACCTGAAAACTTCGAAACAGTTTGAATTAGACCCTGCTATACACTAATTCATTCGTTCAGCAAACACTAATCAATTCCTATTATGTACCAGGCACAATGACTAATGACTGGGCAGTTAAGACATTAATAGATAAGACTGCCCAGAAGACCCCATTATTTGAAAAAAAGCAGCAATTTTATAAATAACTTACAAGTCAATGTAACAGTACAACTGGATCAACTCATTCAAGGAACAGAGGCTGCCCAAAGGCGGATGGAGGAAAATACGGTTGGAGAAAAATGCGGTTCATTGGGCCTGAGTGTTCCGGGAAGAGTTCCTGGAGAATGGTGCGCTTAAGTTACATGTGGAGAGACTAGGCATTGCAGGGAGGGACGGGTGCATCAGAATGAAGGCTCAGCATGCACCACGGTGCAGAAATCTACAACAAAACGTGTGCCCTAGGAACTATTACCAATTCATGATGGCCGAAGCAGAAATCGATAAGGGATATTTAGAAGTTGTTTTAGATGCCACCAACTTGAGTACGACAAATCCATCTTTCTGTGATTCATTAGTTGACATTCTGATGAAAACTTCTACCTTGTCTCTCTCAGACTGTGTTACCTTTGTGACCATATATCGTATTTTCGGACCATAAGACGCACCTAGGTTTTAGAGGAGGAAAATAGGAAAAAAATTTTGAAGCAAAAAATATGGTAAAATATTTAATAACATAAATCACATAATATTTCACCAATGTAAATGTAAACAGAACTCAACAGCAGCATTAACAACCATTTATTCCTCCCAAATTTGGGAAGGGGAAAAAAAATAACAAAACAACAACAAAAAACAAAAACTGCATCTTATAGTGTGAAAAATATGGTAGTCATGATATGGTTGAGAATAACAATGTCCTTGTTAAAAAATCGCCAACCGAATTTAGAGTTGACTGCATGGCTCTTGTACTAAGATAAAGCTGGGAGGCCACTTTGAAACACCGCGCTATGGCCACAGCAAAAGTTGCCCATGATCTTTGACCCTCCTTACCATTTCTCTCCCCAGTGTCTCTTATTTACGAATGAGCTTTTCCACTTCTTCTTCTTCCCCTCCTACTTCTCTTTCTTCCAGTTCTCTTCCTTTCTGCCTCCTCCCCCTCCTTTTTCATGGATGACCCTCTCTGTCTAGGACCGCATACCACACCTGGACTTCCATTTGGCCCAGTGGTTCTAAATCTCTGTTTCCAGAATTCTTCAGCACTTCCTGTGGACACTGCTTGGGGATGGCAGAGGTCGAGGCACTCAGGGATCTCCCCTTCCCCTCATCCCTGGCAGCTTCACACAGATCTGCTATTTAAATCAGAGTTTGGGGAAAATTCATTTGATAAGAAAGAGTTCACACATTTCACAAAATTTTAAAATCACTCCTTCTTGTCTCCTTCTCAGTGTTTTGAGGGTCAACTGAGGCAAACAGAGAAGGGACAGTACAGATGCCACCTGTATAGCTTCCGCCACAGAGATGGCTACTTTCAAACCTGAGTCTTCCGGTAGGGGTTCTTTCCTTCCACGCGGCCCCCAGCAGGGGAAGAGGCCCCCTCTGGAAAGCGTCATGACGGGAGGGTCACCACTTGCCTGCGTTCCCTCTCAAATATAGACATAGCTGTGCCTCCTAGCCTCCTATCCTCCTTTTAGCTTTAATCAGAAACCCTCTGTCTATAATTTTCCATATTTAATTCAATTTAGAAAACATTTAACTATGAATTAACAATGCTCAGTCTTAGAAACACAAGGTTGAGTTTGTGTTTCAAGGAATTTGTATATGTCCCCCATCCTCAGGAGTTTCTCATCAACTTCTTTGAGGATGGGGGACATTGACATGCATACGTACTTCTGACTCCTTCAGTGAAACTGGGTCTGTATTAAGAGACATGTCGCTTTGGGTTGAATTGTGCCCCCCAAAAAGACACATTGAAGTCCAAACCTGCAATACCTCAGACAGTGACCTTATTTGGAAATGAGGCAGTTGCACATGTGATTGTTAGCATGAGGTCATACTAGAGTGGGGGGGGGCACCTTGACCCAACATGACTGGCGTCCTCATAAGAAGGTGGCCATGTGAACACGCGGACACAGACACACAGAGAGCGCCATTCGAGGACAGGAGCAGGGATTGGCGTGATGCATTTACAGTGTAAAGAACACCAAGAACTGCAGGCGTCACTGGCAGCTGGGAGAAAGGCTTGGAACAGATTCTCCCGCAGATGCCTCCGGAGGAACTGACCCTGATTCTGACCGCCAGATTTTAGGCTTCTAGCCTCCAGAACTGCAAAACAGTAAACTATAGTTTCCAGCTGCCCAGATTCTGATATTTTGTTACGGCAGCCACGGGAAAGTGATACACATGCACAGAGTTCACAGAGGAGGAGCCATTCATGATGAACTGCATTGCGTGTCGGCCACACAGCTGGGAGCAGGTGACATTTGAGTTGGGTGATGGGTCATTTGGAGTTGTCCAGAGGGAAAAGGGAGGGTGTACATTCACAGCAGAGAAGAAAGCAGGAGCAAAGGACAGGCCTTGGAAAGGTCTCCTGGTGTTTGAGCAATCCCGAGTAGTCCTGGGTAGCTCCCGCCTGGAAAACGGGGTGCTTCGGGCGGAGACTGTTGCAATGCCCTTTTGCAACAAGCAAGTTTACTTAAGTCAAGAAAAACTTCAAGTTTTGGAATCACTATGCATTGTGTGTGTTTAAATATGTTTCTATCCCCAGATGGTTTTTCTTTCTTTCTTTTAATTTCTTTTTAATTATGGCAGCTATCCTCCAAACATGTTTTTGTTTATCTCGAACCAAGTATACAGTTTCAACATATGGAGCATATTTTGTTTTACTTCAGTTTATCTTAAGAAATCAGCTTTCCTAACTCTTGTTGGCAGTGGACCCAAATGATTCCTTACTTTTTATTTCCCTCTTTATTTTCTCCTCTTCTTCTCTTTCAGTTATGGCTTATCTCTTATCTCTTATCTCTATCACCCCTTTGGCTTTCTCTCCCTTTTTTTTCCTTTCCTCTCTCCCTCCCACCATTCCTCCCTTTCTCCCTCCCTCCCTCCCTCCTTCCTTTCCTTCCTTCCTCCTTCCCTTCCCTTCCTTTTCCTTCTGAAATGTCACAAAAGATTTTCCATATTGATGAACTTGCTCACTTACTGGCAGGAACCAATGGCTCCTTGGCTGTTGGACATTTAGTGAGCCTAGAAAATACACAAACTGGAAATAATGTTAATGAACAAGTCAAGGGCATTATTTGCTTTTTCATTTATCGTATCATGAACGTGACATTCACCTTTCTTGGTAATCTGTGTTCAAGCTACTTTATCAACCTGACCTTGTGTGATGCATCTGTGTTTGCACACCTCAGTGCATTTGGCTCCCCTCTCCTCTCCTCAGAAAGCTCTTTTTCATCTGCTCAGCCACGTACTCTTCAAGATGGGGCTCAGATGTCCCTCCCTTTTAATGCATTAGTATGCCCCCTGGGAGAATTAATCATTATCTCTCTGATTCTCCTAGAGCTTTGTACATCCCCCTACCTTTGCATTATTATTATTGGTACTTAATTTCATGTATGTCTCCCTCACTAGATGGGAGTCAAACATGGTTTCTCGTTGTCCCCAAATTTGCAGTGTCTGATAGAGTGGCTAACAGAGTGAGCACTCTGTAAGTTCTCATTGAACACACACCTGAGTGAAAAGAGATTGCAATCCTTCTATGAAAAGTGAAATAAAATCATTTTGATCAGGAAGAAGATGGGTCCCCATCCTCATCTCCAGCTGTAGAGAGAGGGTGTGGTCCTGCCCTCATCAGAAAGCACACCTGGAGAAAGGCAAAACCCCCACATAAGAATGTGCTATGTTTTTATCAGGACCACTCAGCTACTGACCCATCTATCGGCCACCAGCTCACAGTTTCTCTCTCCCTGTTCCTCCTCTCCCCAGTGGGGGAGTTTCTCTGTTCTCCGGCCTGGAGACAGTCTGGGTTTCTGTGGCTCCCCTGTCTTCAGCCAAGAAGCACACATCTATAATGAGTCAAACCACAGATGCATGTTGCCTTCTTTAGAAACAGCCAGGAGCTGCGTACTTAATGCTCTGGAGCACATCTCCATCCCAGAAGTTAAGCTAACTGTGTCTCCAGCTTTGTCTACGTCGAAACAGAAGCTCCTCTGTAAACCCCAATGTCACGCCATGAAAAGATCCCACTGCACCGAGACTTTAAGAATAGTTTGGGGGAAATGTTATAGTCTTTTAAAATGAGAAACCAGCAAAACTCCCATAAACCTGCATGTTAACACAGTGCTTCCCAGTGTACAAAGCTCTCTCCGCTGGCTGGCCCTGCCTGTCTCTGAGTTTACACCGTAGACCAACGGCATGGGCAATGAGGCTTTGTCGAGGAAATCTCCCACACACCCAATCCAGCTCCGCTGGCAGCACTCACCACCTGGGAGAAGCACTCTTGACTTGCCACCAGCATCTACCCCAGCTATTTTCCCCACTAGGATTTATCCCCCTGCTGATCATTGTGTTGTCATTCAGTTGTCATCTCAAAGCAGATTTTTCAGGTGAGTCTTTCCTGACCATAACCACTCCCGAGCACATGCCTTATGTCCACGTGAAGGAAACATAGAAGCATGTTCCTATTTTCCAGAGCATGGAGCAGCAGTTATTTAGTTTTCAGGATAATTATTTTTATATTTGTCCCTGATGAAGCTGAACATTATTTCTGTGTTTAGCTTACTACTATATCTATAGCATGTGCATAGTATATAATAACTTCATGAATACTTGAAAATGAAACGAATGCCCACCACCCAGCTTCCTTTTCAGCTGAGAATCTTGAAGCTCAAGGCAACATGCTGAAGGTCATTGTTAGTAAGAGTTTCTGGAGTCAGAGGGACTCGAAATTTCAGATGACAGCATGGCCATTTACGCACGGAGTTATTTGTTGAGTTTCTGGTTCTCTTTTCTCCTATCTGTTAAATTCAGATGATAAAGACTAAGAGGATAGTGGTACGTTGTACAAGACAAAAAGTGTACATAGTGCGTGTGTACTCTTAACACACTCCTAACAAATCCGCTCATGGCTGTTAAGTCTGTTAGTTGGACTACAGATTCTAGTCAGTGAGATGATTTCTGTATTGTTCAAAAGCGTAGTATCTCTTCTTACAAGTGGAAAATTCAAAGCAAAAGGAAAGTCAGTGCTAATTCAATTATTTTTCTCTTTTTTCCTTTAGCTCATCATGTCATGACAGAAGAGATTGGGAAGTAACATTTTCAAGACAATATTTATTTAGTTTACTTAGCGTCTTCTTAAATGCCTTGTATAATGCTCATCGCCTTCTCAGTTACTCCAGCAAGGAGTATTTGAAGGACAGGCCCAAGACAGACACGCAAACGTTCTGGAGGCAATGAGATTTCTTCCAGTGAAATCAGAGAGCAAATCCACAGTGTTTTTACTGGTGGATTTACTAAGGGAGGAGTTTATAAAACAGTCAGGACAGTAGTTAAGGAAGTTGGAAGAGAAGACTCTGAGTGTGGATGCGACATATGACTATATTGGGATTTCACTGTCCTAATTATGCTATCTATTATCTTTGTGTGTTCGTTGGCACAAGGGAAAATGCAGATGTAAGTAAGGCCCCCAGTAAGTGTACTCTAAATTATTCCAGGGGCAATTATCTTGGGTGGCCTTGATCTAAACAGGAGAGCCCTTTGAAAGCAGAGATAATCTTCTGCGCAGGTGGAAGGAGCCAGTGATCATTGTGTGAGAGTGTCTGTGCAGGAGGTCACATGACAGGGACCCAAGGAAGGCCTCAAGATGCTGAGATTACTGCTGGCTGACAGCCAACAAGGAAGCAAGGATCCTGGTCCTACAGTTGAAAGGAACTGAATTCTGCCATCCACACAGACAAGCTTTGAAGAGGACCCTGGGCTCCATATGAATCGGTACCTCCAGTCAACATCCTGATTTCAGCCTGATAAGACTTTGAGCACATGGCCCAGTTAACTCATGGCCAGACTCCTGACCTGCGAAAACTGAATAAAGTTGATAAACTGTCCTGGTTAAATTGTTAAATTTCTGGAAACACGTAACGCAGAAATTTTAAAAATATATATTTATCCAAAGTTACTCTCTATCACATTGCATTATTTTTTCTTCATAGCTAAAAATTATTTGAAATTACCTTATATATTTCTTCTTTATTTTATTATTTACCCCTAGAATATATGTTTTTCTAGAAAATCAACTTTAGTTGTCATTCTGCCAAGTTGATTCTGGCTAATCTGGCTGTTTGAGAGGTAGATTGGAAAGAATTACAAATCTGTTTCTATTTTCTACTAAAAATGGAAGAGCTAATATATACTGTATAATATTAAAATTTTCTCACTGGGACAAAATAATCTTTCTTTGATATTGTTCAATTTTCAAAATAATTCAGTATGAGGGAAAGACAAACAATCCTTCAAAATAAGAGAACACTCGGCCAAAACTTCCCCTAAATCAGAGGCATGCAGCTCTGTTATTTTTCAAATAATATGATTGTTTATGGAAGCCATGCTACATTTCAGCACAGAATTTTATTTTAGATAATAAATATATTTGTTCTACCCTCTGTAGTTATTGTGACCACATGCGATGATGGTGCCAAAGCATTCCTCCCTCGTGTGTTTCATGCCCAAAGTGGTCCTCCCGCTCAGCAGATCTGACTTGTGAATCCTGAAGAGCTAATCAGCAGTGGCCTGCACCCAAGAAGGGGAAGGGACCGCTGCTCTGTTGTCCTTTGTCCTCCTGCAGCAAGAATTGAACTATGGGGCACTCTTCTTTACTTGTACTGGAGTAGCAAGGAAAAACAAACAAACAGGGCCCTGGCTGGTGTAGCTCAGTGGATTGAGCACGGGCTGCAAACCAAAGCATCGCAAGTTCGATTCCCAGTCAGGGCACATGCCTGGGTTGTGGGCCAGGTCCCCAGTGGGGACCACATGAGAGGCAACCACACATTGATGTTTCTCTCTCTCTCCTTCTCCTTCCCTTCCTCTCTCTAAAAATAAATCAATAAATTCTTAAAAAAACAAACAAAACTCTTCATTGTTTTTAAATCAGCATACTTTCAGGTAATATATTTCCTTGGGTAAAAATCCTTCAAGTCTGGAACTTTGTGGCCTACTACAGTCATGTTCAAAATCTTAGAATTAAGCAGAAAAATGTTGCATTTGTTGTTACCTTGAATTCAAATGAATTTCAACATCTGAGCTTACACTTGTTGACTGTCTAATATTTGTGGCTGTTAAGAACTGTAAACTTGTATTATACACAATGTTACCTTCAATTCTCAGGTCTTCAAACTGTTATGAAATTATTGAAAGGGTCAGGCCAGTTTTCCAACTCGCTGGACTGACCAAGACTCAATTATCCCCACTCAAATGATAGCCCGAAGCTTCATTGGAACTCTGTCCCACCATGTACAATAAACATCTGGCACCAGCCACAATGGCCAGGGGTCAGACTGACCTTCCTGTACCTGGGAATAGCTCAGCCCTTTACCTAACTCATTGTCCCGACTCACATCCTAACACCCTGAGGCAACCATGCAGAACAAGAGACTAACCCCTGCCCTCGCCCCCCAACAAACGCCACGCTTTTTCTTTTAAAAACACCATTCTTGTTTCCCCCCAGGGCTGCTGTGGGTCCAGACTCAGCCCTAGGGTAAGTGCAGCATCAAATAAAGGCACTTGGATCAGATCATCTGGCTCCTCCCACCTTTATTTCTCATGCATTTCTGACAGTTATATTGGATAAATGGATTCTGCCTTCAGCTGGTCAGTCCGCTCAGTCAAAGCCCTAAATCCCAAACTCTCCATTTTAACCAGTTTCAATAACATCATCTAAAGCCATTTTAAGATTGCAAATAAGGCAAACAGCTTCAGACATATGTGTAGAAGTATTAATATCTTTTTCATATGAGTTAATAGATTCTAGAAACCACTGCATTCAAAATAAATATATCCCATATTGATACTCATTGACTCCTAAAATTTTACCATTAATATATTTATTTTTTGGGCTCAAGATTCATTGCTGACAAAATGATGGGGGTAATATACCAAATCTCCCATATATAGCATTTTGTTCCCTGAAGCAGAAATCTAATTTAAGGTGGTGGTAGAAAATCTTCATGGGCCCTGACTGGTGTGACTCAGTGGGTTGAGCACAGGCCTGTGAGCCACATGGTCGCTGGTTCGATTCCCAGTCAGGGCACGTGCCTGGGTTGGGGGCCAGGTCCCCAGGAGGGGGCATGTGAGAGACAACCACCCACTGATGTTCCCCTTCCTCTCTTTCTCCTTCCCTTCCCCTCTGTCTAAAAATAAATAAGTAAAATCTTAAAAAAAAGAAAGAAAGAAAGAAAAGCTTCCTGGGAGGAGAACAGCCAGGTAGTCCTGGTTTATATCATGCCTCCATGTTAAAACACTCATTAAAACTTCTTGGCCAGAGTATCCTCAAATGTTAATAGAGCCAAAAACACACTTACCTTACTAGACTATCATAAATAAATCAGATAAAGTAGGACAAAGACTGAAACATGATTATTAGTAGCTTTTATTGTTGCTATTTCAGGTGGCCTGTTTAGGCATTTACTGACTTTTATTAGTATAAGCACTTCACTATATATACATGGAGATGTAACTGGCTGGTTTATGTGTCTTCCAAGACACAATTAAGAATCAAATAAGAAAACTCTAGGGAAAGACAAAACTCATTTCATTCTAAAGAAAAGAAAAAGTAAATTCTTAATCATTTAAATATTGTACATGCTTTTATTGACTACTTACTATAGGCAAGATATTTTGCTAATTGCTCTCATCTATTATCTCATTAAATCTCCACAATGGAATATTTATTACCATTTTATGGAGAAACATACCGACCAAGTTCACAAAGAGCTATGGAGCCATGATCTGATCTCGGGTACGTTGCATTACAGACAGGTCAACAATGGGACTTGTAGGACAGCTGACTGATGAGTACGAGCTCACTCTCAATTAGACTTTGCATGACCTCACTTAAGTTGCTACAGATTTATTAAAGTACATTGTGTGAATTAGATGTCATGGAAGTCCTACCTCATACCATGACGTTTATTCCATGTGGACATTTGGAGAATTTTGGAAATGTCATGGTAATCACATGGTGGTGGAATTTGAGAGTATTTTGTGATATTGTGATTTACAATGAGAAATATATATTTGGTCTTTGTCCCCATTTCTGGCACAGAGCTCCTAAAACCCTTGGAATTTCCTGAGTGGTAAGAGCTATTAAGGTGTCTTTTATTATGTTAATGACATGACTTTTGGAAAGCACTAAGGATGAGGGCTGGTTGCCAGCAGAACCAATATTGTGATTAGAGGGTTAGAACTTCCAGTCCCAGTCCCAGGGAGGCTAGAGGGGCTGGAGACGGAATCAAAGCCCAGTGGCCAATGACGTAACCAATGGTGCCTACATAATGGAGCCTCCACAAAATCCCAGAAGGACAGAGTTCAGAGAGCCTCTGGGTTGGTGAACATGTGGAGATGTCGGGAAGGTGGCATGCCCAGAGAAGACATGGAAGCTTCTGGCTCATTCTCCGTAGCTTGCCCATCCCTCTCTCCTGAGTTATATTCTCTCATAATAAACTGGTA
Organism: Trachops cirrhosus; assembly: GCA_028533065.1. NCBI lineage: Eukaryota > Metazoa > Chordata > Mammalia > Chiroptera > Phyllostomidae > Trachops > Trachops cirrhosus. The sequence continues at coordinate 113,884,759 of CM052544.1, forward strand.
ATCTAGTAAGTGGTTTTCTGTTTGTTTGTTTGTTTGTTTTTGAGTTCTGTGAATGGCTCTAGCAAATTAATGGAATCCAACAAGGGGATCATGGGAACCTGATTTATAGCTAGTAGATCAGAGTACAGGGGACACCTAGGTTTATGATTAACTTCCAAAGTGCGTATGAAGGAGGCAGTCTTTTAGGACTGAACCATGAACTTGTGGAATCTGATGCTATCTCCCCGCATGTGGTATCGGACCTGAGTTGACACAGCTGGCGTCAGAGAGTTGCTTGTTGGAGTGTGGGGAAACCACTCACGCACTCACAAGATGACCACACCAATAAAAACAGCTAGGAATACATATGCAATGACCTTTAAAATATCCCATTAGAAGATTAGTTAAGTGACTTAGAACAGTATACGTGAGATTACAGGAACTATGCTCATAATAAGCCTCTAACAGAGTAGTTTAAGTAGATAAATAGTAGATAAAAGGTAATTTAGAAACCTGTCAGCTGGCATGAGACTTGGAGTTACAAGACTCATTTTGTTTTCTTTGTCATGTTAGCTGTGTTATGCTGCATCTATTTTGCTCATCTGTGATCTCAGACAATACCTTTCACATACTAGGAATAAGTTTCCTCTCTCCTGAAATGGAAATATTGTTCCAACTCGTGTAATTATTGATAGGGGGAAAAAAGAAGATAAGATAGCACGTACGAAGGTGCTTTACAAATAACTCAGTGATCAACAAATTTATGGAATCTTGAAGACATTGATGATGGTGGTAGTGGCAGTGATACTGGCTAAACAAGGCAAACCAACACAACCCAATAAAATTAAATGTATTTATTTGCATCTATCTATCTATCTATCTATCTATCTATCTATCATCATCTCTGGGGCCAGAAAATCCTTTATGAATGTGAAAGACTGGAGCTGATTCTTCCAATCAGCTGATTTCAAGTATTTAGACAGTCCTTAGTCAAACTTTATCCACAGAGGTCAAGATACCACCCTTGGGAGGCTCTGTTTAGTTCTCATTCTGAGTTTGACCTGCACAGTTCTGCCTACAAAGGATAAACTTGAGTGCAGTGGTTTGGGTACTTTTCTTGGTGGATCCTGGGACTCTTTGCATACCTGAGTAGACGGGGTAGGGGTATGAACTCATATCTTGCAGATGGCCTTCTGGTCTTCTGAAATGGTAGCATTGGAATTGTATTCATGAAACTTCTATTTGTAGGCCAAAGTGCTAATTTTAATCAAGACAGATCAGCTCGATTGCTCTTCTGGCAACAAACAGAGATTTCATTTTGAGTTTTTGTTCCTTTGCGAAAAACCATTTTTGTTAAGAGAGGAATGTAAAAATCTAGTAGGGAGGAGCAAATTGGAGAAGAGACCTGGCACTTTCAGGATATAAGTGTAGGTTGCTAAACAGGGGTTCAGTGGGAAGAAGATGCTTGAACCAAAGTCAGCACTTAGCTCAAGGATTCTAGGGCTTTTAGATAGTAATATATTAAAATGGAAAATTGTACATATTTAAAATAAATAATAATACATATTTTATTTAATTCATGGAGATCAAATACAATAGTTTATGAAAATTACCTTCTGCAAAATATCAGTTACCCTACCTTACTCAAGATAATTTATTTTCTTCTTATTTCTGCCAAACTGAGAAGTTATTTTTATGGCTCTTACATTTTTAACCATATACTTAATTAAAATTAAGGTATGAATTATGTGTATATTAAAAATATACTTGACTTATATTTTCCTATGTTAAAATTCCTACTTTTATTGTTACTGTTTAATTACTAAGCACTTATTGGTTATATACTAGGTATTGTTGCACTCATATGTGAATTTAGGACATGAGAACAGGACATAAAACAATAGACGTTTTGGGAAAATGTGTTTTAGTTTGATGATGAGCTGTTGATAAGGATTGAACAATCCTTTTAAAGCTTATATTTGTTACTTAATAAAAATAAGTCTAACATGCTATTTTTCAGTACAACATTTTTGTGAGTAATCTGTGAAAATGCATGACGTCATGAGATTTCAATCTCAAATCTGAAAGACACTTGAGGAAACATTTTGCGGCACCCCTCAATTTATAGGTCAAGGAACCACGGCCCTATACTTATATTATTGCCTATCGTCCAAGTTTGAAGAGAAAATATGTCATTTGCTGGGTACTTGTGTATTGTAGGTGGTCAGCAGGAGACAGTGTGCAACCTGTTTCTGCAAGGCTAACGCCTGGAGCACTCTCCCCCACTCCTCCTTTGCATCCTTTAAATAAACAAGTAAACAGAAAACTCTTCTCATTTAAGACTATCGCTCAATTGATCTTCCTTAGAGTAGTTATCTGTGAACCTCCGGTCCATGTCTAACCCCCATGAGTCTTTATAGAATGGAATGCACACAGAACTTCTTTAGTTTCTGGTTTTACTTTTCTTTTCTCTGAAAAGAACACTTAACCTGAGATCAACCCTCTCAGCAAATACCTATGAGAACACCATTGTTGACTGCAGGTACAGTGATGCTCCGCAGGCCTCCAGAGCGTTGCCTCTGGCTGGACTGAAGCCGCTGCCCACTGATCATACCTTCACCTTGGCGTGTGTGTCTGTGTCCCCGCTGGGCCACACCCCCCAAAGGAGTAAGAGCACTGCCAGAGGTTTCTCACCCACTGAGTTCCCAGTGCTGAACACAAATATTGGCTCATTATACATGCTCAATAAATATTCACTGAATTAATAATAAATAACAAGCAAAATTCAATCGATGCCATTTAAAAATATTCTAAAAATTCTAAAA
>CM052544.1:113888062-113914214 GCA_028533065.1 Trachops cirrhosus
ATGGTATAAATTACATACTATTTTCATCATATAGCTGTAGAAGCAGAAACCTTAAGTGACTTGACTAAGACATCTAGGAAAGCCAGGAGCTGAATTTCGGTCCTGGGGCTCCCAGCCTTCCATCATTTTACCAGATTCACTGCCTTGGCTGCCCCTTCCTTGTGCTGGCTCCCAAAATGGAGTACGTTACACTTAGAATTATCTGCCTAAGAGGAAGCCACAGACCAAAAATTTCGACAAAGCAGCCAGTCTGGTAAATTTGGAATGGAAAGTTCTGTTATATCCATACCTTTACCTAGAATGGGAGAGGGAAAAGGCAGAATCATCAAACTTCTGTCCTTGAAAGGGAAGCATTGATATTTTATTCCTCTGGCCATTCAAACAATATGTGTTTGATTAGGCAGCTCTCCCTTCTCAGGCTGTGATAGAAATTAGGGGTACAGAGATAAATAGATGGTGTCTACTCTGGAGTTGCTCCTAGGTTGGTGGTGAAAACTAGAAATGCTTTCGATTAAGGTTACCCACAAAATGTTACGTTACCTCAGAAAGAGAGCACGCTGCTCTATTTCTGGAGCATAAAAAGCACCATTGAGAAAAAGTTGAAGAAGACAAAGGGGAAAAATATCTACCTGTTAAGTGAGGAATGCATATGGAAGGAAGACTATATATTGAGGTTTAAGATAAGGAAATTATGAAGAGGATTCTGGAACTGTTGTGTTGTGGAGAAGGAAAGATTGTACATGTGTCTACATGTTAGTTTGGGATCATGCTAAGAAGAATTACGGATGTCACCCAGAGACTTCCTCCTTATTCCACAGGCTGTGAGGGGCTCGCTTAGATTTGTAAATCGCAGTACTGAGAGAGATCTTGAAATCTCCTAACTCCCTGAATTTGATTTCCCTCAAAAGCAGAGTCTGAGACAAATATTTTGGTGTCAGTAGTTTATCTGGACTATAATTTCTGGAATGAAGGTGAGGAACTAGAGAGGGGAAGTAGGGAAAGAAGGAAGGCCACTGGCAGATGTAAAAACGGGTGGGTTGTGTATAAGATACTCCACGCTGGGACATCTAAGGCTCAGTCAGCTGGGGATACACTGAGATAGGCAGTATATAGAGTAGCCCTCCCAACTGCAAGGAATTGGGGCATTCATCCACACATTCTACTCTTCATCCACAAAGGTTACATCTTAGGCATTAACTCCCCAGAATTTCTGGCTCGATCTGTTCTAAGAGCACTTTCACAAGAGAAAGCCTTCAGGTGGAGAGGTACAGGAAATATTAGCTTGTCAGGGAGCCACGTACAGGTGACCCCTTCAGTGGACCTAGTTTGATAGAACTAGGAAGAGGATCTTTTTTCCCCTACAAAGTGTGAAGCTAGCCTGTTCTACCTGGGAGGCATAGGGAGAGACCCCCCTTGAGGCGACTGTGCATTTTAAGTCATTAGGGGTTTCTCCCTTGTCATCTCCTTCAGTGAGACTGTGCCATGGTAAATCTGAAACATGCCCAAACTGTGTCCCACTGCCTGCTGAGAGGGTCGGCTTTTAAAAGCTGGGGTATCCTAATTGCAGTCAACTGGCTGCTTTTGAATGCCTATGGCGCTTGGGAAAGCAAACTGTGTGTTTGTTATTTGTCTTCCCTGGAATATACAGTATCAAGAAACAAGGCCTACCTTCCAAGGCTTCAATCCCTTTTGTTGCCCCAGATTGCAAATGACATCTGTGTGTGGGATGCATTAAGGCCCTTTGTGTCCAAGTATCAGCCGGAGGCCTGCTCAGTGTTCGCCCTGGCAGCTCTCATTAGGAGGAATAATAGGCAACATGTTTCCTTAAGATTTGTTATCTTTTCTCACTCGGTCCCAGCCAACGTGTCTGCTGGGCATTTTCTGGGACCTGCTTTGGCGCAATAATGTGGAAGGCGAGATAGCAGAGCAGCCTTTGCTATGGGATCCCAGCTGCAAGCCTAACATCTGCTGAGGATTCTGTAACTTTCTTTGAACATAATTAAATACAATCACCAGTCTCCCCCTTGGCCTCCCACCATAGACCCCATTAGAAGAGGGGAAGAATCTGACATCAAACCTACGTGGAAAATGCTGAACAATGAGACCGATTCAACTTCAGTTCATTGTCCATTTCTGCTGAAGAAGCATTTGAATCGTTACTGTCCTAAAATCTCTGCTTTTGTTTCTTCTTCCTCCTTTTTTCCCCTTCTTCCCTCCATCCCTCCCTACCATTTCCCCTTCTCTACCCCTTCTCCTTTTTCTTCTTCATTTTAGTGGGGCTTCCATGGTTCAGAAGTCTTTATTATCTTTCCCTCTCCCTGTCTGACTCTCTCTTTCACCCTTTCCTAAAACAAATAATTACTTAAAACATTCCAGCACCTGTGCAAGATAGACACCTGCCCTGATGACTTTAAAATCATCATGTAAAACAAGCTCAGAAACATGGCGGCCTGATTCCTGGGGAAAACACTGCCTTTGGAGTCGGACACACCCAGGTGTAAATGCTTCTCAACTGTTTCCTAATTATTTCACCTCCTTAGGCCTCTTTTCCTCATCTGTACCACTGCTAGTGTTATTTTTTAAACTGACAAGGTTGTGAGGTATCAACCAGTTAGTAAGCCCTAGTACCTAAGGTGACACCTTATAACTTTCCTTTTGTCCTGCTTGTCTCAAGTAGTCCCTTGAAAAGGGTCAGACCAAAAAATGTTGCAAGAAAGAATATATGACTGCTGGTGGCCAGAATATATATTTCTGTACTCATAGAAACACAACATTTCAGAGCCAGAAAACACAGTCACTCTACATAGATTAGGAAGTAAACAATGTTAAGGAACCTGCCTAATAGAGGATGGAGAGTTGGCTGAATCGAGGCTCATGACTCCTCTCCCGGGACTCCATCCACCTCATCGCTCTGCAGAGTGAGTTTGAGAACCTAGGCCGCCAGCACACAGTCGAAGTGGAGATTCTGCCACTCTCTTCCGACCTCTTGTACGCCAGGATGTGTTCGGCTCTAGACTCATTCACTTTTCAAACAATGTCTACAACACAGTCATGTTTTTGTGGCAGAGAACACCGAATGCTTGCCCAGCAGTCACCCCCTACCCCTTGTCTTTTCTGCAAAAGTCTCCATTCTACGGAGAAGCTAAGTACGAGAGCTGCTTCCTTTCCCAGCCTCTCCTGGACCTAGGCCATGGTCATGGAACTCACAGAGGCTGAAGGTACACGAGGGGACGTGATCTTTCATTTGGAACTTACAAATTATTCATTACAAAAGATGCGCAAAAATAAGAAAAGCCCTCTACAATCTTACTATCATATTTGTTTACATGTCTTTGCATACACACACATCCCTGTGAGCTCACACACATTCATTCTACGAATGAATATACACACTCATTCGTAATTAATACTCTGTAATTCTTCATGTAGTATTACAAATTTCCCATACAACTGAAAATTCTTCTACACCATTATTTTGGCTACATGATTGTCTAATTTACTGACTAAATGGATATTTATTTAAGCGGCTTTCTATTCTTGATCACTCAGCTTAGCTTGAACATTTGATATTATAAATAGCATTTCCATGGCCATCCATGAAGCTACAGTTGGTCTTCTTTCCCAGGGCATATGAATTTTCTCAAAACACTGCATTTACAGGGGCATCGCTTTACCGAAGGCCCTAGAAAGAGCAAGTCGCTTTTATGTAGTTTCACACTTTCTGAGGTGCTCTTATATTCAACGTCTCCTCTGAGCTACAAAATTATCTTTTGATGATGATTAAATAGCTATTATTAAATCTATTTTTAGATGAAAAAACTGAGGAGCATAGATTTGACTGGCTTTCCTAAGGACTAAGCCAGTATGTGCATGTCATAGAGGATTCTGTTTTTACTCTAAAGCCTAATATCTTGCATCATTTTTTTTCGTATTATCTTCCTACCTATCTGCCTGCTTCCTTTTTAAAAAAACAAAAAATGACATACATTATCTCTGTCTTCATGTTGCTTATAATTCACTCGGGGAAAGTGGCAAATAATTTGAGATTTACGTTATCTTGTGAAAAATGTAACCAAGGAAGAATAACGAAGTGGCTCTTAAGTCAAAAAGGAATACTATGCAAACCTTCCTGGAAAACGTATAATTTAAGGAGAGGTACTCCATATACACCTCGTAATTCTAACTGAGATGTTTAAACTTTCCTCTAATCAATTATAACCGTTTTTATCTCTACTCCTTTAGACTTACAATATTACACACAAATAAGGCAGTGTTTGTCCTTGTCTTTGGCTATGAACCCCTACCCTCTCTGTACACTCCTTCAACATTCCCAAGCTCATCCATTATGTATGCAATCTGTTTTTTCAGGAGCACTTACTCCCACTTCACGCTCTGCTCTTTTAACCCATTTCAAGACTTGTGTCTTTCATGAAACCAGAATAAACTCCTATTAGTTGTACCTGAGAAACAGAATTCTCACAGCATGTTGGAGAAGATTGCAGCCTCGTTATTCTGTAAAATTTTTTATTCTCTGACCTCAATGGAAAAAATGCTGGATTGCCTTCTACCGTGTTTTGGACCAGGGCTACGAAGACATTTAAGACAGTGCCAAGAGAAGGTCATTGTACAAGTGACCCAGGAACAGTGGGATGGTGACCTTCTGAGAAATGAGCCAGAGATGTGTCCCCTTTGTTCCCTCCTACATAGTTCTGTCTTTGTAGTTTTCTGATGAGTATTAAGCAATAATGGTCTTGCAGCTGAATTGTCTTAATCTCCTCAGAAGCTCAGAAGAGCTTCATAGCTGGGACAAAATATCGGGGGGCAGAGGTGATGCCCCACAGGGATGAGGCTGAACAAAGCTGGAGCATGGGACAATGTCCTCTGAAGATGATATGCGCAGATGCTCCCTGAGAAGGTGTTGATGGACGAAGAGGTTCACTCAATGGGCTTTGTCTTTGGAAGCCACTCCCCCTGGATTCTCAGAGATACCTGATCGTGCAGGGCAACACTGTTGCTCTTGGAAATGGCATTTAGCTCTATGCCGGTACACTTCACTGCAATTAAAGTCAATCAAAGCATGCAGGGAATTTTGGGAACTTTACCATCTTGGCATAAGATCAGTGCAATGGGGATAAGGCATTTCGGTTGACAACTAAGTCATACTGCTAGAAATATCACTCAAGAACTCAGAATTTTTGGCACGGCAAACAAAAGTACTTAAATATACTGCCGGGGGCAAATTCCATAAACTGGATCTGAGTTGCCAAACCATTATTGAAGGCCAAAAGGCGGGCAAGTTAGGCAAGCCATTAAAGGTTAAGTTGGCAAATGTTAAGTTTCAAAAATTAGCTGAAGAAATCTTTTGTGTCTGGAGGACTAGACCTGTCCACACAGAGAAATGCATTTAATTTTATAATAAATACTTGCATTCATTATCTATTGTTGTATAACAAATCACCACAAATTTAGAGGATTAGAACCACACACATTCATTATCCCAAAGTTTCTGTGGGTCAGCAGTCTGGGCGCAGCTCATGTGGTTTTCTGCAAGACTGTAATCGAGGTGTCCACTGAGCTGCATTCTCATCTGGAGAAATGACTGGGGAAGAATCTGCTTCCAAGCTCACACAGGTTTTTGGCAGAATTTATTTCCTTATCGCAGGACTGATGGCCCCAGCCAATTGCTGCCGTCAGCTGGTGGCTGTCCTCGGGTCCTAGAGTCAGCTGCCCATGTGTTCTTGACATGTGTTTCCACCCCCCCCCAACAGGGCCTCTTAATTTTTCACGCAAGCAAGGACCATCTTTAGAGCCAGTTGGCTAGCATGGTGGAGACTCGTATATTTTAACAGTCATGGGAATGATGCCAGGTTCCTCCCCTTGGCCATATTTTATTGATTAGAAGCAAATCAAAGGTTCCTCCCACACTCAAGGGGAGGAAATTACACCAGCTGTGACCACCAGGAGCCGGGATCATGGGTACCAGCTTTGATCTGTCTGCCCCTGCAAGAAATAAACAATTCATCGTTGAATATGGATATACTGAGCTCTAAACTCAGGAGTCATCTTCATTCTCCACCTTCACTCTCTGGACAACCGCCCCAGCTTCCCACTGGTCTCTGAGCCCCACGTGACTCCTAAAACTTATCCTCCAGAGAATGAATTTTATTTAAAATCTAATTTAACACATTACAGACCTGCAGCCCCATCCCCCTACAAACTGTCTACAGGTTAATTCTAGAATTTTTAGAATGGAACTCTTGAGTGGAATCAATACAGCTCTTTAGTTTTCATGTATAGTCACTTTAGCTCTGCCTCTCATCACACTGCCTGTATTTCCCTGAATACAGTTTTCTGGTTCTCTCTTTGACGCTGGGCCCACTGTTCCTCAGATAACGTCTTCACCTCTCCTGGCACTTGATTCATCTGGAAAATTCTAACTTTTCCTTTAGGAAATTCCTAGCTTCGTCTCCTGTAAGAAGGATTCTCCATTATTTCCTTGTGGAGTGTCTCAAAGCCTTCAACACTCTTGCCTATCTCGGGAACTTGGTACTAACCCAGCACAGTACACTGATCGCTTGTTTTTCTGTCTCCTCCTAGCTCTGGACTAGTTCACGGAAGGATTCTGTTTTGCTCAGGTTAAAATTTCTGATATTTAGTATTCTACAACGTCATTTGAATGAATTAACAAAACAGTTCTGGTCAATAAATATATAATGTCAATTTTTGTTTTGAGATTTTTACTTGAATAAACAGTCTTTCTTAGATATCAATGTATTGCAAGTTCAGTAGTAGTATCTTTTTCTATTTTATTGGGTATTTGAATTTTACCTATTGTTCTGAAAAAAAAATTTAAAGCTTATGAACATTAGATTTTGAGATATAAGTTGCAAATATTCCCCCTTAGTTTATCTGTCATTGAATATTTCCTGTTGTGTGTTTCACAATAGTTTTAAAATGAAACCTTTAGGAAGGTAAATATTTTATTTTGGGTGTTTTTGTGGTGTTATATTCTCTGGTTAACATAGAAAATTAAACTGCTCATAAGGCAAAAGAAGAGGGAAATTTACTTGTTTTTCAGTTAACTCTGATAGAATAATCAGAATAGCCATGTAAGATGTTTAAATAAACATAGATCTCACAGTGCCTTGCACAGTCAGGCACTCAATAAATATTAGTTGGGTCTAACTATTCTTAACCCTGTACTCACACACCATCCCCATATCTACAAACACATACAAATGTAGAAGCACATTCATATATTCTTAATTCACAAACTGACCATGTTTAGAGGCTCTCTGAAACTATCGTATTGTGTTTTTCCACAGATTTAGCTTAAAGCTAAAATTATTGATCATGTCTCACCATTCAGTGGGTTGAGTGTGCTGAGTGGTTGCTCTGATGGGGGCAGCCAGGGTCACACATGTGCCTGCAGTCACCTGATTGCTTACCAGCGGTGGGATGGTCCAAGAAGTCTCCACTCCCATGTCTGGTGATCGGTGCTTCCTGCAATCTGGCCTCTCTCTCCACATAGTTTCAGTCACTCAAGAATGCAAGTGTGGAAGGTACAAGGGCTCTTGAGAAGTAGTACACAGTCATGTCCACTGTTTCTACTGATCAAAGCATATTACAAGGCCATCCCTTGTCAAGGGGTGGGGAAATAAACTTCTTGTGGGGAGGAACTGCCAGGAACTTGAGGCCAATTAGCTGGATTTAAGACCAAGTCCTAAAGAGATTCCATTCAGTCTTTGAGCAAGTATCAGAATATAAGAGGAGCTTAAATACACCCCTGAGTGAGCCAAGGAAGCTCTTCAGAAAAAGAATATTCTCCTGCTAATTAGTCGTTATAGAAATATTTGGTTGTGTTAGGTATACTTCACACAAGGGGGCTATCTCCACAGCTTTTCCATCCCACCAACCTGTCCCTCTTCAACTCCTAAGTTTGCTTTATGTATAGTTATGTGTATGCTCATATACATAAAAATATATACACATATGTATTATTTACATATAAGCATGCTGTCATTCACAAACTGTATATAAATATATTTCCATGATGAAAAATATTTCAAAGTTTTGATCCAACTCCTTTATTGTGATTACATAAGAGAGGAAAGTTAATTTATATAAATACAGCCTGAAAGCCTTTCAAAAATTCCCGATGGCACAATTTTTGGCATCTTCTGTCGTTAGTTGATATGTTATGTGTAATAAAGACCACACAAGGTTTCTACCTATATATATTTCAAAACTTGCACACACACAAAGTCAAGTTTGCAAACTCTTTCAAACTTCAGCATATGCCTTTTTTTCCTTTCTAGTTTCAACTGCCCTGGTCCTTTATCTATGTCCTTCAACTTCCTAGAATCCCTAACCACCACCTCGAAATACTTTAATATGCATATATTTTCCCTGAGAGTCAGGTAAGTAATCCTACTAGTCTAAAGATCATTCTAAATTACTGTGAGATATAGAATAATGTTAACAGGAGATTAACAAAGGATGGAGGCTATTTTTTATGATCAATCATAAGAATTAAAAAGGCACTGACAAAGAAAGATTTTTAAAGAATTATAGGATAATAAAATCAGCGAATTTTGAGTTGTATTTATCACAGACTACACATATAAATATATCACAGATCACCGTGTATATTCCTTCCATTTCGAGGGCTGCAGTTGGTAACATGTGACCCGTGCTCTGAATCCAGACCACCTTCTACTTTTGTAAATAAAGTTTTATTGTAACACATTCATCTATTAATGTATTCGACTAGGGCTTTTGCTGTACAATGTAGGATTGGGGAGTCACAGTCTAGGCCAACCTCATACCTTTGCTCTCTGCTTCTTTATAGCAAAGTTTCCTGACCCCTCCCCCAGAGTTTTTGAGGTCCTGTGGCTAGGTCACTGTGAACAAGGAGTAGCAATCGAAGGCAGGAGATAGTTGTGGTTTACTGGGCAGAATATTTTTTATCAGAATATTGTTAAAAGTTTTTTATTTGAATCTTGGTTGGCCATTTGCTAGCTGTATAACTCTGGACAAGCTATTTAACCTTTTGAATTCTTCTGTTCCAAAGTCCCTGTGGCCTTTATTTCTGACCTTAAAATAAAAGATGACAAATATTCTTGAACAATCCTGTGAACGATAAAGATGTGAATTGCTTTAATTAGCATTAGTACCATTGACCAAAATAGTTGTGTTTCGTTAGCCTCCTGTCGGCTCTGTAGAACTGCAGTTCTCTGCCTTCCGAAGTAAGGCATGCTGTAGAACTTGCTTTGTCCAATGAAATGGCAACCAAAGTAATCTGTGTCGCTGTGCAGGAGGAGCCATTCCAAATTAGGTGTTTAGTTAATAATTGTGTATCAGTATCGGTATTGGTTCATTCGTTGTGACAAATCTACCATAGTAATGTATGATGTTAACAATAAGGAAAGCTGCGTGTAAGATTTATGTGAATTCTGTTCTATCCTTGCAACTTTTCTGTAAATTGGAAACTATTCTAAAATATAAAGCCTTTTAAAAAAAATTACCTTCACAAGAATTCTCTGGGACTCATACATTATCTCAGCAATCAGGGCTTTCAAGTTCATGTCAAGGCTTAGAACAAAATGTTTCCTTTTCTGTTCACATGTGTGCCCATTTTATTAATTCCGTAATAAACGGCATTAATTCATTTAAACCAATATTGTTGAATCGTTGCCTTTTAACAGACCACTTACCAAACAGCGTTCTAGGTATGGGAGCTATGGAGACGGACATCTCAGACTTCAATCAAATTTTATATTTTCTCTTTAATAAAAAAAATCCTTGGGTCATTCTAAATTGCACTTATTTTTCTTCCACCATTATTACTGCAAATTATTGAAAGAGTAAACTCCTCAGCTTTAAAAGGCTATACTGATTGAATTCAGTCATCTCTGTAAGAGGCATATTTTTTAGATTTTCCTCCTGCCAAAAGGTATGGATATAAACCTCAACTGGCCATCTTGGCTCAAAAGCAGAACACAGAGATCATTGTTAAGAGCCGAGGGTGTGATGCAGAAGGAGAGAGGGCCGCGCGGTGCGGCAGACACACATCAGTGCAACTCCCCGGTGATAAGTGATTGGCAGCAGACGTGGTCTGAATGCACCGGAGACAGAGAGAACCTTCTTAAACTCCGTGAATTTTAAACAAAGAGCCCAGAGTGGCTCAAGACAGAGAATGAAGACTGAACTTTGAATGATTGCAAATTAAGGGATTGAGCGTTCTTGTAATCCTTTGGTATGCGCTCTAAGACAAGGAAATGGCTAATGCAATGCAGAAACAGAAAGGAAGTGTAGCAGAAAGTGCAAAGTAGAAGATAACAGGGTTTCAATCCTTAGTGCTGAGCTGTTTGAAATTGTTAGTTCTATATGCTATTTATACTTCGTTTTGTGAGCACACACATTTAGATTAACTTTGTTGTAAGCTATAAAATCCTCAGTCTATAGTGTAAAGTAAAAAAAAAATCTGCACAAAATATTCTGCACATATATATACTAGTTGAAACACATCTGACAGTTTCTTTTCAAGCTATCATTTAGGTTTTCCAGATAATGTGCCATGTGGTTCTATACACATTCTCACAACAGCACTAAGAGTTTGGAATTACAACTGTTCCGACTTACCTATGAGGAACCTAGTTCATATAAGTGAAATAATAATATGGCAATTAGCATTGGATCCAGATTCACACCCATCTACCTAACTGGTACAACCAAGATTCTGATTTTCAGACTAGGCAAAATTATCTCCTATAGAATGCTATTTTAGCCCTAATTATCCCTGTATGGTGTTAATAAAAATAAAATACACATATTCTCACCAGTGAAATGAATTAAGATAAGCCAGTTAGAAACAGAATGGGGAGTGTGATTACTTGCTGGGGTTTCTTGTGAAATGTTAACGTCTTTAACCTGGAATGCGTGGGGTGGGGCAGGTGGAATGACTGGACCAAAACAGTACTTCCTGCAGAGACAGCAAACACACTTGATTGAGCAGAATGATGTCTCGCTCATCCAGCAGAAGAGACATGTATTTATTCCATCTTGGTTTCCCAGTCTACCATTTGTGTTATTCTTTCTCTTCTCCAGCTTCCTGATTTTTTTGATATTTTATATTAAAATATATCAAACGAGAAAAAGGATATAAAACATATATGAGTGGTTAAATAATAATAAAATGAGAAAAGGAACACCTGTGTAGCCAACACCCAAACGACAGCTTTGTGGCCATGAAGTGACCTTTAATCCCTCTCTTTTCCTCCCTGCAACAGCTAGCCCTAGTGCTGAATTTCGGTTCAATTAGTTCCTTTCTTCTCTCTAGTTGTTCCTCTACTTATGTATTTGTACTTAGTAAGTTATGCAGTTTAGGTTAGTATTTTCACTTTTTATGTAGCTAGGATAATTACATATGCTTATTTTATCCATCATTGTATGTTTCAGATTCATCCTTGTTGATAATGAATGAATTCTTGTTTCCTGTGGTTACTATTTCGCCTCATGAAAACCTCAGAGTTTATTTACTCATTGAGCTGGGCAGAACATTTAGGGTCTTTCCCAATATTTCACTAATATTGATAGTGTTGCCAGGACTGCAATAGTGCCTGCTCCTTGATCTGGTACACATATGCAAATTTATGTAGGATATGCACAAAAGAGGCATTGCGGTGTGTTACAGTGTGAACATGGTTGAAACTGACTAGGTAATTCCATGTTCCCCCCAAAGCAGCAGACCAGTTTATATTCCCACTAGCCGTGGATAAGAGTCCCCATTGGTGCACATTCCCATTGCCTTTTTACATAGTCCAGCCGCATAATTTTACCAAACTGCTCTGTGTAAAACACCGGCTTAGTGATTAAATTTGTATTTCTTAGACAATGCAGACCAAGCAATATTGCGTATGTTTATGGTCACTTGTGTTTCTACTTCTGAGAAAAGCCCATCTGTGTCTTTCCTCTTTTTATTATACTTTCATTTCTTTCTCTTTTATAAATAGGAATTGTTTATATATTGTAGATCTAAAGTATGTGAAAAATATCTTCAACCTTTGTGCAGCTTATCTTTTTCCCTGTCTACGTGTCTTTTAATGATTAAGAGTTTGTGTTTTTAATTTTAATGCGGTTTAATTTCTCAGAATTTCCCCTTATGGCTTATATTTTTCATGTCCATTATAATTCCTTTAAATATCACTTTAGGGAAGTTGTTTGTGGCTTGTTGAACTGTGTTCCTTTGTCATGTAGGTGGTATGTATACCACTGAAGCCTACTTCAACTCAGTCTTCAAGATTTAATCCTCCTCAAAAGTTGTTCTGGCCTTCACTTTCCTGTCTGAACCTTCTTGGTGAGCTATTAACATAACTATTAAAATTTATTCTAAATACTTCCAAAGTCTAAATTAAGAATTACTGCATACTGTCTTACATATCTGCTTCTTCCCACCAGCTTTCACTCACATCCAGCATAATTCCTGAGGGGTCATGAACTTCAGGGCTTTGTGCTTATCCACTGGTTCCAGTCTGAAATCAGAAGAGTCGGACTCTGAGTTCCTCCATCTCAGTTTCAGAGGAACATTTTATGGAGAGGGAGAGAGATTTTCTTTCTAATCTTATGCAGAGGTACATTTCTTTTTGTAGCCAGAACTACATCAAGATATAATCATTTGCTCTGATTTTTAAACACACTTGAATGATTTGTCTACCGTAAAAATGGTGCAATTAAAGATTTTTTAGGTTTCTATTCAGCCATGCAATGTGCTTCTTGGTCCAGGCTTGCTCTTAACCACAAAACCTGCCACCAAACAATAAATGCACAGAGATATTTGCAATCCTTATACAATATTTAATAATCTTCTAAAGAATGTTTTCTTGTTAGAAAGTAAAAAGCAGGCCATGTTTGGTGTGGCTCAGCGGATTGAGCACCAGACTGAGAAGTAAAGGGTCACTGGTTTGATTCCCAGTCAGGGCACATGCCTGGATTGTGGGCCAGGCCCCCAGCTGGGGGAGCAAGAGAGGCAACTACATATTAATATTTCTCTATCTCTTTCTCCCTCCCTCTAAACATAGATACATAAATAAATCTTTAAAAAAGAGAAATGCAAATTTTAAAAAAAGAAAAAGCAGTCATTTGGAGAAGTCTTTGGATAGAAATTTAGGAATTCTGTATTCTCACGTCAGCTATCATGTTGTTAGAACCACTCCCTGTGCCTTAGTTTCTTCATCCATCAAATGAAGGTATTGAGCTAACAATTTCAAAGTCTTGTTGTTGTTTTCATTTAAATATCTATTTGCTATTTTAACACTGTTTCTGGAAGGAAAGATCCCGCTTTCTCTATTTGTCAGTTAGTGTATGTCCTTCTGATTGGTTATGCAGATTTACCGCTGGAGGAGCGGCAGTAAGGCCCCTGAAATCCTTGGCATTCTCAGATAGGACTGGAAGCAGTTCACCGGGCCGACTAAATATAACTGAACACGATATCTTACTCTAGACACTGACCTTGTTTACCACCGTGGAAGGAAATAACTTTAACTTTGTCCAACTGTACTTTCCAGTCATGTTTTCATTGCCAGTGAGCTCAGATAAACTTATAGTACCATTTCAGTATAAGCTGGCCTTGGCTACAGACTGGCATACTAGATGTTAGGTTCGCTTTCAAGAAAGAATTTTGATTAAAGCATGTTTGAATCTAAATCTTTCAATAATTTTTTTATTTTCTTTTTTCCCCTTTCACACACACATATAAAACAAACTCTCAAGTCCTTTTTCTATATGGAAAGTGTATTGTGAATTATTATATGAGTGCTTACTATGGAGTAAGAAATTAAATAATTGCTTTAGTCATCAATCTAAAATTTGTATTGCTCAATTGATGAGACATGTGCCAGGCTAACTCTTGTCACAACTATTATGAAACATAAACTCTAATGGGAAATGAAGGCAATAAAACAGTTTCAGTAGGCATTATCACTCAGTCTAGAGATGTCTAAAAATATAACTTCAACTTTTAATAACTTAATATTTGTTTCAAAGTCTCCATTCGCCTGGAAGAAAATAACCGCCGTCTTCTGAAGATTTTCTGCGTCTGGAGTGAGGGCACTGATCATGGGTCCTCGTAGAGACACCACGATGCTCCCCAGCCCTGATGTAGGCAGCCCTAGGATCACCCTTGTCGGAGCTTCATGGCTCCTTCAGGTCTTGAAGTTTTCTCTGTTGTTTCTGTGTTATGTTTGGGGCAAAGTAATCTCTTGTTAGATTCCCTCATTGCCAAATCATCCTGTACAATCATTTCAACCACTAGGTCTTTCCTGTTAGGAAGTGGTGCCCTGATACCTCTTCCGCTCGCTACTCTCTGTCCACACAGGAACTGAGCAATAGGCAGAGTGGCTGGAATTGCTGCCTATTCTTAGAGACATTTTTCTTACTTTCTGTCTCCAACCAAGATATCCATTCTCTGAAGAGATCATGTTTAACCCTGAGATCTAAAGAAAGAGAAGGATCAAGTCATGCACAGATTGAGAGAAAAACATTTTTGAGTGGGTTCAGCATTGCATGGTTGTGTTTCAAATAGTACTATTCTAAATATAATGCTTGAATTATTTTTCCCAATAACCCCAGGAATTAAGCATTTTTTATTTTATTGATAGTAATTAAAATTCATATTGGTAGGTAATGACAAAAGTTCTCAGCTAATCTACACAAAATAATTTTAATTATGGCACCTCGTAAGATTGAAAGGAAAAATGTATGGGACAGGATAGTCCAGGGAACCTGAGCTTGGAGGACAGGAAGAGATGCTCTGAGAAATTGATGTATGAGTCCCGAAGAATAAAAAAGAAGCAGCTGAATAAGAAGTTGAAAGAAAAGTTTCAGATTAAGAAGATATCGAGTGTGAAAACCCTTATGCGATAAAAAGGTGAAGTTTTTGATGAGCCGAATGAATGCCAGAGGTACAGCATTGAGCATACATGTGAGGTCTAAATTCACTAGGATTATGAGATGGGCTGTGGAAGAAGGATCATCTGAGTCACTGGCAGCCGTGGAAACAATTTGTTCCTTGGCATTTGCATCTGAGAAGCTCCAGCCTCCTTACTGCCAAGCAACTCATGTAATCTAAGTATTCAGTTTGGCACCTGTGAGTTAACCTCATTGCTTAGAAGGGGATGGCTTACAGTGAACCTTGACATCACATCTGGAAGGTCTCCCAGCTCCAGCTCTCTGCTCCAGATTTTAATGTCTAAATTAGTTGTGGATCTTGATAAAATGTAGACCCTCACTTAGGAGATTTGGGCTAAGTCCTGAGATTCTGCATATCTAACAAGTTCCCAGGTGACACCAACATGGCCATTCCATGGACCACACGATGTGCCGCAGAACTCCAGTCAACACATTTTAGTGAACTGTTTTAACTGTAAGGAAACCTGAGATTGAAGAAATATTTTGAAGGTAAAAGTCTTGTGAGCCAAGACAGCAGGTCTCATTATAGAAGTTAAATAAATCACAGATAAAGTTCAAGAGTTCTGAAGCTGATAGGGACCTTACACATTGCTTAATAGATTAACTGATATTAAGACGGATGGCCCAGCTAATCTGTCACAAGTCATGGCTGTGCAATGTCTTTGTGTCCTAAATCGTCACTTGTGATTCAGGAAGGCTCAATACCTTGAGAAAGGTTGATCTAATTGTCTAGGGACAGAAAGGACTGCTGACATTCATGACAGTTTCCACAGAGCTGATTAAAAATGCAGAATCATTACAGTAATATGTTCACAACATTACTGCATTTTCTACTCTGGTTACAAAGGCCTCAGTGTATCACTTTTTAGGATAAAGATCTCACTTAAGAAAAGAGATATGACCTAGCCACCATCCTGTTTTGGCATACTGCTCTCTATTGCAGCAGGGAATTTAACATGAGGTAACAAGTCTCCGCCTGGCCATGTGTATCTGTCAGATTCTTTCTCATCCACACCCTTTGTAACATAGCCGCAAGCTCCCTGACACTCTGCCCCTTAATTAGATGGGAAAATTGACTTGCACATAATGTAAGAGGATCTTACATTAAGATGTGTGTGTGTGTGCCTATCTATCCACATATCTGTATATTTATCTATATATGTCTCTATCTATGTAGAAATATATAAAATAATTTTTAAAAAGATTCTGGAATCAGAATTAGATCACAATAAAGCAAAAGAGGCAACTGGGAGGCATTTCAGGGCTGGTTTAGGGAAAAGAGATTTTTCTGAGGGACTTTAATAGGAGAATCAGAGATTTGGTTGAGTCTGCTTTTCCCAGAGAGGGGCTGAGGAAATAAACCAACCCCTCACTACTCGAGTCTATTCAGAATGATCCTCAGCTTCGGTTACTTGAAAAAGATCTGATCTGAGGACTGGTTTCAAAGTGCAGGAAAGGGAACTTGCTTCCAAATACTTCCTCTCCTATTACTAATGCTAACCTTTCATCTCACATTAAGAAACAAATCACAAATGCCAACACCCCTGTTGATAACTGACTTATTTGACTTCAAAGAATCAATTTAACTTAGTATTTCTGAATTTATCAAGGAGTACAATGTGCCCATTACTGCACTAGCTACCACGGAATAGGAGTTGCTAAGATATGCTCTGAGCCTTGGTTCTCCAAAAGCAAAACTCAAGGCAAGGATAAAAGCCCTGACCCCACATTTGGGGGCAGGGTGAAAACTCAGTTGATGTACATTAAAATTAAAAATGGAACTGCAGCAGGAAGAGATGAGAAACAGTTCATTGAGTTACTCTGCTGACCACTTCTTTACTTTGAGTCTCACTGAGAAAGTGCTGGATGCGGGAAGATTGTTTTCTAGCACACAGTGCCTTCCCTGGAGGGGCTACATAGAAAGCTCTATCTCAGAGTGGTCCACGGAAGAAAGAAGGAGGAGGAGTTGATCTGCCTGTCTCCCCTCTCCATCTCCTGCTACACGTTGGTCACGTAGGGTACACGGGGTTTACCCCACCGAGGTCTGATGCCTTCACATGTCCAGTTCCCATTGTCTGATCCTTCGGTGACCACTAGTAAAGCAGAGGCCAGTTCATCCAATTCCAAAGAAGAGGAGCACATACCATGAACACAGCTCAGCTTAAGGTTTTAAATTATACTCCATCCAGTGAACACACGAAGCTCGGTTAGAGTGTTGGGCCAAGAGGCAGGGGACGTATGGGAAAAGTGAAGCAGCCAAGGGCATCTGAGGCGGAGCAAAAGAAGGCTCCTGTCGCACACAGTAGACTCCCTACTGTACCGCATTTCATGCCTTCCAAACACCTGGCTGCTCTACTACATTATGAGACGTTGGTTTTATTTATCTAGCTATCAATGTATTTATCCATTTATTCATTTATTCTGAGAGAATGAAGACACCTTCACTCCTTCCCAAAAAGGAAAATTACAAGTCCGATCAGATACAGAACTTCCTTCAGTGTGTGAGCTAGCTGTCATGTCCTAGGGACCTAAGGGGACAAGATGCTCCAAAGAGATGCAGTGTCTGCTACTCATCTATAGGAATAAGTGGATCTAGAAATCAGGGTGTGATCTGAGAGTGTCCTGAACCCAGTGACCCAAGGCTGTGCGGACACTCAGGCTGTGAGACCGCACAGAAACTGTATGAACCTCACATTATTCATTATTCATGGAAAATGGGGATACGAAACCTCACTGATCATGCGGTAGGCTTCCCATTGACCACAGAAATACAAGTGTTTGAATACTTAAAAGCATTATAAACATGCAAGAGACTAACTCGGTTTAATCAGCTGTGCTGGATTTCCTACTCACTGGCTCCCTGACATCTCCTTGTCTAAAAACCACCCATGACCTGTTCAATGAGGTCATCACTTGGAATAAATGAGATTAATGTGAAGTTATTGCTTATGTTCAGAAATATCCATGCTAAGGAGGCCATATCTCTTGAACTGGACAGGAGACCCACTCTCCTGAATGGGAAGTCCATGTTCAGGATAAAAGTAAAACCCTCAAAGAGGAAATTGGCTCTGAGAAGCCAAGCTCTTTATGAGCCTCAAGCAGGAAAATAGGGTAACCGTGAAATATTTAAGAGTCCAGGAATGTGTTCCCTTGTTCTAGGGAACTAAGTTCTGCCATGTGGAAGATGACCAGGACCTAGGAAGTAGGATGGATCCAGACAGAAGCAGACTTGCTGGAGATTAAAGTAAAGGTATTTATGCTCATAGCACTCTTTGGCTTTTCTTTTATATAGTTATCATAGCTATCAGCCCTTTCAAGGCTTTCCTAAGAAAAACAAAGAGTTCAGTTACAATAACTGGTCCACTAAAACTGAAGGCAAGCTGCAGTAAAACAGACAAATCACAGAGACACATACGTCTTCCCCGCTTCTGTTACACACAGGCTGATCCCTTAAAGCTGGGTAAAGCTTATTCTGCTCAGGGGGTAAGTAGCCCTCAGTGTGGTATCTGGAAGACAGTCAGCACCAGGAGCTGACTGAAAGTTCTTTCTTTTCCATTCTGAATAGAAAGACAGCCCTCATGGCATCAACCATAGCCTTTTACAAGAATTTATCTCATAAAGGCAGTAAAGATGTTGGTTTTGGGCCCTAGCCATTGACTAAAACATAATTACCTCACCAGAAAAACCATTGTATATCTGCCAGGAAGGCCTATAAAAGATAGCAGTCAAAGAGCAATGAAAGATACATCGTATTTTTCCCTCTACGTACAGCAGAATTGGAAAGATAACTGAGAATGGGGATCCGAAGATTGTGAAGCTCTGGCCAGGCAGTCTGATGGCAGATTGGAAATCATGAATCTCCTTCACTGGCCTCTTACATTTTTGAAATCCACAGAACACTTGGGTAATCTCATCCAAGGCTCACCACAGCTTGTCATGATGTCCATTTTTCAGAGGAGTGAATCAATGCTAAGGATGACTCGTCAAAGTCATAATTGACTTGTCAAAGTCACATATGTAGCTCTTGCAGACACAGCCAGAACAAGAGCCCAAGCCTTCTGATTCTGGGGCATAAGACTTTCACATTTGTAACAGCTATTTCTATGGTAGTACCTGGATAAAGGATAAGAGATAAGACAAAAGTCTGGGCAGCCACTTTATATAAACCATTCCCTAAGGTCCCCTACGGGACTTGCAAGACGAACACTCTCCAAGCAATCTTTCCCCACTGAATAGAAACTGTGACAGACAGGAAATAAAGCACGAAAGACCTACAACAAAAATCCATGCACTGACCCTGAATCCAGAGCCCCATTGTACATGGTTGAAACCCTTGCCTTGAGTAGATTAGAGATTCCTCTGTTTCTAGATCCCCATACATACAGCAGGGAGTGAGGAGACCTGGGAAAATGGGCTGCTTTCAGATTCCCTTTTCAATTTGGAATGAACACTGTACAAGTCTGTACTGGATGAGCTGTGAAAGATCAACATAGGGAACCAAGAAAGGGAATGTGTTATTGTTCAGCTGCAGTAAGTTCAGCTATTGGCTGCCGTCTGTTGGGGCCCTACTACAATCCAAGCTGCGCTGATGTGTTGATATAATGCATGCCCACAAAGCTTTTCCTGACACCTGGTGGGGGTATTGGAAGCATAGAAGAGGAACAGCACTCTGTTCATGGATTAGGTTTGAATCGGTGACTGACCGCACAGTGTTTCACAGAAAAGACCTAGATGCCATTCAAAGACTCTTTAAGATCCCCTGGCTCTGGCTCAAAACCAAGCAGCAAAGGATGTAAACATTTTATGAGTAGTTGGAGTAGAGAATATCTTCTGGTAGGAAAAAAAGACATTTGGCAAATCCAACACCCACAGAATCTTAGAACAATGTGTTGTTAATCAGAGAATTCCAAAGCAGATGCTAGCTCTGGCAGGCACTGGGGTCAGTGACATCTTTTTCCCCTCTTCAAGTCCCTCACCTGTCTTTGGGCAGTGAGTTCACTGAGTATATCAATCTTGTTGAGTTGGGGGTCGTGTTTTTGTTTTCATTTAGTTTTGAAGAAAATCATACTTGGAACTTGGCATCGACAGTATAGAAGGTAATAAGTGAAAAAAACCCAGCAACTCATTTTTTTAGATGAGGAATTAGAGACTCACAGGTGTGAGCCTATTTGCAAAAAATCTACCAGGGGTCTCCAATCTTTTGACATCTCTGGGCCACGGTGGAAGAAGAAGGGTTGTCTTGGCTGCACATGAAATACATTGCAACAAGTACACAAAAAAAGCTAGCAATGATTTTAGTAAATTTATGCTTTTGTGTTGGGCCACATTCATAGCCATCCTGGGCTGCATGCAGCCTGCAGACCACAGGCTGGACACCACTGATAGACCATTGCTGGTAGAGCTGATATCCAGAGTTACTTACACAGGGTGTTTCTTAGGTAGCAGGCACTGCAAAGCACTTCACAGAATGTCCTCTTAAAAGTTCATCATGATCTATTTACTTCTACAAACACAGAATAGGAGAACTAGAGAAGTGAAGTGATTTGTCTAAATGACCGTAAGTGGCTGTGATGAGTTACAGTCCCAAGGATGAGCCAGTCATCCTTGACTCAATTTATGTTGTAAGTTAGAATTTCAGACCAATGTCCTGACTACTGTGGCCTCTCTCCCTCTCTCTCTCACTCTCTATTTCTCTCTCTCTCTTTCTCTCTCTTTCCAGAGCATCCTCAAGCTAGCTTTATTTCATTGAAAGCCCTCTAATTTGTAAGTGATCTGAAATTATACTATCTTCCATTTAGAGCACTTCCTTATTTTAGCTCCTGGATCATTCTCTGAATGCATAGCCTGTGTTTTACAGCTACTCTACTAAATCACCCTCCCATGCTTTTCCCTTCCCTCTCTCATCTAGTGCCTCAGTCTAAGCCTGGTTTAGGACCCTCTATTATGTACATTCATCCTCCTTCTCATCTTGATCTTGTACTGCCCTGTGAATGGGAAAATATGCCCAACCTCTCTGAACATTACTTTTTAGACTGGTATCTCACCTTCTGATCTCTGAGTCTTTGCTTATTCCATTTCTTGTCAATACAGTAATGACTACTTTTTCCCCTACTTCCTCTTCTACCATCTCTTCCAGTGCGAACCCACACACCTACCAAACTGCTTCACAAACACCATCTTCCACAGGCAGCTTTTCCTGTCTCATATCCCCAAGGTGGGATTTGCTTTCTTCCCTCTGAATTCCCATAGCTCTTTTTCTTTCCTGATTAATTACTACAACTCAGGTTCCCCAGGAAGCAGACTCTGGAAATAAGCATAAAGGATATTTTTTCTTAGATTTTATTGGTTGGAAAATACAGAATGCTTCATGAATTTGCATCCCACCCTGGCGGAGAGGCCATGCTTATCTTCTCTGTATCATTCCAATGTTAGTAGATGCGCTGCTGAAGTGAGCGCAGTGAGAAGAATTTTGTTGGGGAGCTCTCCAGGGATCCACAGATCTGGGGAAGTGAAGGGGATGGGGTTGCGCAAAGGAAAAGTTGGACGGTCATGCTGTCTCTACAAGGGCAATAGCCAACCGCATGGGGAGCTCTGGAGATGGGATGGCCCTTCAGAATCGTTCTGGATTATTCCAAGAGGGTTAGGGCCTTTACATCTCTCTCTGTACCCAGTCACTGGCCCTGAGGATCTAGGGCAAGGACCAAGGACAGTAGAGGATAAAGAAGATTTATCTCTGAACTATCAGCTGTCAACACTGCTGGGAGAATGGGTACTTTTCCCTGGGAAGGATGGAGAGCAGGGGTAGAAATGTGAATTGCACACCACAGTCTCCACACCAACTTCTAAGAAATCTGGCATTGTCTGCTTTGTAGGTCATGTCCTTATCTCCTGGACACTAGAAATCGTGTCCTAAATATTTCTTGAACTCCTCATTACTGTGACTACAGTCAGTAAGAGATGCTGGGTAAAGTTTCCTGAGATGCATTTACTTTGTGCTCTTTCTCAGAACTTCCAGTTTAAAGACGTTAATGAGGTACATCAGGCACATTATCTCTATTTTACAGAGGAGAAAACTGAGGCAGAGAATGATAATTGGACTTGGTCCATGACACAATTAATTTAAAAGTTTCAAAAAAAATCACTAAATCTCAGGACTCTCAGGCCAATTGTCTTTCAAAAAATTTACCCAATCAACTACATACGAATAGTAGCTCAAAAAGGGGCCCCAGTCAGGTCAGGAGTTAATAACCTTGCTCTCTAAACCACTTCTCAAAAGTTTCTGCTTCTGAACCTCCCTGAGGTGCCTCAGCTTGATAAGTTATTAGACTTCCTTTTGGCCCACATTCACATGAAAAGAGCCAGAACTTGCAACTGAGATTTAAAACAACTTTGGCCTGTTGCCCAGGGCTCACACTGTGAAGAGCGAGAAAAGCATCGCCCGAGAACCTTTAACACAGCCACCACGAGGAAGATGACCTGCATAGCATTCCCAAAGTCATTTTCAGGACACTTGCCACAGTCATCAAGTCGGGTCATGAGGGCACAAAGAAACCCTTTTATTTAAAAAAAAAAAAAAAGACAACAAGGTCTCCTTCCCTCTCCCATCTCTGTCGCCTGCCACACACATCCCCATAATTACACGTGACCCTTCCCTAACCTAAATCTCAGTGTCAGCAGAGAGTCACCTGTGATGTCACCTATTTCTAGAAAAACACTGGCAGGCACGCTGCTGCCTGACCCCAGCCATGTGCCTGGACTGTTTATGTTGAACAGATGTGGCCTGTTACTTAACAGGGTTTCTTGTGCACCGCCACGCCCGAGAACCCCAGGAGACTGGGACAGAGAGCAGGTCTGTTTCAATGACCTGCAAAACCCCATTCTGTCATCTTGGCTGAGTGACCTCCTTCTCTTTGGGTTTATGGATAGCTGGTCAGAGACATGCACGTAGAAATCCTATATAAGCACTTGTGTCCTGGCCTTATTGACTGCATTGTTAGAGCCCCTCTGTCCTTCTGTTCAATGTCAGGTCAATGGTCCTTAATGTGGCCTTTTCTATGTCATCAAACACTACTGATCATAAGTATAATACCAAAACCTCGGCCTAGACTGGCTCTTAAGTTCCATTTCATACTTCTCCTTTGCCCACGGCACTGCATTCCGGCAAAATCATCCTCTTGGTTCTTCTGTGAGAACTTTCCCCAAGATTTCCAAGTCAGCTACCCTCAAAACACTCTGGTGCTGACATACACTTCCTGATTCCCCAAACCATAAAAAAGCAACTATAGAAACCCTTTGCAATGTATTGATACATTTCTGTGTCAATCAATTCACATGTTCAACTGGAGATGTTTCTCACAATTGACATAAATCATATTCATACTTTATGTTTTCACATAGATGGCACACGTACACACCCTTCACATTTTCACACTTGCACAGTTCTTTTATCTTGTTTTTTTTTTATCACAGTTTGCATTCAATACTCTTTTTGTATCAGCTTCAGGTACACAGACACTGGATAGATGTTCATATAGGTTACAACATGTTCCCCACAATAATTCAAGTGCCCATCTGGCACCATTGATAGTTATTACAGTATTATTGACTGTTTCCTATGCTTTACCTTACATCCCATGCTTGTTTTGTAACTACCGATTAATACGTCTTAATCCCATCACTTTGCACATTTTTGTGATGTTCTTTTATTCCACCCCTGCAGAGAAATGACTTCTTTCTTTATCTACACTAGTTGAAATCCTACTGAGTTGGACTTTGAGAGCTCAAAGACCAACTCAGATGCCCTCTCTTCCTTCAAGACTTCTGGTGGCCCCTTTGTAATCCGTATGTGGTTCACATCACTTTCTGCCTTGTATTATTGTTTGTGCTCATATCTCATCCTGTCTCTATTACATAGTAAGCTGGACCAGAGCAGAAGCCAGATGTCAAACTTCCTTCTGTTCCAACAATATTTGGCACAACGCACTGGATCAAGTCAATGTTCAATGAGGAACTGAAAAAGCACCAGGCGTATCTTCTAAGTCCCTGCAGTATATGACAAAACAAACTTGAGGACTACTTCAAAATATTTTTATTACCTTTTTATTGAAGTTTTAGCGCACATAAAATGTTCAGCCATTAAGCATATAACTCGAATATTTGTAAAAAGTGATTAAAGGCATGCAGCCACCTCCAAGATAAATATATAGAACACGGCTTACACTGCAGAAATAACTACCACCCCCCGCCCCACAGTCAACTCCCAAAAGCAAGCACTATTCTGATTTCTAACACCTTACATTTTTTTCATCAGTTTATATCAATGGAATCATATAATATGAACATCTATGTGTCTATTTTTTATTTTCATTTTTGTTCATTACTGTGATTATAGATTTATCCATTTGGTTGTCTTGTAGCCCAGTTCAATTTTTTTGTTGCTAAATATTCGAGCACATGAATAGTTAATGATTTGTTAACGTCGATGACTATTTGGGCTATTTCCAGTTTGGGCAACTATGAATAAAGCTGCTATGAACACTTGCACCCATGTCTTTCCGTGCAATGTGCATGCATTCTGTGACCTCTTCAGCAAGAACTGAACCTGCCATGCCAGTGTGTGTGCACGTGTCCAGCTTTAGTTGACATCACCATAGTTTTCTAAAGTGGTTTTACTAATTTGCACTACCATCGACATTGTGTCAGAGGTCCTGTTGCGTTTTTTTTCACCAGCACTGGGTATTTTCAGATTTTCAGAATTTTAATCATCCAGGTAGGCATGTAGGGCTAGCTTCATATGGTTTTAATTTGCATTCCCCTGATGAGAAATAAGGAAATGAATGATAAGGAATATGCATTTCCTGCCCTGGCTGGTGTGGCTCAGTGGATTGAGTACTGGCCTGAGAACCAAAGGGTTGCTGGACTGATTCCCAGTCAGGGCACAGGCCTGGGTTGAGAGCCAGGTCCTCTGTGGGGGGCATGGGAGAGGCAACCACACATTGGTGTTTCCCTCTCTCCCTCCCTTTCCTTCTCTCTGAAAATAAATAAATCTTTAAAAAAACACATTTCCTTATGCTTTTTGGCCACTTGGATAACCTTTTTTGGTGAAATGCCTGTTTATGTCCTTTGACATGTGTTTAAATTATATTGCTGTATTTGTCTTATTAATTTGTAACATTTATTTATATATTCTAGATACAAATTCTTTGTCAGAACTATGATGACAAATATATTTCCTTATGGCTTGCATAATAGCCCTCTTAATTGTATTTCTTGATGAATAAAATTATCCATTTTAATTGAATCTAATGACTCAATCTTTCACTTTACAGTTAGTGACTGTGCACGTGTGTGTGTGTGTTCTTTAAGGAATTGCTGCCAAATTTGGGATCATGAACGTTTTCCTCTATATTTTCCTTTAGAAGCCTTGTAACTACCTTGCAATTTAAGACTGAGCTACTGCTGGACTAAATTTTGGTACATGGTATAAGAAAAGTGTCAAATTAATTTTTTCATAGGCTATACAGTTAATCTCGAGGCATTTACCTGCAAGACCACTCTTTTCCCGTTGCATTGCCATAGTACTTTAAATCAATGACAGTTTACACTTAGGTCTATTTGAGAGTATTTTCTAAAATATATAGTTTATTGATTATGCTATTACAGTTGTTCCAATGTTTCCCCCTTTGTCCCCCTCCACCCAGTACCCCCATTCTTTCTAGCAATCCCCCCACCTTAGTTCATATTCATGGGTCATGCATCTAAGTTCTTTGGCTACACCATTTCCTATACTATTCTTAACATCCATCCTCCTCCTATTCTGTAACTACCTATTTGTATTTCTTAATCCTTGCAACTTTTCCCCCATTCTCCCTCTTCTCCCTCCCAACTGAAAACCCTCCAAATGATCTCATATCTATGATTCTGTTCCTGTTCTGCTTGTTTGCTTAGTTTGTTTTTTAGATTCAGTTGCTGATAGTTGTGCACTTATTGCCATTTTAATGTTCACAGTTTTGATCTTCTTTTTTCTTATGTAATTCACTTTAACATTTCACGTAATAATGGCTTGGTGATGATGAACTCCTTTATGTTTACCTTGTCTGGGAAGAACTTTATCTGTCCTTCAATTCTAAATGATAGCTTTGCTGGATAAAAAACCTAGGTTGTAGATCCTTGCTTTTCATCACTT
>CM052544.1:113914714-113943330 GCA_028533065.1 Trachops cirrhosus
GTAGAAAATAAAACATAAGATGGGTAGCTATGCATACAATAAAAATTGCTATAAATCATAAATAAAGACG
Organism: Trachops cirrhosus; assembly: GCA_028533065.1. Classification (NCBI taxonomy): domain Eukaryota; kingdom Metazoa; phylum Chordata; class Mammalia; order Chiroptera; family Phyllostomidae; genus Trachops; species Trachops cirrhosus. Next base: position 113,914,785 of record CM052544.1, read on the forward strand.
GCATTTTAAAAGAGAAAGCTAGGGATAGGACCTGAGTCTTTGGTTGCCTTGATAAATTTACAGTTGGTTTACTCAGAGGCCCACGTTTAAACATGTCGCAGGGAGCAGGAAATGTGGAAATGATCGCAATAGGCAATGATGAGGCCTTCAAAGAACTGTGATCTCAGTCATGCGTATTAGGACAATAAACCTAGCAATTGTATGAATACTTGTCTGTGCCTACTGTGGTCGGGGTGAATAAAAGCTATTCCCTTAAGACATCAAAGTTTGGGTATATTTGGCATTGAAGTTCACACTATCTGCAGATTTTGAGAAATGAATATAAAATGTCATTCTAGATAGGCAATATTTTTGATATCTCTAGAGGGGGCACATGAAGCCTGCTGTACATGTATATTACCAGGACTTTGCCAGAAGAAATGGACTCAAGCAAAATAAACAAATAAAAAATCCACTAAAGGTTTGAATCTTTATGATTGAAGAAATAAATGGACAAATTTAAACAATGAAAATTCAATATTAAAAAAACTGAAATTGAGTAATAAAAATAACAATAAAATGTTTTTGTTCAATAGCATTAAATCCTCAGTGGAGTGATTTAAATGTAGTTGAGGAAGGAATTAGTGAGCAGGAAGATGGATCTGAGGACCTCACCTGAAAACAACTTAGAGAAGTAATGACAGCCTAAGAGACATGTAGACTAAAATAATAATGCCCAAGGAAGTCATAAAATGAGTTTCAAAATGAGCAAATACAGAAATCGGGGCAAGTACAATAGTCAACAGTGATAACTGTGGAAACTTTTCAGTAATATAGTATCTTGAGCCGAATTAATAAAATATAAATTGTCATTGTAATATATGAACAAGCAAAGTGCTGAAGATGAATAAATTTCAGAACAGCCACAGGGACAGATTGCTTTCATTTGAATTTGCTTATACAGTGATAGCTAAGATCTCAACAGAGACCATTCAGAGATGATTCGTGTGATTAGTTTCCATTCTGATTGTAAAAAGGCTTCAGGTAATAACAAGAGCCTAGTCTTTATCCTGGACCAGTGGGAAACCACTGAAGGGTTCTGAGCAAGAAAATTACATGATATTTGATTTTTAGTTAGATGACTTTGGATTATTGTGACACATTAGAATCTCTTTAAACATATATTCACAAAAAAATCTATGGCAGTTCACTAGCTGAATGAGGTTGATTAACTTTCTAAGTTCTTCTGAGTCTCCTTTTCATTTATAAAATGAAATTTTTAAAAGATCTGCTCTTGTAACACCATGGGTTTGTGTTAACCCTTAAGTATATATAGAATTCACCATTAACTCAGAAAAAACAGAAGCATCATTATCCACACCTTGTTTAGGGGAGAAATAAGCAGTGCGAACAGTGAGAGGGAATGAGCGTGCCAACCCAGCGGACTTCTTTGCAAGTTTAAACTAGAATTTGGACAACAGGTTTACATACTGGGTCCACTATTTTATGGAGAATTTTGTGTTCATAACTGGTAAATTATTGCTACCTTTCCTGAGGGGTTGTGGGATTTTCAGCAAAGTCTAAGGGATGTCTCTCCCAAACTTACAAAAGTGATATTTTTAAGGCAAAGAAATGACACCTGTAGGCCCTTAGTAGTGGGGAAAAGCTACTAGTTTTTTAATGTTTAAAAATTTTTGAAAGTAGTTTCCAAAATTAAACACTAACACCTTCTAATTATAGTTGGATCACTGCAACTTGATGGGCAAGATTTCATCCTGGCTAGGAAGTTGGCTCAGATGATAAAATAAAACAAAATTAACGTTATTAAAGCAAAACATAAAGAACAGCATAAAAGATGATGTGTTTGTGTGGAATGAAAGTGAAGTTTCATAGACATTCAGTCAAGGCATGGGTGTAATGTTAAGACTTTGTTTTCTCACAAGACCTTCAATTTGTGTATATTGCTTTCCTGTTCATGCCCATTAACTGTTGCAAAATAATATTCAGAAGAGTTACTATTTATTTAATATAAAAATGCTGAAAATGACAGGGTTTGGAGAAAGCCCCACAGCTGAGACCTGAGAGAGCTGGGATTGACGAGTTTTCTTTTGGCTTGAAATCTCACATTTTTATCTCAATATTGTAGCAGTGTTTACTGAGACTTCCTGTTTGACCGACACTTGTATGATTTCTGGGGTTATGAATTGTGAGGACAATGGAGGTAATGTACATGGAAGTTAGAAATGTATTAGTGATATTTCAGTTTTGATCAGATAATGGTTTAAGAAAGAAAAATCCAAATAATAGACATGCCCTTCACAAGAAATATGAGACCTACGTTATAGCACAAATGTTCCCATCAACTTCTCAAACAACTGTAGGCCAAATTTTAATTTGTTCATGAAACAAAACTTGAGAACTCGTTATGTGACAAGTGCTAAAACAGGATAGGAAATAAGATAAATGGGGCATGGACGTTGTGGTGTCCATAGGACTGACAGTTCCTTGCCGTGAACCCTACCAGGGCTGTCCGGTTGGTGGCACGTGAGCCACATGTGGCCCAGGATGGCTATGAATAGAGCCTAAGACAAAATTGTAAATGATGCATGGAATCTTTTGCTTTCGCTCATCAGTTCTTATTAGTGTTTGTGTACTTCATGTGTGGCCCAAGACAACTCTTCTTCTTCCAGTGTGGCCCAGAGATGCCAAAATGTTGGACACTTGTGTGGTTAGCCTTTATGAGTAGCACACTCCTTCAAGAACCTATTGAATCCTTTGGATTCCGTCCACAGAAAACTGTAGAGGTGACATCGACTTGTAAATACAGTTTTGTTTACAGTTTCAAGGGCTTATGCAAAGCACCCCCTTTCCAAAATGCAGGACATCCACAGGCCTTCTAGAAGATATAGACTTCACCTAGGTCGATCACCTCACCTTGAAGTACTGGAAAGAGAAATACACAAACAAACTGGTAATATTAAAGGTATGCACTAGTCCCATTGGTGGCCAGCAGGAAAAAATGGTGAGCTCTGCTAACCAAAGCCCAGGGGTGGCTTCCAAGAGGAGGAGACACTTGGGCTGGATTCCCAAGAATGAGCTCAGGGGTCAAAAAGTCTCTTTGGAATTTCAGTTTTTTAAGTTGTAAAACATAGGCCTAGAAGGTCTTTGAGGTTCTCTCCAGCCATGATATTTTATAATTTTAGGGAGCTCAAAGGTGCCGATAAGCTGATGTCCTCCTACCCACTGGCCCTGGTCAACCTCAGTCTTTAACACATTGTGCTACGACCTTGCTCCCAAATAGACAGAATCAGAAGTAGTTTAGAAGAAAGGGAAGATATGACATAAGACTTTCTTACACTCTTGCGAGAAAGAGACCATGATTCCAGAAAAACTTGAAAAACTTTTTCTCTATTAGCTTCTGCCTTGAGGATGTCTCCAAATATTTTGTCATAAAGTCAGGGACGCCTTCCGTCTGAGCTGCTGAAGTGTTGGGCAGGGCCACCAAAGAGTGACCACGCAGGGCAGGAACACATGAAAACATTTCTCAGAAAACCACGTTTCTCCCTTTTCATTTGAGAAAATGTTTTGTTTTTGTTTAGGAATCATAGAAACCGCGAATGAGCAAGTTGAATTGGGTCATAGAGTCTTCCCTCCAGGGAGCAGACGAGTTGCTGCATCATATCCATTCAATTCTTTCCCAGTTTCACGTGGAGACTCCACTGGGGGTTTTCACCACCTCTCTGTGCAACCGCTCCATTCTCCAAGTCAGCGTTGCACGGGTGTTAGGGTAATAATGGAAGCAAAAGGAAAAAGAACCTCAGAAAAATTTTAAGGGGTGATTTAAAAAGTTAACTATGTATAAATATTAAAACTGAATAAGCATAGGGAAGCTGAAACAAGTAGTGTTTCATCACGTCTGTTAACCTAAGACGAAAAGGTAGTCATGCTTCCACTTACTAATTTCAAGTTCACTATCTTGTGTCTATCAAAGACCAAGATTTCTGAATTCTGTAAGTATCTTGATTTTTTCTAATTTTGTTTTTATAAACATGTTATTTTTCTGAGTATTTTAAGCTTACAAGGAATCCATCATCATGTGTATGTTCTAAGAGTGCATCATTTATCTACGAGGTTGTAGAGAAAGTATCCAGCCATGTAACATGAAAAACAGAGACATTTTTGAAGAAGATACAAGATACAAGAAACATTGTACACAGGACAATGATGCCTCAGTCGCCTTCATAGTAGATACCTTGTTTACTGTTGGATTTTATGTATTCAATACTTGCTTTTTGTCCAGAAATTTCTGGAGAGTGTATGCTGCAGATTCCAGAACATGACTGACTTGACTCACATACCTGCTCCATTTTTTTGACCTTAGGCATGCTACATCACACTTTTGTGTCTGCCTCAGTTTCCCCATCTCTAACATGGAAACTTGGTATGTCCTTCATAAAGTTGTGATGATTTAATGAGTGGATTTATGAGAGACAGTTAGAATAGTACCTGAAATTTAGCATAAATTTAATGTTAACTATAATATATTATATTAGTACATGTTTCTGATTGTACTAATGTCTTCATTCATTGTTCAGTATGTTTATTATTTATATTATACTAGATTTGTATGCTTTAATTTATTAATATTAATTATTATCACTATATGTCTCACTGCTGGCCATTTGTTCTGAAATCTCTCCATTATATACTCATTTCTTTAGACCCCAAATTGCTTTAGTTTTGTATGGTCTACTAAATGAAAAGAAGCCCCTCTGAGAAGAATATTAGTATGTTATTTATTTTCAGTCTCATGGTGAATTAATATACCAAATCGTGTCCTCTGAGCCAGAGTCTGGAGAAGGTATTCCTAATGGGTGGGTCTCGCGGCACGTGGCAGGCACTCCGAAGGAGATTCAAAGGGAAACAACGGGCTCGAATTAGAGTGAACGGGCTGCCCAGGAACACGAGCCCTCTCCACAGTTCAGCTTGAGTGTTCCGTGCGCTGGCTGCTGTTTAGTGCGTGGGGTAGCTGTCCTCTCACCAGTAAAAACATGGCTTCTGTTCATCCCCTCTGCGTGTAAGGTGGTTTTTTTTGTTGTTTTTTTAGCAGCTTCTAAGGTCAGACCATTATTTAGGTTAATCAGCTGGCAATAACATGTTTTTGTAGTTAGAATTCTATAATCATACATTGTACATATTTTTCAACATTCTTTAAAAATTTAAATTATTTTAATTTTTAAAAATCATATTCAACATTAGTACTTAAAATGTATGTTCATGACAAAATATGTAGAATATGCATTAAATGGAAACAAAGAAAAATAAAGTTACATCTAGTGCCAATATTCAAAGATAAGCACACTTATGATTTTTATATTTTTATTTTATATTTCTTTATTTAAAGATTATCATTTGGAACTGTCAGAAAGAGAAAATAAAGAAAACAATCCCATTTACTATTGCAACAAAAAATAAATAAAGTACCAGGAATAAATTTTTACCTAAGAATAAATTACCAAGGAGATAAAAGACCTATACTCAGAAAACTATAGGACACTGAAGAAATTGAGGAAGATACGAATAAGTGAAAGAATATACCATGTTCATGGATTAGAAGAATTAACATCATTCATATGTCCACACTACGCAAAGCAATCTATAGATTCATTCTAATTCCTAATAAAATACCAATGGCTTATTTAACAAATGTAGAACTAATATTATGAAAATCCATATGAAACCAAAAAAAGATCCTAAATAACCCCAGCAATCTTGAGAAAGAAGAACAAAGTTGGAGGGATCACAATACTTGATATCAAACTATACCACAAGGACAGTGTAATCCAAGCAGCCTGGTACTGGCATAAGAACAGACATATGAATCAATGGAACAGAATAGGGAGCCCAGAAGTAAACCCATGCCTTTATGGTCAATTAATATTTGATGAAGGAGGCAAGGCATAAGATGTAGGAAAGACAGTTTCTTCAATAAATGGTGTTGGGAGAACTAAACTAGACCACCATCCTACACCATACACCAGAATAAACTCAAAATGAATAAAAGACTTAAATATAAGTCATACTACATAAAAATCCTAGAGGAAATCACTGGCAGTTATTTCAGGTATCTCATGTAGCAATATTTTTGCCAATGTATCTCCTAGGGCAAGGGAAACAAAGGAAAAATAAACAAAAGGGGCAACACCAAATTAAAAAGCTTCTGCACGGCTAAAGAAACCATCATCAATATGAAAAGAGAACCCACCATATGGGAGAACATATTTGCCAGTGATAGATTGGAAAAAGGGTTTAATCTCCAAAATACATAAAAACTTATGCAACTCAACACCATAAAGACAAACAATCCAAGTAAAAATGGGCAAAGGACCTGAACAAACACTTCTCCAAGGAGGACGTACAGAAGGCCCAAAGACATATGAAAAAATGCTCCCCATCACTAGCCATCAGAGAGATGCAAATTAAAACCACGGAGAGAGATCACCTCATATCTGCCAAAATGGCCATCACTAATAAATCAACAAACAACAAGTGCTGGTGAGGATGTGGAGAAAAGGGAAGCCTAGTGCACTGTTGGTGGGAATGCAGACTGGTGCAGCCATTGTAGAGAACATTATGGAACACCCTCAAAAAATCAAAAAGGAAACTGCCTTATGACTTAGTGATTTCACTTCTGGGAATATATTCTAAGAATCCCAAAATACCAATGCAAAAGAATATATGCACCCCTATGTTCATAGCAGCATTATTTATAATATCCAAAATCTAGAAACAGCCTAAGTGCCCATTGGTAAATGAGTGGATAAAAAATACCATGATACATTTACACAATGAAATACTATGCAGCAGAAAGAAAGAAGGAGCTTGTGTTTTATGCAACAGCATGGAAGGAAATGGAGACCAGTATGCTGAGTAAATTAAGCCAGCCAGTGAAAGACAAATTCCATATGATCTCACTTATATGTGGAATCTAATGAACCAAGTACACTAACCAGCAAGATAGAATCAGAGGCATAGAAACATGGAACAAACGGACAGCTGTGAGAAGGGAGTGGGGAGGTGGGGACTGATAGAAAAAAGATGAAGGGATTATCCAAAGAACACATATGCATGACCCATGGACATGGACAACAGTTTGGGGATTGCCTGTGGGAGTGGAGGGGGGAGCTGGGTGAAGGGGGGAAAATTGGGACAACTGTCCTAGCATAAACAATAAAATATTAAATAAATAAATATTAACACTTATATTTTGTTAACATCCTGTTCTTTCGCTCTGTTACTTTACATGCATATAATAATTTTGTGACTTTTTACATAACTAAATATCATACTTCTATTATTATGTACTGTGTAAAACAATTCAGTGGCCTGCATAAAGGAGGTTAGTAGATGTGGTTTCCACATTTCATTTAACCATTTTCCTAACTGCTACATCCTTGGACTCTCTTCAACACAGACATGACATTTTGATATTCTATAATAATTTAAAAGAAACCAATGTGTCAGGATCACAGAATATTGTTAGTTTTATTGATGCCACGGTCTCTAGATGGACTCTGTAGGGGGCAGGGAAATGATTAGAATCAGCACAAGAGTATTTTTGAATGAACTAAAGAAAACCCTTTCTCTCCTTGCAATATTTCATTTCACAATCTCGTCTGAACTTTAGCCTCTTCTGCTCATCGTGACGGCCAAGGTCATCGGGGTGGAATAGGAAACCCCTGAAGCCTAGAGAATGCATGTCCATGCTGTGACGTCAGGCAGTGATGAAAATCAAAGACTTAACGTTGACCAAAGAGGCTTTTTTAGTGATTCTCCATACCATGCAGTGAACCCTCAAGCTTTTCTTAGCATTTCACCATAGAAGAAAATGGACATTTTCATGTATTTCCTACAAGAGTGGGAAATGTCAATTTAACTAAACAAATATTTATAGAATCCAAAATATGCAAAGAGTTCTGATCAGCACTATGAAGAAGACCTCGCTGTTTACCCAAGGAGCTTAGAATATACCCTAAGATACTTAGTATTTAGAGGTCAAGTCTGCCTGTCTTCATCTACACTCCCAGGAAAAGCCAGTATGGACACTTCAACTTCCATTGTAACTGTATTTAAAAGCACAGTCTGCTCATTTAAGTTTCCACTAACTGTACAGAGCCACTCTGGCTGAAAGAAGAATACTATGAAAAAGGGAGAATAGGGAAACTGAGTCAAAAATAGTGGCCTCTTAATGATGTAATTGAGTGCTAATAAAGTGACAGCTATCCTTAGATTTAGCTAACCTTTAAAAAGGTTCCTATTGTTTTTCACTTCCTGGTAGATTCTTGCAATAATTCCTCAGTTTATTGTGAACCAGCTCTTGCCAACTAGTAACTGTATGTGTAAGCATTGTAAAATGACGTGCTCTTGTGATACTCTCACTTTCTTTACAAAGTTAGCAATCAAAACTCTTCATTTCACTCGTCTTTTGCGATGTGATTTTTCTCCTCTCAACTTCTGCTTGTACGGTCAGCCTTCCAGATCCGTGGGGTCTGCATCTATGAGGTCAACCAATCACAGATTGAAAATACTCAAAAAGTGTTACATTGTTGCTGACATGTATTACGTAAATAGTTCCAGGATGGCTGTATCTGTCCTGAATGTGTACAGACTTTTATTTCTTGTCATTATTTCTTAAACAATACAGTATAACAACTGTTTACACAGCGTTTTCATTGCATTAAGTAAGTAATCTAGAGGCAATTTCAAGTTTACGAGAGGATGTATGTAAGTTATATGCAAACATCACTACACCATTTTATGTAAGGGGCTTGTGTATCAGATTTTGGTATGCCCAAGAGAAAAGGGGGTCCTGGAACCAATTTCCCATAAATACTGGGGAACAATGTACCTGATTTTATGGAATAAGATACAGAACGACTCCTACTGTCTTTTCTGCAAGAGAATGAAGATTTACACAGCTTGCATCAGTCAGAGGAAAAGTATCAGTTGGCTAGTTGCTTCTAAGTCATTTTCAAATGGAAGTAAGAAATAGCATTTACAAGTCATCGTGGAAGCTTCTTTTGCACAGGGTTGCCACTCTCAAAGCACTTAAATTTGCCTTCCAATGGCCATCTGTCAGGCCTTCCTCGCAGGCCCCAACCTAAACCTTAGTGTTAATGAGAACCTCATGCCTTCCAGCCTGAGAGCAGGACTTGGAACCTCTTCTCCCTTGTTAACTTAAAGCATGTCATGCCAGGTCCTATGTGGTCCCTTACTGCTGAATCTGGCTCGTTAATGCTTTTGGCTTATCCAGAAGATGTCATATTTTAGTATCATACTGGCTCTTAGTTCCCTGGCCTCAGAATCCAATGAAAGATACTTGATTTACTAAGAAACTTAGTCTCTTCTCATGCTCTGATGAGACCTGTAAGAAGTGAAGGGGAGAGTTAAGGGAGCAAATGTTCTTTTGGAAGCGCCTACCTTTTCCTTGGTCTTATAAATGACTCTGTTCAGTAAGTGATTAGGGCTGGTCTGGACCGCCAGCACACATGGGAGATTTACAGCCTCTAACACAATATTTTTTCCAACATTTTTTCTTCCATAAAGCATGGCCCAGAGGCAGCCTTTGATTGACCTGAGCCCCTAAGGAAGCAAACGAAGACTTAATATGCTTCTTTCCCAAGAGACTTGACATTTTATGGTTTTCTAGAAAATTTGGAGCAGGAGTAAGCAGGAATCTTGTACCCTTTCCTCATCTGGATAGTAGGCAGGCTCCACCCCACAGCTAAATCAGCTACTTCACTCTCTCGTGACCTTCCACGATGCAGCGTCTATGCAGTTCACCGTGTCGAATGCCATTACTCACAAAGATTCCTGTTCTGGGCAGGTAAGGGAGGGAAATGATATACACACACACTTTGGGAGGTGATAACTTAGGGAAAAATGAAACCAGTATTCTACTCTTCACCAAATATCAAGAAAGGTAACAAAGAAAAAGAAAGATGCCATTTGGGGAAAGCTTTTAAGTGTTTCGTATTTTATAACTTTACATGTATATTTTATGCAAATTCCATGTAAAATTTTGAATTTTGCTCCAGAAAGAGGTGCAATTTTTGAAGTGATTTGAGGTTTTCAGAAAAGAAATGGAATGATCACATAACATAAAACGAAGATTCTTCCCCAGGGATTATATTTCTGACTAATGCATTCACATGAAACTCTAAGAGTCAGGCACAGTCATAGAAGCGAATGTTATGGCCATTAATTGTTACCATATGAAATGGATGCTATTATGAGTCTATAGTGTGTCCACTTTACAATTGATTGTCCTCACCTACACTCATTTTGAAGTGTTTCAATATAAAATACACTTAGTGTAAGTGTCAACCAGTCTCGGCTCCATGAGAAAGATGGAAAGAAATCGCTGGGGGCTGCATTTTTTTCTACCTCTTTGCTATTTGCCTCAACTGTCCTCTTGTAAGAAAGATCATTTTGTAATGATAATAGCTATTATATGTTGAGTAATTACACTATGTCTGTTGTTACGCTGAGAACTTTACATGAACACCCTTATGTAATTCTCATATCAAACTTACAGTACTGTTATATCCCCTATCTTCAAGAGGAACAACAAGAGCCCTGAGTATTTGAGCATGCTGCGCACTGCATAGCAAAAAGCAGGGTTGCAAGTGGAACCTGTTCAGTTGCCAGACGCTGTACTGATAGCTCCTACGCCATGCGCCTACTGCTAAGTTTATCAATGGAGAGCTAAACCTTGTGTGGTGTGATCGTAACAAGTGTAACTGGGGTCAGGGCCTGAAAGCTACAGAGGGAAGGGTTCCACTTAAAAAAAAATAAAGATAGTTTTAAAAACTAGAGTTCTCCAGACCATTCTCTTTCTAGCATAATACCCAGTTCGTTGTAGGTGCACAGTAAAAGAAGGGTCACGTGGCTGCCTCCAGGGGCAATGAGCTGAGCCTCTGGAACTCTTGAAATCGAGGCTGAACATCTCATTTGGAAGATAATGAAGAGGGGTCCTTGCATCATGAGATTAAGTTAAATGATCTCTAATTTTTTCCAAATATGTAACCTAATTAGTTTAAAAATCTAGATATCTTTAGAAAAATAAGAGACAGGAGTGAGGGAGAGCAAGGGGGAGGGAGGGAAGGAGAAGTAGAGAAGGGTGGGGGGAGAGTTTCAGGATCTAATGTTCCATTATTTCTAGGAACTGGTAGTAAATAGCCTAACTTCTCACCGATTAGCCAGACCTATTATGTGGGTCATCCTACCTTGACGGGAGGGGGCAGGGGATACATCCCCAAGTCATAGAAGGAGAAGTTGAGGCAAGAATGGAAATGGCCAATTCTCCCATGATCCCTTCCAATGGATCATGAATAGCTTTCCCACAAACCCCCTCCCCATTGCCACATGTGACGCAGTGAAAACCAGCACACAGCCTTCCGAAGCCCCAGGGTCAGATTGCCCCATCCTCCTGCGAAAGAGTGTTTTCCGGGCGGTGTCCTTGGAGTCTGAGAGTTTGGAAACCAAGTCAACTGTCAGCAAACTTTCTCAAATAGGGTTGAGGTTATATTCAGTAAGCCAGCCATTTAGACAACTGTGAATCAGCGATCACTTTGCTACTCCTTTGCCAAAATGTGAAACAGATACCTGCTCATGGACTGATTAAGGTAGACGTTTATTTAGAGCTTTTTGGATCCTCTTCCAACAGAAGAGGGTCTAGACTTTTCCAATAAAGTGAATTAAACTGGCTAGTTTGGCATACATTATAAACATTTTTTCTTACTCAACAAATTCATTGGCTGCTTTTCTTGTTTGGTTTTGTTTTGATTAAATTGTCTTTACCAGAGAAAACTCCCTTTGATTTAGATTTTTGGGAAGTTATCATTCGCTCTAACTTGGGCCTCATCCAAGGAACTCCCAACTCATTAGCATATAACTCCACGTCCCCTTAACTGTTATCTTTGTCATCCGCCAACTGCAAATGCCTTGATCATGATTGATTTCTTTGGGATCATGACTTAATTAAAATTCTAACTGCTGAGTGATACAGTCAGGGAGGCCTTGCCCATTGACTGGCAAGATGCATAATATGAATATGAATCTTTCCCCCTTAGTTCCCCACAAGACAACTCTAAGTGTCAATGAGCTCAGAGCTGAAGTTCAGAAAATAACAAAGAACCCAGCGCTCAGATAAGACCATGCACACCGGTAGTGAAAAAATAAAACTGTAGAATAGTGACTGCTAATGCATAAAATGAACTTCTGACAGTAGGTTCTGAGCAGCTGTCATTTGACAGTAAACTGTCTCTTACTACCAAGAATACTCCCCAATAATTTCTGCTTATAAATCCTCATCTCAGAATTGTTCCCTAAGGAACTTGATCCAAGAAAAATACTCTTCTTTGTACTGAGTGGTGAGGTTGGTTTTGGTTACAGCAACGGATACTCACTGTGTCTCCACCTACTTCCAATGTAGTGAAGGAGCTAGAATGACAAGCAACTCACTGTAGGATAAAAACGAACACCATTCCTCCCCCTGCAAACCAGAATTCTGTTGTCTCATTTCTTCCCTTCCATGGTGCTCCATGCAACTGCTACTTTGTATCTTGTTATATTATATCATTTGGTTGCTGTTGTACGTCTCTTGCAAAAAGTTTGAACGTTTTGGAGAGGAGGATTTTTAGTCTTTACATTTATGTCTCTGGTGTGCTGCCTGCTCTATGAGAGATGCTAAGCGATTTCTGTTGATTTAAGGAATGAATTCATGAACAAAGATAAGTAACACAGTTTAGAAGTTCCATGCTTATGGAGTGATAAAAAATAAGAGAAAGAAATGGAATTTGAGTTTGGCCTTAGAGAAATTCAGTGCATTTGGGGCATGGGGTATTTTCCCTAGAAAGAAACATTGTCTGTCCAATTAAAGTAGGGATTGACTTATATATTTGCAGTCATAATAACAGAACCAAGTCAAACTATTTGAAGAAACAAGGGGTCTTTACTGAAACATAACAGTATATTTCTGAGAACGTTCAGCCAGCATTTCAAGTGTCCCACATGAGGGCTTGGACCAGGAACTCAAACACCAGTTGTGATGATTGTCTCTGCAGGAATAAAGCTCCCGCCTCCTCTTGTCTGCTCACTCTTGTGTCTCTGCAACCCTGCACCTTCAGGGCGCATGGACCTCTTCCTTCAATAGCTGAAAGGAGATTACACAGGCTGTGAGTCAAGAAGAAAGATAATTGCCCCAGGAGTAGCCAAGTATCAATTTCCAGCTCAGTCTTTGTGATCAGCAAGGGGTGGGGGGAAACACCTTAGAAATTTACCTTAATTATCTTATTCACTGCTCACAGCAATCTTGTGAGTGAGGTAATACTATCCTTGTTTTGTAAATGAAGGAACTGAGGCACGGGGTTTTGAAGAAACATGCCCAGTTTAGTTACCCAGTTTGGCAAGTGGTAGAGCTAGAATTTGAATTCCTCCAGTCCCTGAAGACGGAATCCAGTTGTCCCCATTAAACTACCATCCCAATGCATCCATGGGTAAACCAGTCTTTCCAGAAATGTATCATTGTCATTCCTCTCTATATGGCTGTTCTTATCGTTCTCCTGACAATAAAGGGTTAGATAACTCTATGTCTACCTTTTGACATCTACTGCTAATATTTCCCCCAATACTTGGCCCATATACAACTCCACATTATTTTAAACCTTCTAAACTATTAGTACTTAATTAAATACTTTTATATATGGCTTTAATATGTTCCCCTAACAGTTTTGTTTGTAGGTTCGTTTCTCTGGAAATATATTCTTTTTTCTTCTACTCGGTAGCACAGAGCTAAACCCATATTCAACACTCAGCACAGACTTAAGAAACAGTAGACAGTGAAATGCAATTGCAAGCACCCTGGATTGCCAGAGCTCTGTGAATCAGGGCAGGCATGCACAAGTGATGGGCGTAATTCAGTGCGATTAAACGCCCCCTATAATAGCATGGCGCATAAAGTTCCATGGGAGTGAAGAGAGCAGAAAAATCAGGGAGGTTTGGAGAGGCTGTATCTTTTCCAATACTCATTCTAACGTAAAGGACAGACAGGCTGGAGAGGATGTAACAGAGCACGGGAAGTCACAGTGAGCAAGGTACACACACCATCTCTAGAATCAGGACCCAGAAGTTACTGAGCAGCCCTGTCCCAAGCGTTGGCTCTCTCTCTTGGCTGTAGTGGTAAAGGTCTGAATTTCGTAACTGCACCAGCACTGCATCCAGCATGCCCGTCAATTCCCTTTGGTTGCAATTAGCATTTATTGTACAAGCCTTTCTCTTGTTGGGGGAGCTTTGGCTGGAATAAACTATAGAAGTGAGTGGGGCAAAAATAACTGGATCCAAAGTTGAACAAACAATGAAAATCTAGGAAATTGTAAAGCAAACTAATCCATGGTGGAAATGTTTCTCAGAAGCTCCCATCACTTCCCTACCTACTGTTTGTAATCTAGACTCAAGGCCAACACGGAAGGGACTCTCTGCTCCTCTTAGTCGCTGATTACTCCATGCAAAGTAACAAACACACAAAATAAAAATTCAGAGTCTGCTCTGTAACGAGGTTGACATTGTGGTTAATCAAGTTTAATGTGGGTTAAAAAAAAAAGTATATACAGCCTGCTCAAAAATAACAAATGAACACATGTCAAGAAACAAACGAAAACCAGAGCTGCGGAAGAAAGAGCAGAGATTCTCTCTTAAGTACATCTGTGATGAAGACGGTTAGGTTAGACAAAGCACTGTCTGGTGGGCTTTCAACTGAATTACAGTGTGGCCCAGAGCCGAATTCTTTGCTTGCCTACTAAATGCTCAGCTCTGTCAGTGACCCTTATGCCACTTTAAAGGAGTTATGGAGCACATTGGGGGATCAGTTCATTGAACACTAGTTAGAGGTTGACCTTAGTCAGCCATTAGGGATTCGAACAAGAGTGTCCATGAGCAGGGAATTTTAAAAATGGCCTGTGGGCTTTGTCACTTTGCATGATACCCTGATTTGATCTCTTTCTGTGGGTTATCCACCCTCAGGCCCCTTTCTCTCCAAGCTTTATTCTGCCCTTTTGTATTTTTAAACCACCTTTGCCCTCACTTTGTACTATATAGTTGGGAGCAAATAGGAATGAAGTAGGGATGATGTAAAATTCTTGGGTTTTTTTAATGTTGTATTAACATGAGCCAAAAACATTAGCACAAACACAAGGATTCAACCCTAAAATTCATTGAATAAGAGCCAGCCAGGGTAGACGTGGCTTTCTGAGGAAAATAATTTGCATATGCTAAAATGCACTGCCAATCCTTTCACGCCATCAGAAATGGCCTATGCCCTAAGAATAGGTTTCATACTCTTTCAGTTGGGAGAGTCGTTCGCATTCATGACTCTGTATCTTTATGGCACTTCACTCTGCCCATCCAGACCCCCCTTCCCAATACTATTCCCTATTCCATGTCTGTGCGAAAGTTTGGGTGTTACCGAGGCTCTGCTTCCTCTGGAAAGCTACATCCACTAGTTTTGTCCGTCTCTGATGCCTCTGAATTTCCAAAGTACAAGGTTTCATATAGAAGATTTGACTTTTTGTGCTGTGGATGCCTCACATTTTGGTATAAACTATGGGCCCCTCCTAGAAATAATGTAAAATTTTTCTTAAATGCATAAAATAACATACACAGATCACAATAGAAACTACAAGATAGAAATTATATGAAAATACAGCTATCCAAATATTAAACAAATTTGTGCTATATGGCTCTTTACTAATGTATTAAAAATAAGACCTAGTAGCAGTCTAATTAGTATAATTTCAAAGTAATGGTGACAAATAATATTTTGAAATATTTACAACACTATAGTGGGTTATGACAAACTAGAAATCTGGTGACAATATAAAGGTGTTGCTAAGACAATTCTGTGTGTGTATGTGTGTGTGTGAAACTATGTGGTAAGTTTTCCTGCATTTATAATTGAAGGAAATGCTAAATTTTAGTTGGAGGCTAGTGAATATTCCTAAATTCTACCAGGCTGACAACCTTCAATTTATTACTTCATGAAATCCATTATCACCTGTCTTATTATTGCAACTTGCTGATAAATCAGGGCATGGACACACATCCTAGTCTCTCCTTATATTCCTTCAGAGAATAGACTAGTTCTGAGGCCTTTGTAGTAGCTGAACTAGAAGTTGTTAAGCAAAATGAAATAAAATTAAACAGCACTTTATGCACAGCTAAAATGTGCCAAGGCAACGACAAGCATTCCCAGAGTTCATTATATTTTCATTTGGCATAATTTCTATTTTGCTTTATAATATACTTAGTTATTTGCATTCCTGTGTCTTCCAGTAAACTGCGTATTCTTAAGTGTTGATTCTGAGTTCATTTATCTCTGTTCAGGTAACGAAAGCCTAAATTGAAGTGTCCAAAACAGTACATCTGTGGAACAGGTTAACATAATATAATGAGGAGGAAAAATTGATATGTTTCTCAAGAGAGTAAGGAGAGCCAAAGTTTGATGCAAGATTTTGAACTAGCGATTCTTGGAAAATTAATACAAATAGAAAAGCTAAAGTACAATGAGTGTGGTTGGGACTCAAAACATAATGTCCTTTCATTCCTTTCTACATTGAAATCACAACTCCTTCCCCATTTAGAAGACAATGCAATCTGACCCTGGCTGCTGTGGCTCAGTGGATTGAGTGCTGGCTTGTGAACTAAAGGGCTGCTGGTTTGATTTCCCAGTCAGGGCACATGCCTGGGTTGTGGACCAGGCCCCCAGTGGGGGGGCGTGTGATAGGCAACCACACACTGATGTTTCCCTCTCTCCCTCCCTTCCTCTCTCTCTAAAAATAAATAAAATCTTTAAAAATATAACACAATCCATAATTGTCAAAAATGTGATAGAATATGAAATAGAATACATAAAATCAGATCTTGAATATTCTAAAACATTATTCATATTTCAATATATTCTGAAGAACTCATATTTTTCCCCCTTATAGAAAGTAAAAAGATCAACTAAAAATATCATTTTGTGGTGAGATTTATGCTCATACATTGTATTTTCCATCTTTATTTCTGGGAGGTGGTAGGTAGGCAGTTTGGGTAGGACTTTGAGACATAGAAGAAAGGGATGTTGTGTTACTTTCTCCATATGTCATATGTAGAATTATTTATGTAGGGCAGTTAGAATAAAAGAAAAGTATGTGTTTCTAGGGAGATAAATTTATGAGTGTTGAGATTACAGTGTTGAGGCCATATGCAAATCACTGGGAAGATAGAAATACAGGACGGGAATTCCCACAAGAATTAGACTATTGTTTCTTTGGTCAGGGACTTAAAGATTTTTCATTTGCCATATTATGCTCAGTGAAAGTTATATTAACTGGAGTTTCCACAATATAGCTGTTAAGAGCATGGACTCTGGAATTAAACAGACCGAGTTTACATTTCAACTTACCACTTATTAAGTGAAACATAATATACTTACTATGACACCTATGTTCTGAAAGATACTCAATAAATATAAATGTGTTATGATTGAATAGTTGAATAAGGTCATAGGTTGTGAAAACATTTTAAAAACCTTCCTTTCAGAGAATGGTTGACTTCTATGAGGAAAAGTAAAAAAGTAATAAGTAAATTTGCTGAGAATATTAAGGAAGGAGAATGTTATAAACTGATTATCCTTACAGAAGAATCTAAGAGTAAGATAAAGGGAAAGCAGAAGATAAATTGTAGGAAAAAATATAGGAAAGTAGAAATGGGACTATGATAATGTGGCAACAGTTAAGTCTTATAGAGACAACCATTTCAAGAAAAATTAAAGCTGAGAAATTTCAGTGAATTTAATAAATGGAAGACTGATAAATGTGCCAGTTTACTAGAGTTTGGGAAATATTATTGAAGAAAATGTAGGAATCAGAAAGAGTAGTTATAGGAGAAACTCTGTTAGTAACTGAACCTAGAAATATTCAACAGTAGCTGGTAGATGTGGTTTTGCTTTTGTGTTTGATTTTTAGAAAATGCAAAGGCTAGACAAACCTTGAGAGTAGAGATGGAGATGACCAAGGAGACAAACACAACACGAGCTCATTGATGAAGCAGTCTCAAAAGGGTTGGGAAGGAACCAATGTCAAATTCAGACTGAGGGATAAACTTTAGAAAGGAAGACAGACGCATATTTCTCAGTCAAAAAAAAAAGATTTAAAAATGAGTGTAGTTAGAATTAAAGGTTGCACATTGGTGGATGAAGAAGCTCAGACCAGATGACCTGGATACGTTCATTAAGGTGAACACTGGGAAGAGTTTACTGCTGTCCCCCTTGGACCAAAAGCCAATCTGCAAGGGTCAACCTTAGGACCCCTTTCCACAGAAATCCCCGAGGCCAAAGACACCAGATTAGCATTCCGGTCTCCTGCTAAGGATAATGGGCATGGGCAAAGAAGGAGCGAAGGTTAAAGGGACCATGTGTGAGGAAGTACTTCCAACTCAGGAGAGCATTCTGAACAAACCATGCATATGAATGGCTCCGTTAAATCAGGTTAACCTACTTCACAGTTAAATATGAATTCTAAGAGTTAATGGATAGAAACCATTTTGGGTTTGAAATTAATTCATTGCATTTGACCAAACGGAGGGTGTGATGAGAAAGAGTCACTTTACTTTTGTGTTTCGGCATGCAGAAGATTTGCAAGATTTGCAAACGCCCCAGATGAAATCCAGCTTTAAAAATGCTGAGACCCGTTGGACTTCAAGAGCATTCTGACACATACGTGTAGAACAATTCTAATTCCGTCCGGTTGCTCATTCCTTCTCTCGCATTATGCGGTGCTGACAGGGTGGCCACGTTTCCCAAAAGCTCCCTTTTCCTCAGCACAGATGTTACTCCTATGGTGATTTTAAAAAAGTAAATATTTCGGATTTACACATTTCTTTTCATGGTGTGACCAATTCAAACTATGGCCGAAGGGTGACCTGGTCCCTGCGACAGAGACACGTATATGCCCTCTCTCTGTCCGTGGAGAACTTCGCAGGGTCTCCGGGGGACATCCCTCAATTATTAGATGTTCTTCTGTAACTAGCCAAGTACTTATTGAAACACACTTTTAAATACAAGTTTGTTTTCTTATTTTCATTATTCTTGACTTATGCATCAATCCTTAGAGGAAAATACATTCTATTAGATATGTGCATATTGTGAATTTTGCTTTATAGAGCATCTTCTCAGACTGAAAGAATAATTCTAATGTATTTGTGATGACTCTTTATAGGTAGGTAGAAGCATTTTATTCCTGGCACCTCACTGGGTCATATAAATGTGCCCCCGATCTCCTTGCTGAATTCAGGCTAGAGGTTAGAATGTAAAATGCTGAGATATTTACATCCAGTCAGATGACTGGTTTTAGAAAAGCATAGATAATAGAATGGGTAAGAGCATGGGGGAGGGTAAAGGAAATTAAAGCAACACAAATGCAGACCAGATGTTGGGTGGCAAGCTTGCACTCTGAGAATAATAAATGTAGGCACTGGCTTGCCAGATGGGGTTAAAGAGCATGGGTACCAACTTGATAAGGAATTAGATGTTCTTCAGGGGGAAGGCCAGTGCCAATTGAGGTAAATAATAGTCCTATAAAACTGCATTTTCTTTTCCTGTCTATTCCTGTTCCTCATTTTTGTTTGGGGAAAATACATATTCTTACACATAATCAGGATTCACAATGGCCCTAATTTCCCTAGCTTTAAACATCTGAGGAATGTAGTAAATAAGCACCCCAATATCTCTATGGTTTCACTTCTCCAGGGCAGCTTACAAGGATGGAGGCTCAGCTCAGGAGCCCCAAAGGGAAGAAAGAAAATGAAATAAAGGAGAAAACAATACATAATTAACACAAGCTCTTGCTGCCTGCTGAGCTCATGCTATACATCCAGCAAGTGTTTGACTCAAGCTTGGAGAGCGTCTTCGAGTTAGTTATATTGCTCAGGTTCTAGATGGAAAACATGAGTGCAGTTATACTGTGTGATCTGATGAAAATCATTGTTCTAAGTGGCAGGTGAAGATTTTGGTCACCAGCCCTTGTACTACAATACCAGTGTGTTATTCCTCTTCCCACATTTGCCACTTAGCTGGTATCAGCATTGTATTAATAGCTGTTGAAAAACTTACCACAGACTTAGTGGGTGAAAACAACACATTTACTGTCCTACAATTCTCTGTGTTAAAAAGCTCACACGGATCTCATTGGGCTAAAAGTAAGGTGTCAGCAGTGCAATCTTTCTTTAGGGAGACTCTAGGGGATAATCATCTGTTTCCTTGTGTTTTGTTTGTTTTCAGTTTCTTTGGGCCACCCACATTTTTTTTGGCTGGTGACTACCTTGTTCCATATTCAAAGCCAGCAATGTTGTACCTCTCTGACCTTTATTTATTTACTTTTTATTTTCTTTAGACTCTACTATCGGCCTCTCTCTTGTACTTTTAAGAACAATGGTGAATACATTAGGCTCACCTTGGTCATTCAGCATGATCTCTCCATCTCAAGGTCCTTAACTAAATCGCATTTGCACAACCCCTTTTACCATCTAAGATAACATATCGACAGGTTCCAGTGCAGGACTGGGACATTCTAGAACCTCTGTCTGCCTACCACAAACATACAACCTCTCAATGCCTCTCATGAACCTCCTCCCCACCGCATGTAACGCCGTTCCTAGAATTTATGTTGCTATGTTGTTCATGCCTTCTTTCCTCAGTTCTGCCTACCGAGTACCATTCTTGAGTCTTGTGCTCTAAAACAGTTCCATGTTTAAGGATGAGTCCTCTTGATTGGCCCTTTTTGCAGCCAGTGAAGGTGAGTGTGAGAGGGGGATGCAGACTAACTTCTCTTCTGTGGATGGTCCATAATGCAGACACAATACACAGGCGGCACAGATCTGTTGTAGCAGATTGACTCTAGGGCAGCAGGCTGTGAGATGGAGTTTCATGTGAAAGGTATATATTAAAGAGTTGGAACCAAATCTGAGGAAGGGAAGAGAAGAGAACAGAAATGGGCTTAGGCAAACCGTGTGGTGCTCCAGACTAGCACGGTTCTTCAGAGACAGCCCTACCGACCAGCACGTAATCACACAGAATCAGGAATCAAATACTATGACTCTCTGCCTTTAATGTTTCTTGCCTTCAACTGTTGTTTATACCCCCTTTCCAATGTCCCAGTTCAATCTGTGACCCTCTGTCTTTCCAACTGCAGCAACCATTTCTACTTCCAATTTCTGCCTATCGTTTCCCACCCCCAATCACTTCCATTCCAAAGTTACCTAAATGACAATCATTTTGTTCCACAGCGTCAAGCATGTTTGAAAACCTTACATTTTTTTGCTGGCTATTTGATTTCCACAAAATATCTCATTTCTGTGAAATATTCACCAAATATGTAACCTTGTCAAACACTAGTTTATACTATCCGAATGTATCTTTGGTTGTCTTGTTTCCATGTCTTAGTCTATGTGATTCTTTTTGCTTGACATGTTCTCCCTGAATCTCTGAAGTATGAATCCTTCTTATAATTCAGACGTTTTCTTCATAATCCCTCCTCTCTAAATCCTGCCCCTGTTTCTCTCCCCCAGGTAGGCATTCCCTCCCCCTCTCACCCTGTCTCTCTGTTTCTCTCTCTCTCCTGCCCTCTTTTGCCTCTCTTTCATAAACGCTTGATTTACTCTTAGCTAGATGAGAAAACATCCTACTCTGTATTATTATATCGGCCAACCCAATCAAAATGTAAACACCATGAGGACAAGGACTCAGTATATAGCATACTCTCCAGGTGATCTTATGAAGGACTCTACAAGTACTAGATATTGGGTAAGTCACTGTTGAGTTGCTTTTAAAATGTAAATATTCTTGCTGATTGCATTGAGCTTAGTTTAAAAGAAGTTGGGAGGGGATAATGGGGGGGGAGGAGGAGAAGGGTATTCAGGAACATCTATAAAGGACACATGGACAGAGCCAAGGTGGGGGGTGGGGATGGCTGGGTAGGGGGAATGGTGGGGGGAAAATGGATACAACTGTACTTGAACAACAATAAAAAATTTTTTTAATTAACAAAGTTAAAAAAAAAGTTAGAAATTGTGAAATATAGTCATTAAATACTCAGAAATCACCAGAGAAAATTCTACAGCCAGAGTATTCCCCTCAGAGGCCATATTTAAGAACTACTTGGTCCTTTTCTAAGAAACATTCATTATTTGTACAGCTGGAGAAGCCTTAGAAAATGTTCTAGTTTAAGAGATCACCTTTTCCAGGTTGATGCCAAGCTAAAATAAATCGCCCTCAAAAAAGAAATACTCTAAAATGAACCAGGCAATAACAAACAGAAAATGCCCCTTTCTTTATCCTTGTGAGTTTATTTTCTTAGCATCGATCTTTTTCCTTTCTCATAGTTTGGTGTCTCCTGTTGTTTGGAAAGGTAGGCACCAATTGTATGGTGTATTCTCTACAGATGCCCATTTTTCTTATGTTGCAGACTCTGTAATGCAATTATCATAAACACTGTTTGCAGGAAATCTCTTCTTTCCCCATTTCTATTTTAGTAAAAATTGGGATGCTTCTCCCCACCTCCTTCTCACACAACAATATAACTGGGTGTCTCATGGTATTGATGTCCATATTTTTTTTTACAAATGAAGTAGTGTCTGGTGACAAATAATATCTAGGACAACAATAAGGAAATAATTGAAACTATGAATATTCTAGTGTATTGGTATAGTTTCTATGAACTATAAAATAGCTCTTCCAAAAGTCTATTTTCGAAATGCCCATCCAGGTAAACAGATTCTGCAATCTAATGGCAAATGTGGAAAGCTATTTACTTCTTAAAGACTGAACATGCTTATTAGCATTTAAGGTTCTGAGAAGTCTTGCAAAGAAAAGACATGTTAGAATGATTTTATAGCCAAGTTTTTTGTTGCCCTATATTATTCCTTTTTTTTTAATGGACAATTTATTACATGTATAAATTTATTCGAGGTCAAAATATATTTGAGGTCTATAGACCTATACTAAATTAGAATTAGCTTCAGGTTACAATCACAGAAAATTATAGTGTTTGGAAAAGTTTACAGTTCATTTCTTTCTCATGGAAAAACAAGTCCAAAAGTAGCATTACACATCTAACATGGTGACTCCATAGCATCGTTCAGAACACAAGCCTTTATTTTTCCATTCTATTACTATAGAGTGTGATTTTCCTCTTCACAGTTATTTCATAGTAAAAGATGGCTGGTGGAGCTCAGAAGAGGTAGGAATGGCAAAATGGCAAAAACATGATGAAATCCTGTTTAAGGGACCTTCCTAGAATTACTACTGGACATTAGTACCTATATGACTTAGGTACTTGGTGATGTGGTTACATGTAGATCCAAAGGTAGAAGGAGCAATAGTCTTTAATCCTGGGTGGGCATATTCCCACTAAAAATAAAACTTCTGTCATAAAAAGAAAGGGCAATTTAGATGTTGTGGTAGGAAACTATCAATCTTTTAGACAATCCCTATAAATCTAAAGTTTTGAATTAAATGACCATTGTGTGAAATGGCTTTAATTTTCCAGCCTTTCTTTATTCATGTCTCCTTTCCATAGGGACTCTAGACTGAACCACATGAATTGCTTTGGCCATTAGGATAACTACAGACTTGCCACAAGTAGAGTTTTAAAAGGTACTTGTGTGTATTCACTTCCTCTTTTGGACACCTGCCATATCATGAGAACAAGCCCAGATACGTC
Organism: Trachops cirrhosus; assembly: GCA_028533065.1. Classification (NCBI taxonomy): domain Eukaryota; kingdom Metazoa; phylum Chordata; class Mammalia; order Chiroptera; family Phyllostomidae; genus Trachops; species Trachops cirrhosus. Next base: position 113,938,580 of record CM052544.1, read on the forward strand.
AATTGGAAAAAGAGGGACCATATGGTACAAGCCTTGTTGAAGATATCCTAAAAGAGTTAACCTTTATCCAACTGACATAGATGCATGACCTAGCTCAGCTGAGATCGCCCCGCCTGGCTCAGATGGGAAGGGCCACTCAGTTGACTCATGGACTTAGGGGAAATTATAAAAAGGTGTTGTTTTAAGTCACTACATTTTAGGGTGGTTTGTTACATGGCACAACTAATTGTAGCTAACTGATAGAAAACATCTGTCTGTGTTAATTCCATTTGCCAAACAAAGTAGCTGAGCCATGATTAAGTAAACTATTAAAATAAACACCTACTTGGGATATGTTTGAAAAATCTGAAAAATAGTGGACTTCATAGTAAAAGGCAGGGTAACTTTAAGGTAGACAGTATCTGTGACTGTCAACCATCCTTTTCTCTATTTCCCCATTGATTCAATAGCTCCTTGTACCTGCAATTTTGTGTTATTAAGTCAGGGTCCCATCTAGAACCCTATACCTCACTTTACAATATTTATATGAATTTAGGTAACCCTATTTAGCTCTCATCGAGTCTTCCACTCAGGTCAAAGTCACCTGATTAATCAAATAAAATACTCTCTTCCAGGTAATGTTATCAGGCTGAAGGTTTATCAATGTGTAATCACATGGTGCTAAGATTTAGGCAGTGATTTCCAAGCTATGATGTATTTCAGAATTACCTGTGTAGTTATTTTATGTATTTAAATCTTAATACATTGAGTATTTCTAAGTGTTTACATTTGAAAAATATTTGCGAGAAAGTATAAGGAACACTCAAGATAGAGAAACATTGCCCAGAGAAATGTTCATTTATACTGACATTTCCACTGTGGAATGATCAGAATCGAAAGACGGGGCACTTTGGAGCCTTGAATGACTTTGAAAGACAGATGGTTATTGAACATTCCTAACAGATCATGACTTGCTAACTGAAAAGTCAGAAAAAAATCATGCAAATTTACTCTTTTAAATAAAGATAAATTAGGTGTGATTCTTTTTCACCTTGACAATTGTTTGATTTCAGAGTGCTTTTAGTTTCAAGTAAAGCCATCCGACAGCGGCTGAAACAAACAGGGGCTTGCCTTCTCTCTCCCTCTGTCTACTAGTGACAAGGAGGCTGGCGATAGCGAGCTGTTGGCTCGTGTTCAACCACATCACAGTGACTGCAGGTCTTCTTGGCCTATTACTCATGGTACAAGATGACGGCTCCAGATTAAGGTATCATCTCCACGGATTTTGAGGCAGAGAGAAGGAGGAGCAGCTGCAGTGTACTCCCTAAAGCAAACATTCTCTAAGAAGCCTCTGCTTATGTTTGATTTGTCTAAAAAGCTGTATCTGAATGAAAGAAAGGGGTTGGGGGGATGGCATACAAACCTCATAGGATGTCATAAAGACTGAAATAACATAACAAAAATATAGTGCTTAGCAGACTGCCCAGTACATAGTAAACCTGCCAAAAGAAGTGTTATAAAACAAAAAGATAATGAACAAACAACAAAAAACTGCACTCAGGATTTTCACCTGTATTGCAGCGATATTTTCCTCTGTGTTATCATGCAAATTAAATGAGGCAATTTTACAGAGAAATGCATTGAGGCTTATTAAATGCTCTTACTGTGTCAGGTATTATCATTGGCTTTGGGGACAAGTTAAAATACTGTGGTCATAGTTTCTTCATTCACAGAGCTCAGTTTCTAACAGACCTCAGTCTAACTAAGCATCAGTAAACAAATGGCTTCAAGGACTGTTAAGTCCATGAAAAAGACAGAAGCAGGTTAAGTTGTAGAAAGTGATTGATGGTTGCCAGATGAGGTAGAAAGCAAGTGGCAAAGGAAGATCTCTCTGAGACAGAGATAGACCGGATTATTAGGAAATAGAACATTCTTCCTAAACAAAAGCTTCAGCTAGGAAAAAGGTCTTGAAGAGATATGAGTTTTGTGTGTTAAAACAAATTCAGCATGGCTGAAAATCAGTGTATAGAATGAGGGATGAGGGAAAATAATTTGAGCCAGTGTAAGAAGACCCTGCTTACTTTAGGTCCTTATGTTTGGGTATAGTATAATGGAATACTACTGACTGGCATTTTAATCAATAGTGTTTATAATTTAATTAATGCTTTTAAAAGATGATCATGGCTTTCATGTGGAAGACAGAATAAAGGGATGCAATATTGCAGTTTAGAGACCAATAATAGGATGATTCTGTGCTGTTCTAGGTAAGAAATACAAACGTCTTTTGTTGTACCAGTGGCAATAAAGAGAAGTGAGTAGAGTCAGGGTATATTTTAAAAGTACACCTTTCTGGATTTTCTGGTTTATTATACGTATCACATGAAGGAAATAGATGAATCCAAAATAATTTCTAGGTCTTAAGACAGAAAAATAGATTGAAAAAGAATGTCATTTATTAAGATTAATGAAAGCTTGTAGGAAGAGTCACATGGGGGCATGTGGAGGAAAATAGCTCTGTTCTTGCCAAAGCGATGTTGAGATGCTTATCAGGCACCCGAAAGCAAACATAAAACAAAGCATGTGCATTCATGACTATGCAGCTCAGGACAGAGTGTTAGACTGTAGCTATAAATTCAGTGTCTCTATTTTTGTATGTCACTTAATTACATAGAACTTCCAGAAAGAAAATGTAAATAGAGAAGAAAATATGGCAGAAGACAGAACCCTGGAACAAGCCAAAATTTACTAAGGAGGTAGAGAAAAAAGAGATAAAAAGGACCATGAGAAGGAACATCCAGTGAGGTGAAAACTAAGAAAGGAAAATGTTTCTAAAGCAAAAGGATCAGATCATTGACTCTTAAATGAGCATGAGAATTTTGATAAGACAAAGGCAGAATATTAACCATTGGTTCTGACAATAATGGGTTTCCTGGTGGCTTACATGAGAGATACTGTAGTGAGAGATTGGAATTAAAAGTCCAGTAGCTGGAAAAGCAAAGAAGGAGACATGAAGAGTAGGTGGTATTTTGAAGAGTTTGTGTTGACACATGTTGTGAAATAAGGATCCTGGTTAGGGCAATCAGGGGGCCAAGACTTCTTTGCATGTGTGTTTTGTTTGTTTGATTGATTGATTTAAAATGCCAGTTCTTAAGGCACACCCATAGAAATTACTGAGTAGGAAGAGAATAAAAATGACATAGAGTAAAAAAAAAATGGTTTAGTGGTGTCTCTTCACAAGATAAGACCAAGATAACTATAGCATTATGATCAGTCTGTCCAAACCAGAAAAACTTAATAAAGTGGTAACACGTTGGATCTCAGGATAAGGTACAACTGCTAAGACTGTTTAGCTCTATTGCAATCCACTGTTAATAATGATGAAAAATTTGCTCTAAGATGTTAAACAGAGTTTAGGAGGAAAAAAAGTGTTGTCTTCAGCTACCTCTTCTGAAGAAAACTTGCAGAATTTGTAGAGAAAAAGACCAAAGAGGTCATGAAATACTCCCCACTTCTAAACTCGCTCTAGGGGGCGCTAGAGTGAACAGAAGCCTGGGATTGAGATGACCTTGATCAATAAAAGATAAGGGGTCAATAACTATAGAAATGTAGGCAAAATTCTTAACTGTAGGTTAGGTGCTTCTTGAAATCTGTTGTGCGAAACTAAAGATGAAGACAAAAGGGAGGTCAACCCCAGTAGATCCCATGAAAATAAGTGGAAAAACATGTGAATTGTGTGTTCAAACACACAAAATGCAAAGTTAACATTTTCTAGTGAAAGTGATGGAGTAGTCTGAAATGAGTTGGAAGATGAGATGTTTCAGTGTCGGCCAGCCCTTTCTCCAGTTTTGAACAGTTAATGCCCCAAATTCCCCCTATGGCAAAGGGACACCACTTAATGTGTGGTACATCTGTGTCACCGATCTGACAAGCCATGCCACAGATTCTATGCAGGACCTTGCTCTAACGGTTTCTCTGCAGTTTCTCGTTCCAGGTACCTAAATTGATTCAGGATGAAATTGGTAAGTTACTGAAAATATCCGGGAAGGATGTGACAACTAATTCCTAAACTTCTGTTCAAACCACTTTGGTTGACAACTTTCTATTCCCAAGTACACAGAAGTTTCTCAGGAGTCATTTTTATTCAGTGTCTGCATTCCACAACCTTTCTTAGACTTCTGTTATGCTCTCAAATCCCCCCACGCCCCAGAGTAGTTTCACATGTGGGCTTGCTTTAGACCCAGAACACTTTGGGGAGATGGGGAGGATGACCACATTCATACCTATTTTATAATCCAGAAGCTTCTTCAGAATGGGTTCTTAACCTTCAGTAGCCACTGAACCCTCTTTCATGAATAGCCTGCAAAGGACCCGTCCTTCCCTTTGGAACTACCTGCATCCAGTCAAATCTGCACTCTTTAAAAGCATGTTCTTTGGCAAGATTACTTCAGATGTTAGGGATCTGAAATTTCAGCCAAACGTTCTCACACATGCAGAAACACTGACTTGGCAAACATGTCCCAGGAAGTGGGCAACATGGAGATCCACACAACAGCTGTGTGATTTATGCGTTATGCAAGGCCATGTATTTCTCTATAGAAAATAGAGAAATAGTTACTTTAAAATACCCTGGAAGATCACACTTTATTAAAACTAACTGGGATTTTAGTTTATAAATGTTATCCTGTACAATTAAAAGCTGCTGCTGAGAAAGAAAGAAAGAAAGAAAGAAAGAAAGAAAGAAAGAAAGAAAGAAAGAAAGAAAGAAAGAAAGA
>CM052544.1:113943830-114064569 GCA_028533065.1 Trachops cirrhosus
ATAAATGTTCAGCTATTTTGACCAATTGCTCTTAGTATTAGCTTATAAATCATATAATGACTTACTAGCTTATGAAATCTCTTGACAGTTGTATAGAAAAGATGGCAAATTCAGATTAGCTTTACCATTCTAATATAATTAAAATGTCTTTTAAAAATGTGCAATAATTTAAATGGTACTTATGAATACTTAGTTTTTTATTTGATCTATGACATAGGTTCCTGCCTAGGTGCTCAGGAAGTAGACTCTGTCTCTACAGTTTTGCCTTTTTCAGAATTTTATTTAAAAGAAACCCTATAATATATGCTTTCTAGCATAATGCCTTTGAAATCCATCTATAGTGTTTTGTGTATCAGTAGTTCATTTATTTTAGTGGCTAAGGAAGCATTCCACCATATGGATGTACCACAATTTGTTTATGTTTACTAAGTCATTGGACCTTTGTACTGATTTCAATATTGAACTATTATAAATCAGTTTATATAAATATTCACACACAGATCTTCATGTAAAGAATGTTTTCACTTTTCTTGGATAATGATGCTAAGTGAAATTTCTGGATTATAAAGTATAAACATTAAACACTATGTAAAAATGCCAACTGTTCTTTGAAAGCACCTGCACTATTTTGTATTATAATTAACCATGTGTGAGTGTTTCAGTTGCATCACATAATCAAAGCTGGTATTATCAGTGATTTTAAAATTCTATATAGTAGATATATAGTGACACATAATTGTGGTTTTAACTTGCATTTTGCTAATGACTAATAATGTCAAACATTGCTTCCTGTTATCTATATATCTCCTTTGGTGACATGTCTGTTCAAATATTTCACCCATTTTTAAAATTGGATTGTTCATCTTACTATTGATTCCTAAAAATATATGCTTTACTTTCTTCTGCCTCCCTAATCTATCAGCAATGAATTTTATATAACCTTCCTTATGCCTCCTCCTTTGATTATAACATATTAAATAAACTACAAAACTGCCATCCTCTGGAGCATTTTCTCAGTCCATTGAGATTTTGCTTCCCAGAAATTGTCATCAGTTTGGCTCAAATAAACTCATAAAAATTCCCTACAGGTTTGGACATTTATTACATTGACAAGTCCAATTTATCTTTATTTTTCTTGTCTGGGTTTTCTTTGAGTCCTGTTTAAGAAATCTTTGCCCGATCAAAAGTCACAAAAGCCTTCTTCAATAGAAAAGGTGTAACTGGAAAGGGAGGGTGTGAGGTAAGTGCTGAAGTTTATTTTTTCATGTGGATATGTAATTGTTTGAGTATGGTTTGCTAAACAGATTATGCTTTTCCTTTTAATTACTTTGGCACTTTTCCCATAAACCAGTATCTATACATGTATGTTTACCTTTCATTTTGGATTAGTGAAAAGATTATGATCTTGAAGTTGTATTAGAATTTAAATTCAGTCCTTATTTTCTAGCTGTGTTTTCTAAGGCCACTTATTATCAATCAGATTTCTGATCTAGAAAAAAGTGATTATAATAGGTAACTTTTGAGATTTCTTTAAGAATTCCATGAAATAGTAAGATACACTAAATTTTTAGTATCTGCAGATGCATGGAAGTGGTAATTTATTTGCTTTTAACAGTTTGTTAACCTCTCCTTCCTAGTTAGATTGGTAGCCTCTTTAAGTAAAGGACTTTTTTTTTCTTTTTTTCTACTTCCACAGTAAGACCCACAGTCTCCAGCACAGTTTGTTTTATGGTGAACAAGATGCTGAGGGGGGGTTGAATACTCAGAGGAGGCAGTAAAGAGCATGCTGACTGGCTATGTAAACAAATTCTTACACTAATCTATGTTCAGAGGAAATCACAAATGTCAGAATAAGATTACGCTCCTTGATCATACACACACTGCTTTGTGCTAGCTTCTCCTAGGACAAGAAATCCAACGTGAATCCTAGTGGTTTAGACCAAGGATCAATAGCATTTTATTCTCTGTAAGCCATTTTATTACTTTGCAGGGTCTCATCTGCATTTCCACAGCCTTAAATTAAACATTTATTTAAAATGCCAACATTCTGGTCCGTAAGTTGAGCAATGCTGTTGATTGCTTCAGGAGGGATTTTGGGAAGCTAAGATGAAGGAGAAGTACATTGCTCTCAAGGAATTTTCAATTAAACGGGATGCAGCTCTGTTTCAAGGACAGATTGTTGAACAGGAGTCAAATTATTTTGGTTCAAATTCCACTCCTGCCTTTGAATAGAAAGCAAGTTGTTGAACTGCTTTAACTGTCAACTTTATCATCCATCAGTTGGAGCTAACTTACCTCCAAAGGCCTTTGCATGCTTGAATGAGATAATAAATATGAAAGCTTTTTGTAATCACTGATGTCCTATACAAATATAAGTCATTATTATTACTAAGACTCAAAGCCAACTTTAGAAAAGAGTATGTTATTTGTTGATCAATGAAAGTGACCCCTGGTGACCTCTTTCCCCAATCAACCCACATTCTACTAAAATGTAATACTACCTGTCATTTTTACTATGTGTAATGACTTGCTTTATGCTAAGTAAGCCTTCTCTGGTTTCCATTTAAAATGGAAATGCTTCCTAGAAGAGTAACCAGATCACAGCTCGGAGTGAATAGGTCTTAAGGACCTCATGTTAAATACCTGACTCCGCACAACACTTACTTTCGTCGTTTCCTCCATTCTTTCTGACTTGAGCGGTATAATGTAAAGACATGAGTCCTGTAAGACTTACAAAACAGTAGAAGAAAAAAAAACTTAGAAACTGGACAGTATGTAGGAGAGATGTCAAAAAGAACAACTCTGTTTTTCTAACTGTCCAGGGTAAGCCCTATAAGTGGCAGATATTATGGATATATTGTACTGATGGTTATCATCACAGTCTGTATTTTCAACAGCTTTATTGAGGTATAATGGACATAATGTACTGCATGTATTTCAGTGTGTGGTTTGATGAATTTTGGCATGTAGACTCCCACAAAACCATCACTACAATAAAAAAATAAACAAATCCATCACCGCCCTCGTAGGTTTTATTCCCTCTGCTTCTTCCATTCCCTCTTTCCAAGGAACCACCGATCTACTTTTTGTCTTTCTAGATTACTTTGGATTTCCTAGAATTTAATGTATATAAATAATATAGCATATATCTTTTTAAAAATCTGGTTCTTTTCACTCTGTATGATAATTTGATAATAAGAAATATATATTTGATCTTTAACCCTCTTCCTGGCACAGAGCTCCTGGAACCCTTGCACTTCTTGTGACAAGAGCAATCAAGGTGTCTTTTGTTATGTTAATAAAGCTACTTTTGCAAAGTCCTTAGATAATCTAAGGATGGGGGTTGCTAACCAACTAGTGATTACAGTGTTGGCTCTTTCAGGACCTCCCTCCTAAACTTTTGGGAGAGGAGAGGGACTAGAGATTGAGTCAATCCCCCAAAGCCAGTGATTCCATCACTCACAACTACGTAATGAAATGCTCATAAATATCCAGAAGTGCAAGGTTGGAGAGCTTCCAGGCTGGTAAACATGTGGGAGTGCTGGGAGGGAGCTACATCTGCAGAGGGCATGAAAGCCCCACGCCCTTCCTCCATGCCTTGCCTTATGCATCTCTTCCAGCTGGCTGTTTCTGAGTTACGCCCCTTTATAATAAATCGGTAACCTAGTAAGTAAATCTCTGAGTTCTGTGAGCTGCTCTAGCAAATCAGTTGTACCCAAGGAGGAGACTGTGGGAACCTCTAGTTTATAGCCAGTGCATCAGAAGTACAGGTAACAGGCTGGACTTGCAACTGGCATCCTGAAGTGGGGTTGGCAGTGCTTTGAAATTGTCCCAGAACTTACTGATGTTTTATTCATTTTTGGAATTTTTTTCTGAGTTCTTTTTTAAATTATGAATTGTTTCTATGTTGTGTCTTCAGGTTCACTAGTTTTTTCTTTTACAATGTTTAATCCACCCTTAATCTCATCTAGTGCAGTTTTCAGCTTATTAATTTTAATTTTCCATTAGTATTGTAGAATTTCAGTTTGGTTTTTCCTTTTAAATCATCCATACCTCTATTTAATTTTTGATCATATGGCATATTGTGATATTGTTGTCAGTGGAAATGGGGTCCCTGGGGCATCACAAGAACAGTATTTGGGGGACCCTCATGGGAGGACTGAGATCTAGTGGTACAATTTATTGGGGTGGAAATAGAAGGCTGCACCCAGGTTCCTGATGTCCCATCTCTGTCCATCCCACCATGTAAAAAGTCCAAACTTGTCTCATCAGGCCCAGAACAAAGGCCAATGTTCATAAATTCCGTGTCATTGGATCAGGCCAGTTCAGTTCCTGGCCTTCCAGCTAGCTTGGTATGTCCCCAGCTGTGCTCCGACAGGCTCTGCTAGCTGTACCCATGCTCATACTTGGAGCCTGACTTTGGAATCCTGTGGTTTCTGGCCACCTGGCTGCTAGGTTCACATGGCTGCTAAGGAGAGCAAACACATGGGTGCACAGGTAAGTGTGTGTGTTACTGAGGGAGAGAGAGAGTGTGTTATTTGTTAAGCTGATTACATTACGTTGGGCTTGGGAAGGACTAGGTGTTTTTCAAACTAATCAATCAACTTCCCAATCTTTCGTGGGCTTCTGCTTGTTTCTCACTCTAACCAATCCATTCCCTAGATCTTTTGGGGTTCTATGTCCCTTATTCAATCTGCTCCTTTTCCCAGGCCAGACAGACAGGCCTTTATGGTCACCATCTTGGCTTTTACTGTACATGTGCTTACCTCCCCTTTGTTGTTCTAATCCTCCCCCCTCATATCTGGGCAAATGGACCAATTGTACCCTGGGAAGACTGGAAAGCTGGTTGTTTCTCCCCTATGGCAGAGGGAAGGTCCATCAATTCCCTTGGCCAGGCAATGCTGTGATCCTTTGAGAAGTGTGTGATGCCATAGCTTTGAAGTAGATGAGGCTTCTTAATGTCTGATTCCCTTTGCTACCTTTATTAATATCTAGCTACCTATGCGAACAATACTAAAGTTTTAATGTCTTTATCTACTAATTCTAACATCTACCTGCTTGTCATAAGGCATTTCATTTGATTGATTTTTTCTTATTTTTGGGTGCATTTTCCCACTTTTTGGTAGGCTTTATATGCATGTATATGTGTATATGTATATATTTTAAATTGGATGTTGGATATTGTGAATATTACCATGTTGGGTGCTGGATTTTTTAAATTTTTGATTGCGTTTCACAGTTTTGAGCTTTGCTCTGGGATGTGATTAAGTTGCTTGGAAATAGTTTGATACTGTCAGATCTTGCTTTTAAGATTTGTAAGGGGTAAAACACAGTACTTCTGTGTATTCTGTTCAAGAGCGTGTGAATCATGATGTTGTTTGTTTGTTTGTTTGTTTGTTTGTTTTTTCCAATCTGGTTGGTGGCAGCAGGCACTATTGCTGACTTTTTGATCACTGGTTACCTTCACCTCTCATTCTTTCAGCTGGCTCTCTCCTCCCCTCATACACAAGTGCTGGGCAGTGTTCAGCTGGATGCTGTTGAATTTGGAAGTGGACATCCTCTTTAGTTCTCCTGAGTTCACCTCCCACGTAGCTCTCTTTTTTCTGACACCTCGCCATGTGAACTCTGCTGCCTTGGTCTTCCAAAGCTCTTAACTCCATCTCATCTCAGAGAGTTCAGTGCAATATTGGGTTTTTACATGGTAATCTGGAAACTCTCTCAAGGTATTATGCAGTGGCAGGTAATCTTATGGTTACCTTATTTCTTTTCCCTTTCTCAGAGATTAGTCTCTTCAGTGATTGAAATCCAGTGTTTTACAAACTATCCTTTCATGCATGTCATATATATTTCATTGTTTCAGGTGGGGATAAACTTATTTCCTGTTGCTCCCTCTTAACTAGAAGCAAAGGTTTATAGACTATATTAATTAGGTAACTCTGGTTATAGTAAATAAACTCCATATCTCTTTAAAAATTAGAAGTTACTTTTTTTATTATATAATCCAATGTGGTCACTACCTGCCAAGTAGATGGTGCTTCTTGAGTGGTAACTTAGAGATCCAGAGAATAGCTCTATCATTACCTAGATTCCAAGGGTATTTTGTATCCAGTTGACAGGCAGGAAAAGTGATCACAACTAGGACACACCGTTTCTTAATTACCTGAGCCTGGAACTGACATCACTCCTGCTCACTACTCACTGAGGACTTTAAGGTCCCATTTAGATACAATGCAACCTAAGAAATGTAGTCCTGGACTGAACATTCACTCCCTATATCAACTTTATTCTATAGAAGTATTTGGGGTGAATAATAATATGCCTATATGACACGGACCCTTACTTTTTCTAAATATTGACATTTTATAAAAATATTCACATACATTACTTTGCCCTGCCAGTGTTGTTTGATGTACAATATCCCCAATGTCTAGTTATAAGAAATGAGGCTCCAAGATTGAGAAAATTCCTTAAACTCATTTAGCTAGTGAGTGGCTTTATTTGAGACAAAAACAATCCTTCTCATCCCAGCTCAGGCATTATTCCATGATGTCAAGCTATTCTCAGTGGATTCTGGGGAATTCAACCAGATTTAATTACTTATACTGAAACCAATCCCCCTGACCAAAAATATTGTGGATGAACTTGAATAAAAGTTATAAGAAAATTAAAACCATACTTATTATATGATTTTTTCTACTTGTTCTTGACTGAATTGGGACAGAAAGTAATTGAACAAAGTTTGTATATTGGTTTTAGGTATAATAAACCTTTTCATAAGTTCTTAAAATTCTGGGACCATACTACCTAAGTTTTGTCTATTTTCTTAATACTTAGCACAGTGGTTGGGACAAAGTAGACTATTTATTTTTATTTGAAGAGTTATTATTGGGACTGAGATTGGGTGAGAGAAAAAGCAAAGGTAGAGAAAATTAAGCATTTGTTTTTGGAGTTGACTGGAAAAACTTACATTTTTTCTTTAGCACATTTTGAGCAAAATAATTCCTAATCACTTTGTAAATATATTAAAAGTCCAGCCATTGTTAATATGACAAGAATGGTTTATACAACAAAAATGTAACCTGACAGTCAAGAAGAATGGACTGGAATGCGCATGTGTGAACAATGACTTTACTATACTAGTTAGTAAGGGCGGTAGACACTACTGAGTGAGCATGTGCACTGTGTGGCTGTCACATTCAAAATGACTGAGCAAGTAGAGCAACTAATCTGCATCAAATTTTGTGATAAGCTTGAACATTCCTCCATGAAAATTATTTGGATGAGTCAGAAGGCTGCAGCTATGGGTAACTGGTGATTGGCAGCTTCATTATGACAATGCACCCAATCATGCATCATGTCTCATACAGAGTTTTTCTGTGAAACATCAGATCACACCAAGTGACTCAGCCCCCTTATAGCCCAGATTTGGTGCCTTGCAACTTCCAGCTTTTCCCAAAACTAAAATCAGCTTTGAAAAGGAAGATATTTCAGACCATTGATGAGATTCAGGAAAATATGAAAGAGCAGCTGACGGAGATTGGGAGAACTGTGTGAGGTCCCAAGGTGCTTGCTTTGAAGGGGACCGAGGCATCACTGTCCTATGTTTCTTGTATCTTGTATCTTCCTCAATAAATGTCTCTATGTTGTTTATTACATGGCTGGATACCTTCTGGAGAGACCTCATATAGGTTGTATATAGAAAAGTATTGACCTTCAGAATAGTTATGAAGCCAATTAGGAATCTATGCTCTTGTACTTGCCATAAGATGATAGAGCTGAATGGGAGGTCGACTGTCTCTGTGCTGGTCCAGAAGCTATTTTTGAGGAGTTTCCCATCGTCAGGCCATTTGAGAAGAAAACTTTCCTCTGCCTTGGCTGACTTCTCCAATTTAACATTATAGTTCTCACTCTACTGGAGAGCAATACAACTCAATAACAAGCCTGTGACCAAGAAACATCACGGTGCCCATCCAAGTTCTCAAGTGAGAGTGACAAGTGAGATATACCAGCATGTCACCAGTCCAGACTTTAAGGACAGTCGCACAATACATTTCATACCAATGAACAAACTAATCAACTGCCAAAACAATTTCATCGTTAAAGTCGTCAAAACCCATCAGCTTGAACTTATGTAGACTAAATAATGTGTTGCCTTCCGACAGCCCAAGTGGCATCCTCTAAATTATTATATACTATATGGAAACCAGTGTGTACACAATTCTTTCATTTGTCCCACAAATCTTCTGATTCTCTATATATGTGATATTCTTTTTTTTAATTTTATTTATTTATTTTTAGAGAGAGGAGAAAGGAGGGAGAAAAAGAGGAAGAGAAACATCAATGTGGTTGCCTCTCAAGCATCCCCGACCAGGGATCTGGCCTGTAACCCAGGCAAGTGCCCTGACTGAGAACCAAACCGGTGAACCCTTGGTTCGCAGGCTGGTGCTCAATCCGCCGAGCCACACAAGGCAGGGCCATATGTAATATTCTTAAAGTGTATATCCATTAAGCAATTAACACTTTACCGTTCTATTCTGTGCAGTTTAGAATAAGTTTTAAACAATTATTAGTATTGATTGCTTGGGATAGTATAGTAAATGGGGCTCAAGAATAATAAATTTCGCTTCTGGCCAAGATGGGAACAACAAGCAAAGGGTTTACCCTGCTACCTGAAACAAGTAAACATTCTAAACAAATACAACAAACAAAAAAAACTGAAGACATTGCAAAGCAATAGACAAGGGTTGATGATCCTTGGAAGATGAGAACCAAATGATTGTCCAGCTTATTGCCTTGAGAAAATCATCAGGCTTCAGTTCAGGGAGCGGGAACCCAGTCAGAACCCAGAGAACTGTTTTAATTAAGGAGAGAGTGCTGAGTCCATGAAGACCAACGTGCTGGTATTTCCAGAGCAAACTATCAAAGACATGACAGCTACACAGAAAGCTCTGGAGAGTTTGTGTGGCATTGGTGACAGACAAAGGGATGAAAGGCAAACAAATGAAACGGAAAGGGGAGTCTAGAATAAACTCATGCTTTTGAAGGACTGATTCAGGATAAGTACAAAGGTTAAAGAGATTAATCTTTTCCACAAATGTTACTGAAATGACTAAGGAACCATTTGCAAAAACAGTAACTTGTTTATAACTTGCAATATATACAACACTTAACTGAAAATAAATTATAGTATTGATTGTAAAACTCAAAATGACAAAACTTCTAGAAGAAAACATGAGAAAAATCTTTGTAACCTTAAATGGTCACATAATATTTTATAGGTATAACCCCAAAAGCACAAGACCATAAACACATGCCCCCATACAGATAATCTTGGTAACTCATTAAAATTAAAAGTTTCTACTATTCAAAAGACACTTAAAAGAATAAAGAGACTAACCACAGGCAAGGAGAAAATATGTACAAATCAAATATCATAACTGACTTACATTAAGAAATCCTGTAACTCAGTAAGGAAACACCACCATTAAAAATAATAGGCAAAAATTACAGTGGCCTTGTAGTATAGTTTGATATCAGGTATTGTGATCCCTCTAACTTTGTTCTTCTTTCTTAAGATTGGTCAGGCTATTCAGGGCCTTTTTTGCATCCATATACATTTTTTAAATATTTGTTCTAGATCTGTGAAATATGCCATTGGCATTTTAATAGGGATTGTGTTGAATCTGCAGATTGCTTTGGGTAGTGTGGACATTTTAATGATGTTAATTCTTCCAACCATGAACACAATATATGCTTCCATTTATGGGTATCTCCCTCAATATCTTATCTTATAATTTTTCTAGTATAGGTTTTTTACCTCCTTGGTTAAATTTATTCCTATGTACCTTATTTTTTTGTTGCAATAGTAAATGGGATTTTCCCCCTCAGTTTCTATTTCTGATGTTTCATTATTGGTGTGTAAAAATGTCATTGGTTTCTGAATACTGATTTTGTATCCTGCTACTTTGCCAAATTCATTTATTAGGTCAAGTAGTTTTTTGGTGGAGCCTGTAGGGTTTTCCACATACAACATCACATCTGCAAAAATGACAGATTAACTTCCTCCTTTTTGAATGTGAATGTCCTTTATTTCTTCTTGTCTAATCACTGTAGCTAGGACTTCCAGTACTATGTTGAATAAAAGTGGTGAGAGGGGACAACCTTGTCTTGTTCCTGATTTTAAAAGAAATGCTTTTAGTTTGTGCCCATCGAGTATGATGTTGGCTGTAGGTTTCTTGTATATGGTCTTTATTATGTTGAGGTATGCTCCTTCTTTTCCCACTTTGCTGAGAATTTTTAACATGAATGGTGCTGGATTTTATCAAATGTTTTTCTGCATCTATTGATATGATCATGTGACATTTGCCTTTGTGTGTGTGATGTTTCACATGTATTGATTTACAAATATTGTACCATCCTTGCAACCCTGGAGTAAATCCCACTTGATCATAGTGTATGATCTTTTTAATGTATTGCTGGATCTCATTTGCTAACATTTTCTTGAGGATTTTAGTATCAGCATCTATGTTCACCAGGGATATTGGCCTGTAATTCTCTTTCTTTTTTGTATCTTTATCTGGTTTTGGAATTAGGATAATACTGGCCTCATAAAAAGAGGGTTGAAGTCTTCCCTCTTCTTGAATTATTTGGAATCATTTGAGAAGGATAGGTGTTAGTTCTTATTTGAATTATTGGTAAAATTTGCCTATGAAGCCATCTGCTCCAAAGCTTTTGTGTGCTGGGAGTTTTTTGATCACTGCTTCAATTTCACTAGTTGTTATCAGTCTATTCAAGTTTCCTGTTCCTTTTTGATTCAGTTTTGGAAGATTGTATGTCACTGTGATCAAAACAGCCTGGAACTGGCATAAGAACAGACACATAGATCAATGGAACAGAATAGAGAGCCCCGAAATAAACCCATGTCTTTATGGTCAATTAATGTTTGATAAAGGAAGGCAAGAGCATACAGTAAAGTAAAGACGGTCTCTTTAATAAATGGTGTTGGGAGAACTGGACAGGTACATGCAAAAAAGTGAAACTAGATCACCAATTCACACCATACACCACAATAAACTCAAAATGGATAAATGACTTAAATATAAGTCATACTACCATAAAAATCCTAGAGGAAAACATAGGCATTAAAATTTTAGACATCTCATGTAGCAATATTGTTACCAACATATTTCCAAGGGCAAGGGAAACAAAGGAAAAATAAACAAATGTGACTACACCAAATTAAAAAGCTTCCGCATGGCTAAGGAAACCATCATTAATATGAAAAGGGAACCGACTATATGGGAGAACATATTTGCCAATGATATATTGACAAGGGTTTAATCTCCAAAATATATAAAAACTTATACAACTCAACACCAGGAAGACAAACAATCCAATTAAATGGGCAAAGAACCTGAACAAACACTTCTCCAAGGAGGACATACAGATGGTCCATAAACACATGAAAAATGTTCTCCATCACTAGCCATCAGAGAGGTGCAAATTCAAACCAAAATGAGATATCACCTCACACCTGTCAGAATGGCTATCATTAATAAATCAACAAACAACAAGTGCTGGTGAGGATGTGGAGAAAAGGGAACCCTAGTGCACTGCTGGTGGGAACGCAGACTGGTGCAGCCACTGTGGAAAACATTATGGAATACCCTCAAAAAAGTAAGAATGGAACTGCTTTTTACCCAGTGACTCTATTTCTGGGAATATGCCCTAAGAATACTGAACACCAATTCAAGAGACTTTATGCACCCCAATGTTCCTAGCAGCACTATTTACAATAGTCAAGATTTGGAGACAGTCTAAATGCCCATCAGTTAATGAATGAATAAAAAAAAACCCCTGTGGTACATTTACATAATGGAATATTATGCAGTAGTAAAAAAAATAAGGAATTGGTGCCTTTTTGCAACAGCATGGATGAAACTGGAGACTATTATGGTAAGTGAAATAATCCAGTCAGTGAAAGACAAATACCATATGACTTCACATATACATGGGATCTAATGAACAAAACGACTAATGAGTAAAATAGAATGGGAGGCATAGAATCATGGAGTAGACTGATAGCTATAAGAGGGGAGGGCAAAAATGGGGACCAATTGAAAGAAAGTGAAAGGATTAGTCACATAACATACATACATGACCCATGGACATGGACAATGGTGTGTGTACTGACAGTGGAAGTGAGGGATGGGCTGGGTGGAGGGGACCGAAGGGGGAAAAGTGGGACAACTGTATTAGCATAACCAATAAAATATTTTAAAAAATAAGCAAAAGATACAAACAGACCCTTCACCAAAACACATGTAGCAATAGCAATTTAGCATGTGCAAAAATACTCAATATCATTAGTCATCAGAGAAAAACAAATTAAAACCATGTTGGGTTACCATTAAACATTATTAGCACAACAAACATTCAAAAGACTGAGTCTACAAAGTGTCAGCAAAAATGTGTAAAAACTGAAACTTGCATAAACACTGGTGGAAATGGAAAATGTAAACTACTTTAGAAACCAGTTTGGTAGTTTCTTAAAATTTAAGTATATACCTACCATATAGTACAGTATTCCATCTTGTATATTCACTTAAGAGAAATAAAAGCACATACCCATACAACTTGTACATGAATATTTGTACCAGTCTTATTTTTAATAGCCAGAAACTGAAGACAAGTCACATGCTAATTATAAATGAATAAATAAAGTGGCATATCCACATAATGAGATATACTAGTCAGTAATAACAAGAAATGAAATATTCATACATATAAAATATTTTAAAATGTCCCAGTAATTATGCTGAGTCAAAAAAACAAAAGTGGTAAAAAAAAGTGTTCATACAGTATGATTATATTTATAAAAATCCTAGATAATATGAAATACATAATGACCACAAAGCAGACCAGTGCTTGTCGGGGATGGCAGGTGGAGGTAGAACGGGGGAGAGGCAAGAGGAAAGCATCGTGAAGATGCATGAGTTTTCAGGGGTGAGAGTTAAATTATCTTGCACTTTAGCTTCAGAGGGATCACTTACGCTGTGTTCCTCAGGCCGTGGCTGGGTCGGGGAAAAGGCCAGAACAAGCAGTCCACGTAGGCTATGTTTGCAGTAATCCAGGTGAGAACGAATGATGACCTGACCCCAGTAGAAGCACTTTTAGTGGTAGAAAGTGGTTGAATTATGTATTTTTGAGTGTAGATTTAAGCAGTAATAATGATTGATTCCATGTGAGATATTGGGGAATAAGAGTCAACGGCGACATGATTCCAAGTTTTGTAGAATGATGGACTGGATATAAATTACAATGAGGGAAAGAGCGGGAGGATTTTTCTGGTGGGGTAGAGGTATGAAAGGAAATCAGAAATTCAGTTCTGTGTGGAGTTCAATTAGACATTCAACTGGAGATATGGAGTATAAAAATCTTCAGTATAAGAGAGATCCTGGGTAGGAATATACATTTGGAAGCTATCAGTAAGTAGATAATTACTTAAAGACATAGAATTTGATGAGATCATCAAGAAAGTGGGTGAAGATAGAGAAGTTATGAAATGTAAGGAAGTTCCTTGGAGCACTCAGCTGTTAAATATTTTAAGAGATGAGAAGGGAAAAGCACAGGAGACTAAGAATGAGAGGTTAATCCTTCAGGGAGAAAGCTAGGAGAGCATGATGTCCAGGACACCACAGAAAGTGTGTTTCAGGAAGAGGAATATTGAACAGCATTAGATGGTTTTGGTAGGTCAAAGAAGTTGAGGCGCAAGAGTTTACAATGTGGAGGCCACTGGTGACATCGACCAGGGTCGTTTTTTGTCCTGGAGTAACAAATGCAAAATTCTGTTCGAGGGGTGGATTTAGGAGAGAATGAGTTGAGGAACTGAAGACAATTTTTTCAGGGAACTTTGCTTTAAAAAGACCAGAGAGTTGGGGCGGTACCAGGAGGGGAAAAGTAAAATCAAGAGAAGTTCCTTTGTAGTAAAATCAGAGAAACGACAGTGCATGTGATGACAGCATTAATTCAGGAGATTGATAATTTGATACAAAGGAGAGAGGGTAATTGATAGAGCAGCAAACTTGAGCGAAAGGGAATAGGATCTAGTTCACGGAGGAAGGGATTAGCCTTAAGGAGGGGTACGGACACCTTGCTGCCGACTATAAAGTGGGAGGAAGCAGAGGATGCAGACATTAATACTGCAAAGCAGATAGGTGTGAGAGTGGGAGTTTGTACAAGTTTTATTCTAAATGATTCTTTGCGAGGCAGTGGTGTTTTATGACTGCTTTTGCCCTGCAAAGGCAGAGTTAAATAGTTGTAAAAGAGATCATAAGGTCCACAAATTCTAAAATATTTACTATATGGTCCGTTTCATTAAAAAAAGTTTTTGCCTAAGAGATTGGAGCTTCTGAGTTCCACTTTAGTCATGTATGCAACAGATTTTTAACGTGCCTAATTTATATCATGATCTTTACAAGCAGAGGGATAGAAAGGATAGTGAAATTGACTATATCTCATTCTTTCCCCTGATTACAGTGTCCGCTTATCCTCAATACACCATCGTATTAACACATATAGAGATTGGATGCACCCATATTCTCAAGATATGAGAGCCATCCTTCTATTCTTTTTACATGGAAAGTTTCAGTTCTTCTTCAATAAATGGGGGATTATCACAGATGATTTACAGATTACCATCTTGGGAGTTTAGAAGGCATTCCCTAAGATCAAATAGCCGAGGAAGTGTCGGGTCCATGGCAAGAAGCTAGAAATAGTGATTTAAGCCAGAAAGAAAGGCAATTTTAAGAATCATTAGCATATAGATGATAGTTGAACCCATGGGAGTAGAAAAATGAGGAGCTTATGGGTTATTTGAGGAAATTAAAAATAATCAGAAGACAACAGAATAGTGCAAGTCACTTCAATTCATCTAACTGATCTCCCCCCATGCTCACTATTTGCCGGGATGGATGTAGACTTTGAACAAAGTAATAGAGTCAAAAATTTAAGAGGTAATAAACCAACCCCAACCTACTGTATTAGGGAAAAATTGTAGCGTGGTAACTCATCAAATGAATTACAAAATGCATGCAATTAGCCATATTTTGAACACATTTCTGACTATAAATTTTAAACACCTTGTCCTTACACTTACACAGCCAAGTCACCAAATCAGTATTTTTATATAGATTCTTGCACAATTTTTTTCAGTTTTGCACAACTTATTTACAATACCACATTTCCTATCTGAATTCACTGCAACTGGATGTTCCTCCAAAGTGGCATCTTTGCTTCCTTCAGACCACGTTTTGTATTTTACATCTGACTCAGAACATGTCAAGAATGGCCATATTTGTTAAAAATGGCCTATTTTTTTTTAAGTTTACAACTTTCCCACTTACTTTTTAGCTTTAAGACACTGCTTCCCATGATAGCAGAATCAAAGCAATATTGCCCAGTGCTAATCTTTCCATCTTCTTATTTCAGTCCATAACCAGCAATAAAATGGTCAACTTCCTAATTCTCCCTCTGCCCACCTCTCTCTTTATGACCCTGACGTTCATTTATAATGGAGAAGCTGTTAGGTGCACCGTTGGTGGGCTGGGTTCTCAGAAGCATACAATTTCACAGAGAAAGCAGACCTGGGCTGTTTCTCTCCTTTAATTTTTTAGAAGTTGTGTTTTTAACTAAAGGCAAGAGCAGTAGCTAAATATGTGGCTGATCTGATTAGAAATTTAGAAATTGTGTGACGCTGATTCCAAAAGATTTTGTAAAATAATTTGAAGTAAAACATAGATTCTTATTTTGACTAAATGCATTTTATAAACGAAGCTTTTTCTGATACATATAAATACTTTCATAATTCCTTATTTTAGTCTTAGTTTCTCAGTTGCCGTTGGGGAGGACCAACAGCTGCCATCTCTCTCTGCAATGATATTAATCTAGATCAGGGTCTCCCAGTCTTGGCACTGTTGCCACTGTGGGCCAGACATGTTGGTTTGCAAGAGGCTGTCCTGCCCATTACAAGACGTGTAGCAGCCTCCCAGGCCCCTCCCCATCGATGCTGGTGATATCTCCCATGTTGTGACAGTTAATGTTTCCAGATATTTGCGGGTGACAGGGGAAGAGGGATGAGAATGACTAACCTAAATTTAATAAAACCGATTTTGCTCAAAGATAACTATTGAAGGAAGACTTGAATGAAGAGGTTTTAGAGTTTTGGCTTATTTTGGTTTCATTATTCTGTTCTTCCCTCCCTCTCTCTTTGCTTGCTCCTTCCGTTCTTCTTTCCTTCCTTCCTTCCTTCCTTCCTTCCTTCCTTCCTTCCTTCCTTCCTTCCTTCCTTCTTCCACCCTTCTTCCCTCCCTCCCTCACTTCTTTTTCCTTCTTTGCTTTAATGGATAAATCCTTATTCAACAAAAATTTTACATGGAAGTATACTGCATAAAATTTTACATAAAAGACTGATATGTAAAAGTCTAACAGATGGGCCGTGTTCTTACAAATGAGAACCATGTTTTTATTTTCTGTATTTTGTGGTAGTTTGACATTTTAAAAAGTTTGCTGGCTGGGGAGAAACTGCCGCTCCCAGGGCTTTATTAACAGAGAGCTGGAGAGACAATCTTCTCATATACAAACCAGCCAGTCCCGAATCTCCAGTGCCGGCCACCCCCTCTCTGACTCTCACACACCAAGCCAAGGTCTCCTCGCCCTCTGTTCCAGGTGTCAGACAGAGATCGCCCTGTAGTCCAACCCCTGCTGGAATGGTTGAAACCAACCAGTCTTAAACTACCTTCCTGGCCTGCCTTGCCTTTCCTGTGGAATCCCCAATGAAGGCTGTGGCCTTGACTCTCCCCTCACCCCTGCCTTCTGCCACCTGACCAAGTCCTGGCACTTCCCCATGGCCTTAGCACGTTATGGCCTGCTCCATGGGAACTGTGAGTATAATGAACGTCCTCCTTCCAGGCCTCATTATCTTTTCTCCTGTGACCACTCTGACTTTACCATATAAGTAAATGCCCACGTACTTTCACACAGAAGTCCAACGTGTAAAATTTTACATGCAAGCATTAATATACAAATATCTCACCGAAGAGCTGCTCTCCTTGAAATGGTGTGGTCCAGAGACTTCCTAAGATAACCTTGTGTTTTATTTCTGTATTTTATGATCTTTCTGAGCCATAACCAATATTTACATTCCTAGGACACCTACCCTCTTCACTCTGCCTTATCCTCCAACTATCCGCTCTAGTGGCCACTGAACAGCTGCTGTCTGTACTGCGGCTTCTTTTATTCTCATGGCTGAGTTAAGGAAGCTTTATCACCCTCAAACCATGGAAGCTTAGATTTTAAATGATTGCTTAAATTTATTTTTCCATTGCAATCTACTTTCTTAAATTGAATTTTAAATAAGGGTGAGCCACTCTATTAGGCTTGTGCTATGAATGGTGTGAACACCAATATGAAAGATTAAATGTCATCATTTATTTTGTGGATTTAGCTCCAACCTCACCTGTCTCAGTTCTGCCTGCCATTAGTTTGCTTCCCCACAATTACTGCATCCAAACTAAAATGCAACTGTAAATGTGCTACTTTTGCCTTTGCTCAGAACACCGTGACTTTGTATCATTGATCATATTGCGTTAAGCCTTTGAGTAGCATGTGGGGTTCTCTAAGACAGAAGCCCTGCTTAGGGTTTATAACTTTTCTCTGGGTTTATAACTCACTCCAATAGCATCCAACGGCTCATCACTTTCCCTGTGTCCACTCCCACCTTTACATAGGTGTGTTTCTGACATGGGTGCTTATGCATCTCTGCTTGGAAGAGACCCTTCCTGTGAGCTAATTCCTTTTTATCCTTCACAGCTCAATTTCTGGATTGTCAGTCTTGGTAAAATCTGTCTTAATAGTGCTACTCTTAACTCTGGGTTATATATCCTTCTATTCCTAATATCTTTGCAATTATCTATTATCTTTCTATTGTGACTCTTAGTGCATAGCAATATAATTTTCTGCTTTGATGTTTATCTACTCTAATATCTGATACTTTTTGAAAACAAGGTTGTGGAATTGATTGTATAATCAATTTCTTTTTTTAAGATTTTATTTATTTATTTTAGAGGAGGTGAGAAGAAGGAGAAAGAGAAGGAGAGAAACATATGCAAGAGACACATAGACGGGTTGCCTCTCACATGCCCCCAACTAGGGATCTGGCCCAAAACCCAGGCACATACCCTGACCAGGAATCGAACTGGCGACTTTTCAGTCTGCAGGTTGGTGCTCAGGCCACTGAGCCACACCAGCCAGAGGTAACTGTATAATCAATTTCTTAAATAGAGTTATAAATATAAGAATCATTGCATAGATCTTTGTTGGTACGTGGATTAATTTCATCTCAGTATCCTTAACTTACAAGTAGGTTAAATTTTTATAATGATATTGAAAAATTATCTTTTGAAAATAGGACAGTCTCCCTAGCTTGCCTAGAAAGTTCTACTGAATGCAAATCTCAAGATGAGAAGATGTGAAGAGATCTTCAGAAATTCATCACCTTTTTTGAAAAACAATTATAAGACACCTCTTTTCTTATTGATTGCCACAGGCAGAATCATCTTTGAGGATAAAGGATGGCAAATGATATTTCAGATAATTTTAATAATATTCAGAAGTAGAACATGACTCATTGAGCCTTTAAGTGGAAGGAAACATAGTTTCATGTTGCAGTTTCCAATTTAGATACATTCACGAGCCACCTGGAAGGCATATGTACTTTAAACTCTGAAATTAAAGAACAAGAGTAGGGGAGGGGAGTCAGGAGTGAGAAAGTTAAATGGTTTGTAGAAGATACAGATTTAGGTGATCCTGTTGAAGTAAGCTGTGTTCTTATAAGACCTAAAATGATTAAGTTTATAGTACAAAAAAGCTTAGGATGTCTTTTGGAGGTAGTGGTTAGATGGAAGTAAGGTTTGCCACCAGGTGGCACAGATTTCAAGGCGGGTGTGTTTGGTAAATTACGTTTGTTCTAATCCAGGTGCTCTGTCCATTATGAATCGTCAGCAGCTCTCACCCACACTCTCGTTCCCTAAAACTCCTCTTATCCCATCTTTCCTCCCCCGTATGGTCAGAAAACGGCAGAGACTGCACTGGAAGCCCAAAGGGAAATCATGCCCTCCCTGAACCAGGTAAACTTCTTTCTTCCACTCTGGAAATGAAATCTAAGCTCTCACTCCATGATACCTGTGAATTAAGGCTGACACATCATTCGTCAGGGATCAAGGCTAAATGATCTGTTCTCGGAAGGCACCTTTAGGCTAAGATCACCAAAGCCCTGCACGGCCACGGTATCTGACGGTGACGTAACGTGTGAGCGATTATAAAATGAGTCACTGTGATCCTCCACCTTTGCACAAGCAATTCTTTTTGAAAACTGGTGTTTCAAAATTATCTTTCCTTCCTCTGCTCCAGAGCCTCCAGGCTTCAGCATTCTCCTGCCAATTTTCCATGAACTCAAAGTAGATGCCTGAACTTTCCCAGCTGGTCATGCTTGAACCTAACTGAAGGACACCTCTGTTATTGTACAATGACATGGGAGAGTTGGAACTAGCATTTCTTCCTTAAAAAACAAAACAGAAATATTCACATACACAAAAATGTGCCTAAGCTTGTATAAACCTGTTCTTGAAGACATGTTTTGTGATCCCAAGTTAAAAATTTTGATGATTTTTCAGATTTTTGTAATTACAAAATGTAGTCTCTCAATTCCCAACACAGACACCTGGATTAAATAGATCTAGAGACCACTCCAGGAATTGCCACTCTGTGTGTGTGTGTGTGTGTGTGTGTGTGTGTGTGTGTGTGTGTTTAAACACCTGCATGTTCCCAATACTGGTGACTTTCACACTGCATTTTAAGAAATGCTACTCTACAAAAAATTATCTGAAGATTGAAATATAAACAATGATGCATTTTAAAAAATATTTTGGTTATAAGATAAATTCTTTGTAAGAATATAATGTATTTACAATATGATGACTATAGCTACCAATACAGTTGGGAAAACTGGATAGATACAAGCAAAAAATAAAGCACTTTATACCATGCACAAGAATAAACTCAACATGGATTAAAGACTTAAATCATAAAACTCCTAGAAGAAAACATAGGCAGTGACTCTTTGACCTTTATTGGTTCTCTGAAATGTGAATTAGCTGATCTTTTGTCCTCCGTGGTTTGATATGTTTGTCTTCATACCGATCACTCATTGTATTCATGTTGGTACCCTCTCTTACACGAGTTACCACTTACCTGCCATTAAAGTAAGCCTTGATTGCCCCATGCTGCCCCCTTTCCTCTTTGGTTCCCAATGTCATTCTCTCTTACCTTGCTTTGGTTACTCCCATTATACTGGCTTTTCCCACTGTACCTTGAAATGTGTACACATATCTCCTATGCTGAAAAATTGACAAGAACCATTAGGAGAAAAGTTACTTTTCTACTGTTCTTTTACAGTATGGCTTCAATTTTTGCTTTTTTTCACTACCACTATACACACATACTTGTGTCTATTCTCATCTTTTGTTTTTCATTATTTATTTTGTTCCATTAAACTCTATACTCTTAATTTTGAGGCAGAATAGCATAATGATTAAAAGCACCAATGTTGGTGTCAAATTGCTGAATTTCCAATTGCATCCTCTTTTCTTTACAGTTGAGTGATATTAGACACTGAATATCAAACTTAATGCTTTGACACCTACATGGTCCATTAACCGATCAAAAAGGAGGCAAAATGCACTGGGGTAAAGAAGGCAAAATTCTCTCCCCTACAGAAGATGAGTTCCCTGTAACTCTATACATGGAGTTGGCTCAATAAAAATTCCTTCAGTAAATGAGTAAAAAGTTTAATTAATTAATTAGAACTTAATTTACCATTACATCTTTCTCTTCCAATTTCAATTATGAAAAAAACTTTTTTACATTAAATTTCTAATGAGTGAACTTTGTCAAATGTAGACAAGTTTCTTCCCTGTCTAAATTAGAAGCTTTTAGAAGCATTTTTCTTTTCTTTATCAGCAGCTCCCAGATGTACCTATGATGAATAATTAATTGCCAAGCAGAATTGGGAGGCAACAGAAGAACAGGGTTGACGGGATGAGAACATCATAAGGACGAAGAAGTCGTCACCAACGCATGAGCACATGCTGTTCCCCACCACACTGAGCACACCAGCCTGCAGAGAACACCCTGGGGCACCTCCCTGGGGACATATGGCCGGCTTCATCTGGGGGAACATACAAGATGACAGACAGTCTCTACTTCCTCACGGCAATGAGAGACGTGCTGAAAACTGATATCACTTGGAAGGTGGGGAGTTGTGGGGAGCTGGTGGGGAGCTCTGCCTGCTTGGCACGACCAGTTATTTAACAGGAAGGCAGCAGAGTTTTGCAAGTCAAGGAGCTGGGGGAATGCTCTGAAAACCACACCTCTGTGTTTTGGCACTTGAAGTCAGCTGAGAAACGTCCTTTGGGGACTGATTTTGGAGAATGTTTGTGCTCGTGGTGAAAGCACAAGTTCTAACGGAAGGCCTGTAGCAGACGAGGGCTTAGGAAGTAAACCGCAAGAGGACATTCTTAAAGAAAAGCCAATGCTCTCGGGAGACGGCAGCCCACTTGGAACAGATGAGGACGGCTATGCCGGGATAGAGGCACTGCCAGCATGGACTCTGCAGTGGAGTGGGGAGGTACAATGTACAGAAATAAAACCTTGGTAAAAAAAATAGTACATGCTGAAAGCAAGGTACAGATAAATTGCTCATGGGGGTCAAAGAATGGAAGAAAAATTACTTTCATTTGGGAGGAATTACCAAAAGCTTTACAGAAGCGATGCAATCTAAACTCAGTATAAAGCATAAAGAAGGTGTACCTAAAAAATAAAATACTAGAAGCATAAGCCTGAAGCTTTCCCATATCAGGGAAAACAATTGTGTGTCATGTTATTTTACTTTTATTAAATTAAAAGTAATTAGAATCCATTCAGCTAGAACATTCTATTGGTATTTTAAATGGGATTATATTACATTTATAAATTAACGTGGAGAGAATGGATATCTTACAAATATTTAGTCTTAGTCTACTGGCTTATCTCACTGAATGAACCCACTTTTTTCTCTGTTTGACCAAGAGGAGTGCGTTGGACTTTTGCTTTCTCATATAATCTCCATTTCCATTGTTCCATCATGCAGTTTGTTTTGTCTTGGTAAGTGTTTGGATTTCTTGTCATTAAAATTTATTGGGACTGGACTATGGGATAAGATCATAGAATGACCCTGTCCAAAAATAATGTCTGCCTCTGGGGTGAGTGTAATAAAGACTACGTAGGCTTGAGACAGAAAATGTATTTTCCAGAGAGATTCACTCTTGTTGTGTGTTTTCTTAATCTTTGCCACACTC
This sequence comes from Trachops cirrhosus, assembly GCA_028533065.1. Lineage (NCBI taxonomy): Eukaryota > Metazoa > Chordata > Mammalia > Chiroptera > Phyllostomidae > Trachops > Trachops cirrhosus. Next base: position 113,966,282 of record CM052544.1, read on the forward strand.
ATCTTTCTATACACACTATGCCTTCTAAAGTCTAAAAACAAAAAGCTAAGACTCCCTGATTTAGAGTGGATTAAAGGGATAAATTTGTGTTGACAAATGTATTCCCCACTGAGAGAATGTGTTTCTACCCACCTCACAGGGGCACAACCTTTGAGGCCAACCATCCCTGTGAGAAATAGTGATTATAATCAGTTTTTAAATTTCAACTAAAACATGCTTAAGAGATAAAATTATTTATCTGTAAACTAATAAACCATGTCTGAATTCAGGCACTAATGCCAAATCATCATAGTCTCTAGAAAAAAGTTAATGAGTCATCCTCATATTGCTTAAGCAATGAATTAATATACATATTTTCATAGGAGATTATTAACAGCTTCATAGACACTTAAGAGAAACACGCAGGTATACACGGTTTTGGATTCAATATGAGGGATTATACCACAACCTAGATGTCTGTTCTTGGACTGAGGATCAATGGATACCAGTTCAAGAAACTGTGGTCTATCTCAAGCTGACCTTTAAAAGTGTAGCTGTGGGTAGAAATGATGGAGCTAAGCCCAGATCCAACGTGAGGTGATCATAGCAACTGAAGAAAACTGGCAGGGTTTGGCAGTACATTATCTATGACAAAGGACTCAGGAGATAGTGTCCTCCCGAACTGCCCTTCCCCTGCCAAAAAACGATTTTTTAAACAAGTTAGTTAAACCATATTTACACGCCTTGAAAATGAGTATATATAAAACAATAACCTGCTTTGTCAGATGAGCTATTTTATATCTTGTGTTCAAAACCTGAATAATCACTGACCAATGCTAATTTTAAATGAAAATAAAGTTTTATTTTACAGATTCACCAATATTTTTCATGAGAGTCATGATCATCCATTGGTCAATAGCAAGCCCAATGTATAGCTGCTTCAAAAGAGTGTGATATAAATTATTAATTTTGGTAACATATAAAAATCCATCTATTTGATATTCAGAGATTTCAAATCATCTTTCATCACTACTGTTACAATCAGTGCTGTACCTTTAAGTGAAAATGACAACATGCCCTAGTGATAAGCGACAGGGGGGATTCTTGGGCCAGAAAATAAAGCCTCCCACAGCAAACAGCATTGGAAGAGAGATCTGGATGAAAGCAAGGGTTTCATAGATGGGGTAAGACCAATACGCTCAGAGAACCACTTTCAAGTCTTGCTCTCACACCCCGAAGGTCAGAGGAAAGCTATTGGAAGCATTTCTTTGGTGTATAAGCCAGTTTCCTTTACATGCTATCAATGTGCTCCAGCATGGGGATGAGGGTAAAAAAACTGAGGCTGAAAACCTAGAAATCTTGATAATGAAAAGCCCCTGTATTTCTGTCCTGAAAAGTGATGAAAGTCCTAGAGGAATAGCCATCCAAACCCAATAAAAGAAACTAAGCGTTCACCCCAAACTTTGATCAAATTACAGGAAAAATCAGTGAAGTAAAATTAATGTTGGCTCTCACTTAAAGCCAGTGCCCAATTTGCACCGAGCACAGGGCCAATATCAAAGAATCTACAGCAATAAATTAGCACCAGAGGCAGATTCAGGTTTTGTGGAGTCTGAAAGTTGGATGGTCTGTGGATCCCTCTTTTAGAAAACTAATTTTAAACATTATGCTTCCCAAACTTGATGCATACAAGCTAGTGTGCAGTATTATGGGCATGGCAAGAATCTCAGAAAGAGCCGATGCAAGTTAACAGGTCTGAAACTTAAGTTTCTTTGCCTTCACAACATAGCTACCTTTGAGACAGCCACATAAGGGAGGTGTACACGAGTTCAAAGCCTACCTCGTGCAACTGTTATAAAAATTGTATGGGATAATACAGCATCCAGAAGGGGTGTCAAACTTTTTGGCGTCTCTGGGCCACAATGGAAGAAGAAGAGTTGTCTTGGGCCATATGTTAAATACATTGAGATACAATCACACATACAAAAAATCTCACAGTGTTTTAAGTAAATTTACAGTTTTGAGTAGGGCTGTATTCATAGCCATCCTGAGCCGTATGTGGCCTGTCGGCTGCGGGTGGGACACCCCTGTCACACATTTCAATAAACCTTCGTTTTTTCTCCCACCCTTTCTTTTCTGTTTTACATAGACATCAACAATTGATTTCAAAAGATAACAAAATGCTAAGAAGACTTTTTGAGGTAGTTCTATAGAGGAAAAGTCCATAACATTTTTATATATTCACTAGTTTTTTTTGAAATAGCAGATATTTTGAATTAAGTATGTGAAAGTGGGCATTCACTGGCAGACTGGGGATTTCAACATATTGTTAAAAAGCACTTAAAGATTTATTTTATTATGTGTTCAGTTTGCTTACCTGATTGATTGATTGATTGATTGACGATTACTATTGGAGATTCAGTTCCTGGGGATTCAGACTCTGAGATTAGCATGTAGGAATTTTATTAGAGTGCTCATAGGATTAAATCTTGTAAAGGGGAGGTAGCATCACTGGGCAGAGGGAAAGGCTGGGCAATGATGCGGTCACACTGAGGGCCTCACTCAAACCCTCAGGGAGCTCTGAAGATGAGGTCGTTATTGTTAATCCTCCCAAATTGGGGTGAGTGTGTTGTAGAGTCCCGCATCAAGCACTCATGCTGTGCAGGCTGCCTCTGGGACATAGACATGACCTTGATGAGATTGTTCTTTTTAAGCTATGGCAACTTCCAGAGAGTGAAGAGATTAGGGCTGTCAGTGAGCTGCCCTCCCGGCATCTGGAGGATAGGACTTATAATCCCGCACACTGGATCTGGGAAACTTGGAGCAGAGTCCACCACATTCTACTCTTTGCACCATCCAGATCCACAATGCCCCTCCAGGATACTGGCTGGTCTCCTGATGTAACATGTAAAAGCAAGCTTACGAGGGCCACCTATTCCCAATAAAAGTCCTCGTCCCACAAAGGCTGGTACCTTGTTGCTCATTATCGTTTTCCTCGTCTATCAATTCTAGATTCATCTGCCCCTCACCCTACACCCCTGCCAGGCAAGGTGGCTCACCTGGTGGTGCAACATGGATCCTTGCCCCTGAAGGGTCATCGTGCCATTCTCAGGCTGTAACCACTGGTCTCCTTCATTTACCATAAAAACTAGGCCGGGGTGTGAAAAGAGACACTGAAATGGACCACTTCTGTGCCAAACATCTTTAGTTCTCCTCTTGTGTGCCATTCTCTCAGGCTAAGGAGCCCCCAAACACACAGGCAGCAGATAAATCTTAAATTCAAGTAGGACTTTGGCTGTTTCACTTAGTAGAAACATTCCTCTTGTTTAGAGGAATGAAGACCTGTAAACCCAGAAAGCCACATTTGCGGGTATGGAAATTATAAATCATTCTTTACATAACTGGAGGAATGGTAAATGTGTCCATTTCCACTTTCATACTCCGGTTCCTAGACCTATGTCTTGCACATGTTGGGGACACAGTCCAAGTAAAATTCATGCACATATGAATGTACAGTGGCTCTCAGTCCTCACAAGGCATTGTATCTGGTGCCTCACCTGTGCTTTCAACAGGCTATTCTATCAGGCCAAAAATTTACAGGCTATACAATTGGATCCCACTGTCAGATGCCCATTGCCTCTCTTTCACTGTTGTAAAACGGATTCTATGGTCCGCCACGACAGTACGTGGGGTCCTATGTGGGTGCTACAAATACTGTGCAAGCCCTGAGGTAGTGGTAGTGGGGTATCTGAGGGCAGCGAAGGCAAACTAAGGGTAGGAAACGGAACCTGTTGTCCAGAATGTGTGCCTATTTCAGTCAACGGAATGGATCATTGCTTCTTCCGTAGTAGAAGAGATTCAGTGCAGTTAACTTGTCCTCAAACAGGGAACCGGTCTCTTGGCGGGATAATGCAATACTGGAGAATTTGCATGGTCTCTGTGCTGACAGGTGGGACATTTGCCAGGGACAACAATTAACCCAACTTTCTGTGAGTGAGAGCTCACGTTTGGGGGCATGTGCATAGCCTCCATCCATGCCCAAATAAATAGCTACTCCTTTCCTATTCTCGTTGTGCCAGCACCAGGGTGGTTGATGACAGAGGCTAGCGGGTTGAGTCATCGGCAGGTTCATTCATTGTATCTACTTGGCCATTTCTGTTTAACAGTACTTGCTCTCTGGTGACATTAACTTGTGATACAAAGACCTCCATACAACGTGACTACTCCCGTGGATACATCCAAATACCTCTACTCTAAACCCTCTTTCTCCGGATCTTCCAATTCCCCTAGGCCCCTGACAAACTGGCCAAGACATTTGCCATTGCCCATGAATTTATCGGGGCTTTCTTTCTACAAAGCCAGTTTTCTCTTTTCCAAGTGCTCTGCTGAACGTGGACACCTTGTAGCTCCTTAATTCATGTGTCTTGCACCAAAGTCACATTGCTATGGAGACTAATTAAAACTGGATGTCTAGATTTTAAACTCCTAGGGCAGAATTTAATTAATTTAATTCATCCTGAGGAAACTCTGAGCTAAAATCCTTTCAACCCAGCTTTCCCACGTTCACACATAGGCACTAATGACTTTCCTGTGGATGATCCTCTGGCTAATGGCTAAATTAGTAGACGCTGATCAGCATGCCCTTTAAACAAAGTCAGAGGTGAGAATGTTTAACATTTAGCATAAAGAGAAGTGTGGAATTCAGACTCTATCGAGGGGCAATAGTTATGAACCTAGCTATGCAGAGTTAGCCTCCTAAGTAAAAAGCACTGCGTTTGTTGTCCTGGTCTTGCTGTATTGATACTGCCAGGTGTTCTCAGAAGTGGTTTCTCTCTCCTAACTGGAAGATTAAAAGAGTTGTGCATGAGACCCATACCATTTCCTCTCTACACTCTAACATCTTTCTTCTCCGTCAGTTTCTGTCAGCTACTGAGACAGGGAATTCTGGGGCTACTCTCTGCTTTTGAGTCCTGTCTATTCCCGTAACGTCCAAAGTATGAAGCCCAAGTATAGACCCCTGGCCATCCCAGAGATACTTTGCTTGGATTATGTGCCCATACCTTGTCTGTCTATCAACAGCCAGAAGGACAACGCCACTCATTAGAAACAACACCCTTCAGGATGGCTGTGCTTCCGTGAGTATGGGAAGAGTCACTTCTCAGAAAAGTAGGGCATGGAATAGGAAGACAACCAAAAAGTGTGTCTACGACACATGCAAATAAATCTGACACTAAATCACAGCAATTTCATGTATTGAAAACAAATACCCAGCAGAACTGGTAAAATGTTGAGAAAGTCAACAGCATATAAAATGTTGGATCCAAATGGCAATTGACCTCTGCTAAACTCAATCCTTCTGCCAGAGAGCTCCAAAAGCTGGCTCAGAAAAATGTAACTTTCCAGAGTATTGAAATCCTTTAAGCACACTAAATTCGTATTTTAAAAAGTATCTATACTATTTAAGGTTGAAGTGTTTTGCCTTTCAGTCACATGTATTTGTTTGGTATACATTTATGAGCACCCACTAAATTGTAGCCTCTGTGCAGAGGAGGAGCAGATGCAGCAGTGAAAAAAAATAGGCTAAACTATCATTTTTATATCCAAAGGGCGAAAATTAAGATGCTGGCTGCCATCAGATATTGGCAGGGATTTGGAAAGACAAGTAATCTCTTGCACTGCTGGTAAAAATTAGCAATTAAATTGGTAAACAGTCTGGCAAAATTTAGTGTAAATCAATACCCACACACCCTGAAGCCCAGTGATAACACTACTGACTCAAAGACACGAGTCTTTAAGGGGGAATATATTCATGGTGGCGTTAGTTACATGGTGAGGACCCGGAGGCAAACTGGGATTGTATCAGTAGGAAAATGTGCAATGCTTGGAGATACCGATGTGCGGCCAATGATAGATCGGAAAATAGCAAGCTGAGTGGGAAACAAGTGAGAAACATACACCACAATACCCTACTTGTGTATTAAAAACCATATACATATAAGATACCAAAAATTATTATATATGGTTATGTACACATACCTAGGTTTATAAACATATACATATACAATACACATAATCTATTACATGTGTTCAATAGATACAAACATGTATATATATGTGTGTGTGCATTTACATATATTTGAGTAGTTATCTCTTATGAGGAAATGGCACTGGAGATTGTGGACAAAGGAGGAAAACCAAAGCAAACCAGACTAAAACAAAGAAGTGCCCTTGCAGAGACCAAAAACAGCGGAAGCATAGTTGACTTTCTGTATCAGTAAGAAAAATAACATAATCATGACCTCCTGGCATTCTCCTTCTAGAGAAGTAAATTCATTGACTGTGGGGACTGGAAAAATAATGTTACACTGCCAACAGAATGCTCACCCATCCTGCCTGGAATCCTCTTGGAATATGTTAGTAGAAAATCTAAAACTAGAAGTATTAGCTGTATCTGCCTGTATGCATTTGTACCTTTTCTTGTTTTTGGTAGGGTGAGAGATACCATTGTTTTCAAAGTTCTCTCCAGCATTTTCCTTTCTTCTTCTTCTTCTTCCTGTGGTCTTCAAAGAGTGTGGTTCCCTTGCACAAGGACAGATAGGGTCTGAGGGAACGCTGGTTCTCATTGCGCCAGGAGTACTTGAACAGACACACTTAGAAGCAACTTTATTTGCTTTTATGACATTACAAAGCAGCTTTTATTGAGAAAAAATGAACTAGGACTGTTTTGTGAACTGTTAATGTATATAAGGTGGGCAGGTAAGATGCGCCCTGTGATAAGGTGACAATTGTCTCAGGCACTCCCTGTATTGCCCTCATACTCTAAATACCCCCCAGCATGTTGTATGGTGGTAATTGGCTGAGACCGCCTTTAATGCTTGAAGATCTCATAAAAATAGCCCAAACTTTAGTTTTAGGTTCTGAGACAGCTAAAGGGTCTTCTCATGATTTCTACATTCTTCATTCTCTCAGCTTCAGTGTTCTTACTTCCTTGCTTTGTGTCTTGGTTCATTCCCAATTCAGAGATATGAAAACTTGGCCCTTTCTCTGTCATCCATCAGAAACCATGCCCGACTTTCACTGGTTTAGCAACTTCACTGAGAAACTCAGTTTAATAGGGCAGGGTCTCCGTAACAGCCTTTCAACATTTTGTTGACACTCAATTTACCCTTTTTCCAAATCCAAGCTCCAGAAATATCACTTTTACATTTTATGTTCAATCACCTAGAACCTTATCCCTTTGTTCAAATGGCTTCTTATGTATTACTGACAATGGAGTTAACAAATTTTTTTATTTTAATCATTATTCAAGTACAGTTTCTATCCTTTACTTCCATTCCAGCCCAGCCACCCATAACAAATTTTTTATCTTACAATAACTCTACTTATTGATATGTTGATCCCCTATAGTACTGGGAACACCCTGGGCACAGAGATGTCTCTATATTCGCCCTTGTAACCCCAAACCGGAACAATGGGTGCACATAGAGAGTTTGTTGGATTCATAAATAACTTAATGAGCAAAAGAGTGCCACCAAAATAAAAAGGTAGTCAAGAACAGTAAAATATCTCTAACATGAAGTACTATAGCCACAAGCTTGGGGAAATTGTCTCTGAATTAAATTGAAAACATAAGTGAAATGAAAGGAGAGGTGTTCAAGTAATCTGTAAGATGCAGTTGAATAAAATAAAGTACTAGGGGCAGTGTGGTGGTTAGTCTCTGAAGATGGTCCCCAACGAACCGTCTCTAATGTATTAATATTTACCTCCCTATGTAGTCTTCACCCCTTTGATCTAAACTGACCCTTTGATTCTCTTTTGACAGCTGGCATGTAGTAGAATTGATGAGGCATGATTTCTGAGACCAGGCCTTATGATGCATTGCAGCTTACTCCTGGATCTCTTGGACATGTTCTTGGTGTAAGAAGTAAGTCTGTAAGATGACTTCTTACTACCTTACTTCTTAGACTACCATGTAAGAAGTCTGACTATCCTGAGACCACCATGCATGGAAGGAATCCAAGTTAGCCAGAGGCAGAGGCTATGCAGAGAGAGAGAGCGAGGCATAATTTGGCCCCATCTCATATCAACTGCTGTGTCAGAGCTGAATGGAGGAGCTATCTTGGAGAGAGAGTCCAATACAAACTTCCAGTAACCGAGTCAATCCCTGGTATTAGGGGATTCTTTACATGACTGGGATTCTAAATTCAAGTATCATTCATCTTAAATCAATATTATATTTGGGCTATAAAACTCCTGATAAATTTTCTGATTCTTAACTTGCCTTTTATGTGATTGAATTTCTTTTTCTGCCATATATATTGTTGTATTCAGTTTAAGTTTTTCAGTTTAGATCATTTCTTAAGAGATTTTTATCCCTAAGTTTGCATGATTTTTTATTTTTTGCCTTAACAGGGAAACTTCTAATACAGTAAGTATCATGCTATCTTCATCTCCTGAATTAAAATGCATCATCAAGTTCCATTTCAGTATAAATGTATTTTTAAATTCAGCTCTATTCTCACCAAAGTCATCTAATTAACTAGGCCTTTTATAACAAGTAATAAATCCCTTTTCACTAAAATCATCTTTATCACATTCCTAAGGCCTGAGAAATAATCAGAGACACTGTTGGGAAAAAAATTTCCTAACATTATAAAGGTTTTAAATAATTAATGTACATGCTAAATAGTATTTGAAAATAAAGATTATGAGGAATTACTGATAAACTTAAATTTTGAACATAGTGTTTGCCAGAATCTAGTTTGTGTTTCAGTTTTTGGCTATTTTTTTTTCCTGCTTTAGAGAATAATGAACAATTTTAGTCATTTCTTAGTTTAGGATCTTGAGGTGTCCACAGCTCAACTTTCTGATTGTAACCTTAATGTGCAAGACTCTGGCTTAGAAAGAAGGTTTTTTAATGAGGATTTGCTAGGTATATTTTACTATAATTGAATAATTTCCTGACAGCCTATCTTATAGCGCATACATACACTTTTTTTCTCTCCTAAAATAAAGTCCATGATAAAAAAAAATTATGCTGATTCAGGAGTTTGATTATTTTGGCAAAAACTACTGTGATATGATAAGATTCTTGGCTAAATTTACTGCAATCAAATCTGAAAAAAACAACAAAGAATATGCTGGCAATTGTACAGTCCCTGCTTATAATGCAATGGGAATTTGACCTACATTGTATATTTCCATGTGTTAATGGTTTCCAAAGGAACTAATTCTTCTAGATACATGTGTCCTCTGTACTCTGATTCTGGCCTGAGCCCCAAACATTTAATATAATTGGATTATTTTTCAGAGGGACCTCACCATAGGGACAATATTGAAAATAGTGTTCTGCCTGCTTACATCTGCCTATGTTATGCTTCCTTCATATGGGGCTCAGTTTGGGAAGCAATACTAGTTTAATTTTTGTAATGTTTTAAAGACTGTACTATTGATAGCTGCTAGCTCATTTTTATTTTTCTCAGAGGCCTTCATGCCACAGTTGAGTCTGTGACTTGTCTCAGCTTCTAAGGTCAGTCCAGAGCATAATGGGAACTTTTCTTCTAAGCATCACACTCTATCCAGTAGAATCCTCTTTCTAGCCAAATATTCCCAAAGTAAGATTGCCTAACATATCTCTACTAAGAAAATTGCAGCCCATAGACCATTTAGACTGAAATGTCCTGTCTTTTTGACCTCATTGGTTTGTGTGTGTGGAATGCATGTGCACAATTCAACATTTTCATTCTATCAACAACAAAATATGTCCCCTTCGGCCCTTTGCTACTGTCTTCTGTTCTACTTGTCCTGTTATCTATTTTTTTAGCTTTTGTGTTTCTCTTTCACTCCACTCATAGACTTTGCCCCATGCTTATCTGGAACCATGGCTCCTCTCTTATCATTGAGGCAGCTTGTTCCAACCAGAAGGTGAGCTCATGCCGCTTCCTGGATTCTGAAAATAGCCCAGTGTAACAGCAGGACCGTGTCTGCTCCGAATGCTTTCCCAGTTCCTCCACTATGAGTCCTTGGGAAAGGGGGACGCTTTCTTTGTAATCACAGGGTGATTGAGTCCTAGAGTAAAACAGAACCCAAAATGAAATACAAGCCTGTTCTGACTCTCCTGTGCTGAGTTAATTACCCCTCCCTTGAGTTTCTGGAGCACGTTCTGCCTGCATCTATTACATTGCATTCACCACATTGCATCCAAATACATCTTTTTATCTACATATTAAACATACATTTATTGTGTGTCTACCATGTGCCAGTATTAAAACAAAGCAAAACAAAATCCCTATTTTCAAAGAGCTTCTAATCTAACAAGAAGAAAGAAACAGTAAACAAGATAGAGCAAAGAAGGGGTTGTACATGCCCCGTGTCATGTGTTTTTGATTAAAGAACATTAAGAATCATGGTGCTTTCTGAAAGAGCACGCTTCGGGCCCATCTGGGACTCAGGAGAAAACTCCCCAGGAACAAATAATGAGAAATCTAATGAAGCTACAGTCGTGAGCTTCAGTAGGGCAGCTAATGAAGATTCTCTCACGGATTCCTTAAAACAACCCTGTGACAAGTTTTTAAATTTATTCACATAGTAGAAAAGAAATAAGAGGCTCAGAAAAGTAAGGGCATATATGGTAAGTTTGAAAATTATTTTGAAAATCAAATACCCATAACTTGAACAATATATTGAATGTTGAAGTGTCCATTCAAAAAAGAAAAAAAACATTTAAAAATCTGCTGTTGGGCTATGCCATGTAACATTGGACATAGATAGTCCAGTACTATGGGTGATTTCTATTTTGCATGGTATATACAGCCATATTCTTATTTCCACCTTACCAAGGAATAGGAGAATCATGAATTTTCTCTTTCTCTCATGCAAGCAGCCCATCTCACCCCCACTCCTCACAACTCCACAAACCCCAGGGGAGAAGCAGAGAGAAACTATACATGAACATCTTCACTAGGGCAGGTTTATATATATAAACTTGGTTGGCATGTCATTTGTATATAAGATCATGTAGGTTTTAATATATGATTCTATGAAATACCACTTGTATATTGCATTGTATTTTTTAAATTTTTTTATTTTAATTGTTGTTCAAGTACAGTTTTCTGCCTTTTATCCCCATCCCAGCCTTCCCCACCAAACCTCCCCACCTCCTTCCCATTTCCACCCCCTCTTGTTATGGTCCATGTGTCCTTTATACTTGTTCCTGTAAACCCTTCCCTTTTCCCTTGAAATTCCCTCCCCTCTCCCCTCTGGTCACTGTCAGCCTGTTCTTTGGTTCTATTTTGCTTGTTTGTTTGTTTTGTTGATTAGGTTCCTGTTAAAGGTGAGATCTTACGGTATTTGTCTTTCACTGCCTGGCTTATTTCACATTGTATTTTCTTATGTTGAGAAAAAACAGAGGAAAAGGTTGTGGCTGGGCCTGACACTTGAGTATGCTTCCAAGTAACCGGCTTTCCCCTCTGCCGCACACAGCCCCCTGCTCATCCCCAGTAGGGATACAGTGGGCAGCATCAATCCAAGCCAGCCAGGCACTCGGGCTAAACGGAGTGGGTTCCCTGGGAGGTGATCTAGGTAAATCAACCAGTTTGTCAGACTCTCTGGGTATCCCTGTGGCACCAATTGGGTTGTGACATTTGGGCAAAACTGTGTGCATATGGAGAGCCGGTAATATTTCTCCTCAGGCCTCACATTTTCTGCTACAAAACTCAACTCAGATGGAGAGTCCTGGCTCTTGCCTGCAGTGTCGGTAGCTGTCAGAAACATCCACCACACAGGACCAAATAATTCTTTTTCAGATGGTGTATGAGACCAAATACAGCCCACGAGAGGCCTTTAGGGATACCAGGGCACTGTCTTGTGATATAAAAAGTAAACTTTTTAAAGCTCAAAGCACATAGGTTCCATTCTAAAATCTCAGCTCATGCACACATCTTACTGATGAAACGGTTTAAACGTACTGTTGCCACCAATATCACCGGTCACCTGCTGGGCCCGCCATTCTGTCCATGTTCCTGGCCTCGCTCTTCACTGCTACTCAGTACACCGGCTTCTTCTACATCGTCTTCCTATCTCAAGGCCTTGACCAGGAACATTACCCTAAAGGACTGACCATCAGTGTAGACCATTGCTTTCTTATTACAAGATTTTATATGAGAAAATTTAGGCAAAAAAAAAAAAAATAGAAAAGGAAAGGAGAATCAGCAATAACACAATCACCCATATTATCAATTAGAAATACCAGTTGCAAATATTTTACTTAACAATGAAACTGCCACCGATGTCCACTGTGGAATCATGGCAGAAGTGGGGTTACCATCTGTCCGTGTTCAATATTGTCTTCTTTACCTTCTCTGAACCAGTTTTGCATGGGATTCCAATGATGGTTAAGTAATCTTTTATTGAAGGTTCAACCAATAGTATCAGGAGGAGAGGGGAAGGAATTGAGAAATTAAGCCTCTGGGCTAATTATCTTACTCTCTCATACCTAATAGAGTGGAAAGGCTCATGGGGTATCCAACCCTTTGGTGCCTCTGGGCCTCACTGGAAGAAGAAGTGTTTTCTTAGGCCACACATTAAACACACAAACACTAATGAAAACTGATGAGCATAAAGGTTTTAAGTAAGTTTTTTATTGTTGGGTCACATTTATAGCCATCCTAGGCCGGAAGTGGCCTGTAGGGCCACAAGATGAACACCCTTGAACCCTTAGAAGAGAAAAGCCCGCACAGGTGCTGTCTTGGTCTTTGTCTTCCTTCATTCGTCGTGGTCCACAATTCTCTTACAATATTTTCTTTCTTATTTGGTATCTTTATATGACACTCTCTTCTGGGATGTTCCACACCTTCTTCCAGAAAAAGATAATATTCCAGTTGCCTATTTAGTATCCATTTTTCATTTTTTCAGTCTCAAATGCTACAAAAATTATTTGAATGTCAATGACTTCTGCTGCCCAGTTTCTGCTGGTTTGTGGGGGAAATGGGGTAAATCTGTGTTCAACGTCCTCTCACCTACTTGGGAAGAGTCGGTGGGGAATTTCCACTCACAGAAGTGTTTCACATTTCCCTAAGTTTTGGAAATCACATGCCTCAAAACCGTTAGGATTTATTGCATTGTGAAATGTACCTATCTCCCACGATGCAAAGCATGTCATCTACTGAACACGATCCAATCATATTTTTCTTGCACAGTAACTCTGACCCAGGAAAACACTTTCACTATCTCCCTCACCTACACGCATAGACACACACACTCACATACACACTAGTAAAGGTGAATTCCTACAGCTCTCTCATTATAACTGGAATCACTTTCTCATACTTCCTGGTTTCCCCTGGACCACCCAAGAAGTTGGCAATTCACCTGCTATTTTCTCCTTTACAAATACTCACCACAATAATCATTACTGACTGTTTTATATGCCACTGTATTGTTTAACCAATCTTAAAATTCTCAACATTTTGATAGTCTCTCCCCCTGCTCTCTCTCCTATTTTAAACAATGCTATGATCACTCTCCTCATAGTTAAATCTTTTTAACTATCTTCAGTTTTGGCCTTTGAATAATACTTCAGAAGGAAAATTGCTACATCAAGGAATATAAACTTTACAGGAATATTAGTGCATATGGCCGAATTACTTGCTGGCAGTTGTATCCATTTTCACTTCTAACAGCTGTTGCTGCAGAATACTGGTGTTTTGGACAACATTGGCGATTTTGGCCTATTAATATTTTTGTCCATTTGATGAGCAACAATAGTATATAATTATTGTCATCACTCATGCATTTATAAATAAAGAAAATAATGAGAGTGGGTTTGGGAAAAGAACATTAAAATAGTTAGGTAATGAATGTGGTACGTACTGTGTGCCTAATTGAAGTAGAAGCACATTTTTACATTTTTTTCATTTTTGAAAAAAATTCAGACTCTTAAGATTAATTTTTTTCCTCGAGCACCCTGCTTTTCTTATATCTGTTGTTTGAACCTATAGAAGCACAGTGTTGTTATTGTTATTTTAGAAATCGTGGTAAGCTAAACTACACTCAGCATTTTTATAGTCTAGTACATTTCAAAGCATGTTTTCAGTTGTGCCACATTCGTTCAGTGGGTGATTTTGCCCTTATTTAAAAAAAGACAGAGAGAACATTGGGGTCCCCCAAAGTTCGGTGACTTCACCAGAGTTACATATCTAGTAAGTGTCAGGTTCCAGGCTGTATAGGAAAATAAAAGAATCAGTGCTTTTTTTTTTTCCCCCTACCTCCTGGGAAATTCCCACATTAACACTGGCTCACTGAGGAATGAATAGATCCTTTCAGAAATAGAGTTGTCACAGTCTGATCTAAGTTAGCAAGCTTTCATTTTGTGTAGACAAAGAAAACAAAACGTTAAGCTGGCTTCCCAGCCTGAGGGCCTCGCAGAGGAGGAAGCTGTCTAGAGCAGGCATCCTTTCAGCTACAGTGAGCATGAATTCGCGACTAAAAGTACACATTCTGCATGAATACAGGCACATCCGCATTGTTATTTACCTTCCCCGGAGGGCAGGTAACCCGATGCGACTGTAGATGGCAGATTTTAACAAGCAGAGGAGAAGAAGGTGGATTTGGAACTTAGAATTGCATAGCATCTTTCAGGCGAGAAGTTCCCAACAGACTCTGGGAGACAATAGTCAAAACTAGGATGAGGCTGTGAAACACTAACTGTCCATCAGTAAAGATGCAGGAGAGGCTGGGTACCGGAAGTCCCCTCTATGGCTTGCAGCTGAAGAGGAAATATCATGAAGCAGGGCTCATAAATAACTGCCCACAATTGACTTGGGAGATAAAAATCTCCTGGGAATTAGGTTTAAGACCTCAGGGTTGTAATTGAAAGTTTTCTGAAATCTGTTTTAGAGCAGGAAAATCTGTGAGATGGTTCGGTCATGGTGAGGATCATTTTAGTGCTTCCAGGTTATGTCCAGGTATGCATAATACAAGCAGTACTTGTACTATTGTCCTTATTTACAGGTGAGTGATAGGCACTTAGCACTATTGAAAAAATCATCGTCAATACCATTACTTACTAATGGAGGTGGATCCTGGTAAAAAGGAGGCCACTTTGTTTTAGTTGCCTCTTGACGGATTTGCATAGAAGAAGGAAATTACAATAGTGGTTGTCAGGGGCTGGAGAGCAGGGCTAATGGGGAGCTGTTACTCAATGCGAATGAAGTTTCAGTTGTGCAAAGTGAATTAATCCCAGAGCCCTGCAGCACAACGCCGAGCCTATATAGTTAACAAAACAGTGCTATGCGTTTCGAAATTTGTTAAGAGAACTCATGTTAAGTGTTCTTACCACAAAAAATATACCCAAGTAAAGAGACACAAGAAAACTTGGGGAAGAGTTAGATTTGTCTACTGCCTTGATTTTGGTGACAGTATTAAGGATGTTTGCAAATGTCTAACCCTGTACACATTAAATACATGCAGTTTTTGTAAGTCAGTTATATTTACAAAGAAAAAAGAATATTGAATAAACAGAAGAGAAAGAAGGAACAGGAGGAGGAAGAGGTTTCTAGAAACAATCTTTGAAAATTTTTCTCTGATTGGCTGGTCGAAGGTATTTTTAAGCATAATGTGCAAGTAGCATTTATTTGTGTTTTTGTTTTGCTCTGATATAATACCATCCTACTCTTTAGGGAACTTGGGAGATCTTTTGAGGTTGATTTAGAAACCAAGGGAAAACCAAGTGAATAACACTTTCCCCCCACTAAATTCATAGATATCTTTGGGAGAGATTTAGGTTTCATAATACTTTGAACTGGTTGCTCCAAATACTACCACCTATATCTCTAAAGACAAAAAGACCCAGACAAACAACTGGGCTACACTCAGAAAAGCAATGCGCGTGTATATATACAATGTCTGAAGAAAAAGAAAGAGTGGGCTGTTTCTCAGCTTTTCCCATGCCTCTGAACCTAAGGCATCCTATATATGTGGAAATCAATATTCCCTTTATGGCTTGAGAAGATATTAGGGCATGTGAGCAAAGGGTGTTTGATTTAGCTCTTAAAGAATATTTGGCTGAAGGGAAGCGATCGGAGATGGAGCAACAGCATAAGCAAAAGCACAAAAAACTAGACCACCTTATACCCTCCAGGCTCTGCAATCTAATATTATTATTTTTAGTTGACATCCATTTTCATTTCTACAAATAGTTAAAAGTGCAGTTATATTTTGGGCATTGTGCTATGGAAGCTTCAAGGTATTTACATTCAGTTATTTTCATTAGTGAAACACTTGCTCATTCAGATATTGATTGAGAAATTACCTTGTATTTGAAATTATATTAGGGTGATACAGTGGTGATTAAGATTATACAATATTTACCGTTATCAGTGGAATACCCTAAAGATGCATCTACCAAGAGTGGTATTGGAAGTATGATAAAAAGCTTTAGGTAGGAAGTTATATCTGAGCTGAGCTGTGCACAGTGAGTAACATGAAATTGATGGAAGTCATTTTTTGGTAGACCAGATATTTCTTCAGTCTCATAAAGCCTGATCTAGATCTGCCTTCATATGTTAAAGACAGTAAAGTGTGTCTGCTGTTGGTTTTGGACAACACATTTCCAAAAGACATGGTTTAGCATCAGAATTTTGTGTATGCAACGGACCATTTTTATTAGATTTGTAAATGGAGATGGCAATAATAAAGGAAAAAAAGATGAAGAAGAAGAGGAAAACAACAAGGAGGAAAAAAACAGGAGGATAAGAAGAAGAAATTGCATTTTACAACATAGAATTTTGGCTTTTGTAGCCATGACTCAAGACTACCATCTTTATTTTAACTCCCCCAACAATAAGATGTCATCAAAGAGAACTGGCTGTCAAATTACTTTGCAAATTAAACTGCAGCCTAACATATCTCTCTGGGAACTAAAGAAATGAGAGACCTAATTTTTTATGACATTAGAGATCATTTCATCCAACTTTCTCATTTTACATATAATAAAAGTAGGGCTGAGAGGGTTGAAATGTCAGTTGCCAAATTCCACAGTGGATTTGCAGTGAAACCTTATTGAAAAATAATAATGGCATTCTGTGGAGATGTAGTAAAACTCAATAAAAAATGAACTCGGAGAAACAGAAAATTTGCAACGACGCTGCCATTCTCCGGTATTTTTCCGTAAACCACAATATCTTTCAAAACTGTAAATGGTCATATGTTTGTGTAGTGTTTTTCTTTTCTCTCTTTTTATTTGTTGCCCACAGTAATTTAGAATACGGCTTTCACTCCACACCCTTTTATATCTTTCCCATCTTTGTTTAATGAACCTCAGTCACCCATAAAATTTAGGTAACTTGTTCTGCAGACAGTAATGTGGAAACTCTTGGATCTTATAAATCACTGAATGTTAGCTGAGATAAAGGACATGAAAAACTCAGCCTGTTTGTGTACTTCCTTGGATGTGGTGCCACAGTGACTGAAAAGGAGCAGTTGAAATACAGTAATATTTTAATGGTAAAGTCTTTGCAAAAAATTCCTCTCTTAACTAGGGTATAGTATGAGATATTACCTATCTAGCAAAATTAATGCCATGCACACACACACACACACATGCAAGTAACCTTAAGATTTTTCATACAAACTGAGTCAACTTTGTCTTTTAAGTTACCCTAGCGTTATAAAAGATCGTGTTCAGCAAGGAAAATGGTGAGATTCTGGTATTGAGGTTTTTTGGTTTTATGTTTTGAGTGGTTCAGTACTATATGAAGATTTTTACATGCCATGTTTTATTGAATTCCTACAATGACTTTGGGAAGTATTTTCATTTTAAATAAATGGAAATTGAGGTTCAGAGACAGAACCATCTTACATTAGGTCACCCAGATTCTTTCCACATTTAAAAATAAATGTCTTTACCTTGGTTTCTGTGTCCTACACAGTTTTAAATAACTCCAGTAGTAACCTATGTTTCCCATCCGTCTCCTTCCAGACTTCACTCTTCTCTGTTTCAGCTGCACTGACTTTCTAGATATCAAAGTTTCTCCATTTCATGGCCTTTGTGTCTGTTCCTACCGTGCTTCTTCATACAGCAGACTTCGCCTTACTCAGGGCACAGCTTTCCGACAGCTCTCCAGAAGGCCTTTCCTGAACCTCTCCTCTAAAACAAGTTAGAGGACTTTTCACTGCCTCAGCAGCCTGTTACTTAATACTTATCACCATATATAATTATGTATTTATTCTTTTATTTCATAATCTCTAGGAAGTCATGGGTCTTAGAATAATATCTGGAGAAAACTAGGTATACAGAAAATGTGAACAAATAAACACACTTAATTTTTTTTAAATAACAAAAGGAATTGAAACAAGGTTTTTCATGGTGCCCATGTCTCTCCCACCCCTACCCATTGCCCAGCTAAGCTGCACCTATATTCGGGCTCACAGGGATATCTCTTTTCTCTGTACTCTGTATCATTCTGAAATTTATTATGAATTAATTAGACTTATCCGTACATAATTCATGGGTTGATATTTCTCTTCCAATCTAGGTTGTGACCTCCATAAACCATAGTTCGTGTCCATCACAGTATAGGTGATTTCTCACCAGTGACACCTTCCTATCCCACTGGCCAGCCCTGGATGCAGGATCCAGTGCAGCTATCAGAGGGCCAGGTTGTGAAACCCATCGTCTGTCCGGGAAGGAGAAGCCGACACATGTGCAAACAGATATGTGGACACAGTCATGACCCCACGGAAGACTAAAGGAAGAGAGGTAAGTAGAGAAAGAGGGAAGGAAACCAAAAGGTGGAAAAGAGCTAGAAGGAGAGAGTGAAACAGTAATTGAGAATGACAATTGTGACAGCTTTTTGGATGTGTCAACATGGTTGAGCTAAAGTCCCCAGTTAGTCGATCAAACACTAATGTAAGTATTGCTGAGAGGAGCTTTTGCAGATGTAATGAAAGCCCTGAATCAGTTGACTTTGAGGAAAGGAGATTATCCTCCATAATCAGATGGATCTCAATCAATTAGGCTTAAATGCAGGGTTGAGGTTTTCCCTAATCAAGATTTATAACCTGCTATAACATGCTGAATAAAATAAACTACCTGCCTTCCATAAGGGAGGTACCTTGACCATTTAAAATGAGTGGAATCACATATTCAATTGAAATCACGGAATAATTCCGAACTCCAAAAAGTTGATGCTAATGGAATACTTGATCACAATATGTTATAAAATTGGTCAAATGCAATACTATTAAAAAAAAAAAGCAAAAGCTACAAAATAGAAAAGAAGATGTGAGAACCAATCAGGGAAGCTGAGAAAATATTTCTCCCCATTCTCTTAAAACACAAAAGCAAAGCAAAAGCAAAAACAAACAAAAAGCAACACTTTCTCAGGGTGTTCAATGAAGCACAGGAGGTCAATTACCGACGTTCCCACTTCCCACTGCCTCACTTACAGAGATTTGGCTTTGCGGGACTTTGAACCAAGGAGCTGCCAAATTTTGATTCATTCATCTTGGCAAGCACCATGGAGACGAGCTCCTAAGACGGTAAACCCTACTGTTTTAACTCTGAAGTAGATTGTCAAGTTTAAAGGATAGAAAGGCCCATTGGTGCCCCTTTCCCAGGGGTGTTATAAGATGGGGTCTCCAAAGTTTCATGCCTTCTGAAATTCCGCTACATTTTAGTACCAAAATGCTACTGCATTTCACATTGCCAGAAGAAGAACAAAGCAAAGAAGAGCTTGAGGGGAAAGAAAGGATGAAGGGCCAAGTTAAGAAAAACAAGAAATAAAGACATCAGACCACAGGAAATTCTTCTTTCTGTGAGCACATCTGTGAAACATAGCAAATTATCCCAGAGCCCCCATGCTCCCTACTTCCAAGCAGAGAATTCTGAGACATGCTCTGCTTAGGGTCAGCGTCTGAATGTACCTTCTGAGGCTCTGGCAGCCATACTCGTTTAGTGCAGTCCAAAAATCACGTATTCCCTGGGCCCTGAGTTGTATGCAGAAGAAAGCTGGTGTATATGGGTCAAATAAGTACAGAGGAGGACAAAAAATATAGCTTGGTTTCTTTGCCACCAAACCTTGTAAGAATGAAAGCCTGGATATGTCATGATGTTAAAGAAAAATGTGGCAGGAATTTGAAGACAAATAATTTCTTCACCCACTAAGGCCAGTTTGAATCTGACTTGTGTAAAAGGAGGGGCTGTAAGAACATGGACAACAGTCTTCCGTAGGGTGTTACACATAATGGGTGTTAAATGCCTTAATTCACCACCTGTGTTCTGCTAGACATTTGCCCAGATAGGTATCAGCAAATGATGGACCACGGATCAAATCGTCTCCATCGAGTCTCCAGGCTCCATCGTCTTTTTTTTTAAAATAATGTTTCATTGGAACAAAGTCATAATTATTTATATCTGATATGTGATTGCTTTCTTGATACAACAGCAGAATTAAGAACAGCCTGCAAAACCTAAATACAGAAAGACAGCCACACATATATATATATATATGGATTTTGAAGTTGGCACTTCAAAGGAGGGCTCAAGGATGGTGTTTCCAATTACAAAGGTGAGACAATTAATAAGATACATGGCAAAAAAGTTAACCTCTACCGCATCCCTTTCACAAAAGAATTCACCTGTATATGAAAGTCGATTCAACACACTATTTACAGCAATGTAGAAAGATACCTTCATGACCTAGGAGGAGGGCAATATTTTTTGAAAAGACACTAAAAATACTAGGTATGAAGGATAAGATTGCTAAATTTGATTATATTAAATTTTAGAATGACTTATTTAAAGACATCACTAAAAGAGTAAAAAGAAGTTCACAAAGTGGGAGGCAATAGTTGGAAAATATATAAGCAAAAAGGATTAGTATTTAAAATATAAGACCCTCAACATAAAACTTTAGAGAAAGACTGACGCATAACAGAAAAACAGCGTGAAAAGGATTAAATTTGAATCATCACTAAATATATGGAAAAGTTTCCAATCTCTTTATTATTATTGACAAGAGCAAGTTAAAACCACAAGGAGATGGCACTATATATACCCAGTAAATGGGTGGCCTGTTGGAAAATAATACCAAATGTTGCCAAGGGTGGAGAGCAAGAACAACACTCATGAATTGCTGATGGGCATGAAATTTGATAAGACCTGTTTGAAAACGTGTCTCCTTTATTTAATAAGTTTGATCATATACATGTTTTATGGGCCAACATTTCCATTCTAGCTATAGTTTCTACATAACACCTACTCTTTAAAATGTGTCCGTGACCCCAAAATCAATACTCACAACCCTTTCCCATTTTTCACTGACTAGAGTTGCTAAGAGGTGAAAAATTAAAGAGCAAAATATGCTCCCCATCTGCAGCACATCACACGGATGGAAACGTTCACAGCAGCACTGTTGATTGTAAACAGGACTGCGACCAGCCAAATCGCCATCAACAAAACGATGACTCAATAAATCATTCTGCATATTTAGCAATGAAATTAATGAAGTACAGGTAACACTATTGATGAACCTTCCAATATAAATGTAAGCATAAACATAAATATAAATAGACAGGGTGGAGCAAAAGCAGGTTTATAGTAATTTGTATGGAAAGTAATAAAATAATATATAAATAATAATTCAAGAATAAACTGTTTCATGTACTCATCACTGTAAACCTACATTTGCCCCACTCTCTATATAAAATAGCAAAAATTTTGGATCCAAAAGATAAATAATACATAATGCAATTTATATAAAGTCCAAAAGTCATCTTTTCCCTGAATAGACAGGTTACCTCTATTTGATTTAGTTTTGAATCATTTATATATGCATAAATATACATAATATATAAATATATGTAATTTTATATAAAGATTTTGCAGTTACTGTGTGTTCTCTGAGACCTACTTTATAGTTTATTTAAATATCATCATTTAAAAAATTACTCATTTATTATTTTTTCTTGCTTTATAGGGATCAATTTGGTTTTTTAATATTGTATTTATAGCCAGCAAATACCTCTTATTGTTCCAATTATTTATGTAGATTATTTACTTTTTATAAGTGGAAAATAATCTCTATAAATAATGGGTGTTTTACTTCTTCATTTATAATCCATTTTTTTATTTTGCTTTATATTTTATTTAGCTTTATTTAGTTATATCTGTTGTCTGAGACATTAGAATGTTAAAGCAATAGAAAATTGATACAGTGTTAGTATTTTGGTCTTTTTATTAAAATATTTTTATTTTTCTAATCTCCATATTTTAAAATTCTTAACCTTCAACAATCTTACAGGTGAAATATAAAATATATTTCTTCTGTATTATTTTATTTGTTCAATTATTAACAACTTTGAGTAATTTTTCAAATGTTTATCCACTCTTTGTATTATTTTCATGAGGTGACTATTTATTTCCCTTGTCAGTTCTTTTGCTCAGCACATATTTGATTTATTTTAAGTTGACTGGGTTTTTCTTTTTTCTTTATTTTTTTGATCTACACATTTTGCAAACTGTGTGATATGATATATGATCAACCTTGATGATACTATGACATAAAACTGTAATTCATAATTTTATGGAGCTGAAAGTCTAATGATGAAATTTGGAAAATTGCCAATATATTTATCATAAATAATTTCCTCAATTAGTCTTTTGATGTTTTTTATGTCTTTTTCTTTTTTCTCCCTTCACCTGCCCTCATCCATTCTCACTCCTTTCCTTCCTTCCTTCCTTCCTTCCTCCTTCCTTCCTTCCTCCTTCCTTTCTCCCTCCATCCTTCCCTCCCTCCATCCCTTCCTCCCTCCCTTCCTTCTATCGTTTCCGTCATTATTTCTTTTCTCCCTCATACTCAACCCTTCCTTCTGTCTATTTATTTATTTCACTTATCCTCCATAGAGTAATGCCTATATGACACAAATCCCCCCTGGATAAATGAACTTTAAAGTCACAAGTTAAAGATAAAGTTTCAAGGACTACTAACTCACAATAAATACATAAGGAACAAGCACACAGGACCAAGAGAAAGCTTTAATATTAAGTGACAGAATCAGAGACAAAAGCTCTGCTGATGTTGGAACCACCAAATACAGAATATAAAATAATTTGTATTACTATGTTCAAAAGTTTATACAGGATATCTAACTAATACAGAGGCTATCAGCATTAGCCTTTTAAGAAAATGAAAAAAATTCAAGAAAGTTTAATAATGGGGGAAAGAATTAGAAATTTCATAGCTAAATTAAACATCAATTTAGACAAAGCCCAAAAGAAAGCAATTTGAAGACAGATTCATGAAATAATGCAGCACAGAGGGATAAGTGACAGAAAACATGAAAGAGGGAGGGAATGGGGGACATCTGTAATAGTGTCATTACTAAAAAATGTTATAGTGAAAAAGAAACTGAAAGAAATATTAAGCCAGATAGTAAAGTAATAGGTACTTTTAAAAACATCTGTTTAATTGGAATTCCATAGGAGCCAGAATAATGAGAGCAAGCACATATTTAAAATATGATAGAAAAATTTCACTCATGAACAAAGATAGGATTTATTATATCAGGAAGCTCAAGTACATAAACATTGGCAACTCAAAATGTTAGAGTAAACCCAAATGATGATGCCATTAAAGACATAAACAAAAAAGCAGTCAAAAATAAAAAACAAATGCCAGTGAGATTTTGCAACAGTAAAAAAGAGAAACCTTAAGAAAGTGTCATAAGATCTACTATATGAGACCAAAAAACCACTCAATTTTGATATATTTCAAGAGCCAACTAAAAATTCAGCCATATAAAAGTTAGAAAGGGTTACTAAAAGATTATTTAAATATATTCAAGAAAGTAGACAATATACTTTATAAAATTATTATTAAAAATATATTCAAGGGGAAACAGTGAGATGAGAAAAGGAAGAACAATGAGAAAAAAGTAAATACATGGCTAAGTCAAGAAAAATCAAGTTATTAAAGAAAACAACAATTGTAAGTATCATAAGAGTAATATTTAATTCCTTGGACTTACAGTTTACAAGATGGAACTTAATCAGTCAATTGCAATAGCATGCCATTCAGGAGGAAACACAACCCACAGTATTCTAACATCCTCGTGTTGTTTGAAAAAATAATAAAATGATTTTGTTAAACTATACACATATTTTGTTAAGCTGAACATTAATTTAAATATAACTACTACTAAAGTGGATTGAGTATGTGAACTTTCAAACCAATAAAGAGACAAATAAAGAAATGAAAAAATTCTACATCTAATGAAAATGTGTATGAGAAGACATCATTTTCTCAAATGTTTCTGTTGGGCTCCCTCCCTGGCAGATAGACTTCCTCTTGGTTTGTTCTATTTCCTTTGGCATCTTCAGCCTAAATTAGGGTCTACAGGCTGTAGCCTGCGAGACCCCACCCATGAAGCTGGTTTGCTCATGAGTTTCATTTTTCTTCCAACTCTCTGTCCAGCTCTTGAGCGAAGCTTAAATCACTAACGTTGAAATCACTTGGCTTGGGTGTCACCAAGCATAAGATACTAGACAGGCCTGGAAATGTAAAACCCTTTTATCTCCCTCTCTTTGAAACACACAGTCTCAACCACAGAATGAGTCCTCCTGTAAAAGCTTTGAAAAACTTGCCCATGAGGAAATGACGCCTGGGTTTATTAGGTAACACACTGAAGGAGTGACAGCAGCACCACCCTGAGAAGAGCCAGCCTTAGGTAGGACCATTTGGCAAGGACCAGCTGTGCCCGAATGTGTTGATGAGCCACATCTTCAGAACAGAATAAGGTTCCCCGCTGGGTCACATGGAGTTTTGTGTCTTCCGTAAGCAAGAAGAAAAACAAACTCCATGGAAACTCACTAAAACGCTAGCCTAGTTTCCCGTTTGTTTATTTTCTTGGCTCTGCCGATTTTTAATATAACACAGTCATCCAGAAATTTTTACATCAAATTGTCTTTGCTTTCCCTATTTCCCTTCTAGATTTCTGACCAAGGGGCTTCTCCCAGAACAGGTTCCAAAATCTAAGCTTTATTTCTCTGACTGTCTACCTTGGTGTTCTAGCCCTCCTGTTAAGCCGTGGCCTTCCCAGACCAGCAGCGTTGGTGGTATCAGCAACGTGGTAATGAGTTCTGCAGACAGAGACAAGCTGGGTGTAGATATGACCTTTGCAATAAACTAGCTGTGTGTGTAGTATTAGGGCAAGCACTGAATCTCTTAAATGTTCATTTCCTCATCAGAACAATGGAGAAAAATAATCTGAACCAGAAAAAGCAATGAGAAAATGGAAAAACATTATAAGCATGCAGTTTATAGAAGAAAAACTGCAAATGCTCAAAATATACATATAAATTAGAAAGAGATGATTTTTTTAGAGATGCAATTTTCTCCTATTAGACTGTTAGAAATGACAGATATTGGTAATACCTCATGTAAGGGAATAAGAACATCAATGCATTCTTGTTAAGAACAAAAAATAATTCTGACTTTTGAAACTAATAGTATTTCTCCAAAGAGATATTTCTGAAATATGCTTTATACAAATATTTGTACATTTGCAATACATTTGCACTAGGATATTAATTAAATATTTTAATATATTAACAAAAATTTGAGAATATCTTAAATTTATCAGGAGTGGCATAATTAATATAGCTATATTTTCATAATATACTATAAAGTGGAAAATCAGGTGACAGAACAATATATAAACACCAAATAGGCCTCATAGAAGAATATATAAACAAGCACAACTCATACTTAGTCATTCTCAGAGAGGATTAAATTGTAATGGTTGGTAAATAGCCACTTCCCTAAGTTATTGCAGGTCAAAGAAAGGTTAGGTACTGGCCCCGTTCTTTAAGTCAAGCTTTTCAAGCTGTTGCTGGTCAGAAATTTCACAAGATAAATGAAGACTGACATAGAGTTGTCAAAAGTTATCTTACCAATAACGATATACCTATCAATAATCAATTTAAATGTAAATGGATTAAATGCTCCAATCAAAAGACATAGGGTAACTGAATGGACAAGAAAACAAGACCCGTACCTATACTGTCTATAAGAGACCCACTTTGTGTCAAAAGACACACAGAGAATGAAAGGAAAGGGATGGAAAAATATATTTTCATGCAAATGGAAACAAAAAAAGCTGAGGTAGCAATACTTGTATCAGACAAAATAGACTTCAAAACAAAGGCTATACAATAAGAGACACAGGAAGACATTACATAATGAAAAGGGGTCAAGCCAACAAGCTTATAAGCATTTAAGCACCCAACACAGAAGCACCTAAATATACAAAGCAAATATTGATGGGTATAGAGGGAGAGACTGACAGTCATACAGTCATAGCAGGGGACTTTAACACCCCGTTGACATCACTGCACAGACCTTCCAGAAACAGCAGGCTTAAGTGACACATCAGACCAGATGGCTCTAAATGATGTTTTGAGAGCATTACACTCCAAAGCAGCAGAATATACATTCTCTTCAAGTACTCATGGGACATTTTCCGGGATAGACCACATATTAGGCCACAAAACAAGCTAAAAAAATGACTTTTAGAAAAAGCAGACAATTTTATGTTTTTTCTGTTCTGATAGCAGACTTTTGAAAATTCTGTCATAGAGGTACAGCTTGTCATTTATAAAACACTGATTTAGATAGGTTTTTTCTATTTGTGTCTATTTGCAGTAAATACAAAGAGAGAAAAAAGCATTTATGCAACCGAAGCAAGGGTAAGCTGAAAACCAAATGGCAACTGGGATAGAAATGAAAGCAAAGCCTAATGGAGAAGGTGAGTTTTACTCTTAGAACTCAAAGTTGCCTTGCCAATAATCCATGCCAGTAAGTCTCAATCCAGGGTGTCCACTGCAAGCACCCAGACAGTTTTAAAAGAAATATGATATATTAGTCTGACTTCTAGAAATCCCTGTACAGTTGGTCTGGTGTGGGGCCCAAGCTTAGGTATTTTTTTAAGAACTTCTCGTGAGATTTTAGTGAGCAGTTGGAGTTGAGAGTCACTGGTCCTACTCTTTTTCTTTAATTCTCACCTGAAGACAGGCTTGCTGACCTTAGAGATCCATTGTCTGGAGACAAGGTCTAGAACAGTGCCGCTCCCTCCATGGTTCTTCCTTTTTTTATCATCTTTTTTCCAATTAAAAAATGTATTGGGATAAAATATACATAACATAATATATACATAACATAAAAGGTACCATTAAGTGTGCAGTTCATCACTGTCATCCATCTCCAGAACTTTTTTGTCTCCCCAAACAAAAACTCTACCCATTAAATAGTAACTCCCCGGGCCCCTCTTCACCAGGACCAAGGCAACCACCATTTTACTTTCTGTTTCCATACAGTTGACCACACGAGGGACCTCGTATGAGTAGAATCATACAGTATTACTCTTTTTATAACAGCCTTGTTTCACTTAGCATAATGTCCTCTGTGCTGTGCACCTGAAACAAAATTTTAAAATGTTGAATATTGACAGTAATTTAAAAATAAAATAAAATTTAAAAAATAATTTAGAGGACTCAAACAGATATTCGCACACTCATGTTCCTAGCAGCATTATTCACAATAGCCAAAAGGTATAAACAACCCAAAAGCCCATCAATAGCTGAGTGGATAAAATATAGCATACACACACTCACAGACACACACACACACATATAATCACAGTGGAATATTATTTGGCTATAGCAAGGAAGGAAAATCTGATCCATGCTAAAACATGGGTGAACCTTGAGGACATTATGCTAAGCGAGATGATTCCCTTTGTGCTCCTTATTCAAACCAAAATGTAAGAACCATTGCTCTTGGAGTGAAGCAGATGGTCTACATGAGACATTGAAAAGCATAGCCCTTTATGATATTTTATTTTTTTGTTTATTTATTACAACTAGCCTATTGTGCTCACACAGGAGTTTGATGAAATAGCACAGGGCGCCATTTCTGAACAGGGTTTTAGCTAAGTCCCCACAATATGATTCATATTCAGAAGCCATGCCTTAGAAATCTCAGTTCCATTACATAAGGTAGCTGGTGTTTACTGAGTAGGGAGATTAACAGAAGAAAACACCATCTTTTATCTTTTCTAGACTTTCAGGCTCCTACCACCCAGAACTCCTCCTCTCCTGCCAAAATAGAGATAAAGAAGCTTAATTGATGCACAGTTGTGTTTCTAAATTTCCCATGGCTTTTAAAATTCATATTAGGACTTGGTCCATGAGTATCTGTTCTCTAATCTCATGGCTGCTGTATTTTTAGAGGGATTCCTAAAGTTGCAAGACTCCTGCGGATACAGCTATATAAACAGTAAAAAATTATTACTCTAGAAAGGCATGGTTATGATGGAATGATCAAGCCAAATTTGATTCTGATTTTGCTCAGAATCTGTAGAATAACTTAGTGTTTGTAATCTGTGACATTTTGGATCCTGTTACCAATATCTGTATCCAATATAACTTGTTATCAGACTCAAGGCAATTTTGCTTTTTGCCAAAGTTGGGCATTTGTTCTGCTCCAACTTTTAGTTGGAAGCAAAAAGTTCCTGAAAATAAAAAAAAAAAACAAAAACGCATGTCTCTGATGAGACTCAGAAATAAAATGCATTGAATAATGTATGGTTTTAGTTAAGTTTCTACCATTTATTCTTCATTGAAAAAGGGCCACACAGAACTTGACATGTTTGTATGACCTAATTAACAGCACCTGCCCCAGGAAGTGTTGCCCAGCAGATCCCATCATTGCTCATACACAACAGGAACTCAAAATGTCGACTGTCCCCATGGAAAAAAGCCAGTGAGGACTAACAGTATATTTGGAGCATAACTTCTCTCTGACATTTGCAGTGAGTCAAGAGAAAAGCCATCAGAGAAATGATTATACATTGAAATCACTGGTAGACACTTCCATCATTAAGAAAATTGCTATTACAAGGAAACAATATATAGATCACATATTCTGAATGTCTTCTTTGAGCAAAGTACTGAGTGAAAGCTATAGAAAGGAGAATATTAACATTCAAAACCTGTGTGAACAAAGCCAAAGGGGAGTAGGATTAAGGATGGGAGGTGGGGGTAGGTGGAGGGGTGGAAGTGGTGGCAGGAAAATGGAGACAACTGTACTCAAACAACAATAAAAAAATCATCATTAAAAAGTGGGAGAAGCAGTCTCTGACTCCATGGGAATTTCAATCCACTGATGACTCAGTGCCTGCTATGTTATCTCCCTCACTTCTCATTCATTCTTTATCATATCCAGTTTTGGTCCCTGTGTGATGGTAAACACTGCTACTTGCCTACTTTAATGTCTATTCCGCCTCTTTCCTCAGTATTGCTAGAGTTTTAAGTTTTACCTGGATTACCATCAAGGAAAAAGAGGATTATATTCCCAGGAATGTTTGGGACAAGAACAACTAGACATTCTCTAAAATTTGATAGATTTTCCTTCGAGTGGCTAGTTGAACTGTAGGTAAGGTAGGTGATGGACTTTGTCATTTGATATGAAGGGCAACTCTGAAATGACACCCATCCCTAAAATTCCCTTTGTGCTTTCCAGACATTATGTCACAGTCACTGAAATGTTACCACTGTTGATACACTCCACTGACTGTAAAATAAAATGTGTACTAATTGTCCAAATTCAAATAAATATGGGTTTATTATTTTTCACTTTTACCAGCAATGACATAAAATCTCTTAGTAATACAATGGGAAAAAAATAAATCTTATAGTAGAATGGAAGAAAATTAGAGATATTCTGAGCATTTCTAATCCCACTGAACAAATTAAGAAAATAAAATAAAAATGTTCCATAACCCTCTTTCTGAATTGGAAATATAAGATCTTGGCTCAGTCATATACTAAGGAAAAAAAATTGGAATGAAATAATAACCCTTTCCAAAAATAAAATGTATTTGTGCATATGCTTTGAGGTATTAACAGCAGTGATAAGAAAAAATGGGGTCTCAAAATGAATAATAAATAATATTTTAGCCCAAGAACCCAGAATCCAAGAAAAGAATGCCTACCGAGGAATCTACATTCAGCGTAATCTCTTAGAATAGGAGGGTGAGCAGAGTGGTAAAATGAAAGTCCTTTCTATTTTAGAGGTAGGATTTTTTCATCACATTAAAGACAGAATTAACAAAGATGTATTGTGCTATCATTTTAGGAACTAAAGAATATATTCATGAACTTAATAATATCCATTGGAATGGGGATAAAACTTACACGTGAAAGACTGAGTGATGAGTAAAAGATGGTGCATCTTTATGAGCTAAGTGGGCCTCTTTCGGGCAAATACAAGATTGAATCAAGCCAGGCTCTCCTGTCCTCAAAGGTTTTAGACTTGTTGAACCAGGATAGATGGTTTGAGGGTACTTTTTCAGTCTAATCAATCTCTTTCAGGATCTTTCAGAAGTTCCAATGGGTATATCCAATCATTAGTGCTCTTCACTAAATACACATTTCACCCTAAATAATATCAATGTTCATATTTTCCTCTGGCAGAAAATGGTAATCTGCAAATCATAGAGTGGGAATCAAGCACAGTTTTTTCCTGAATTTAAAGTCTGTAAAAAGAATGAGCGTGAGTTCCTTAGGAGGTCCAGAGAAAACTGTGGACTGTCTTGTTCTGACAAACACATGTGTCTGTGCCTCCTTTGCTCACAGATTCCCTGCAAACCGCCTCCAAGCCCCATGGATTACCAGATTCTGCAAGGATAATTCTAAATTTTGGGCTTTTCCGTCCTTTGAAAGTCTTCCGCTGTTATTTTATGCCTGGATAGTCTCAGTCAAGATCTTCTCCTTTATTTCTATTGCAATTTGAATCTGACATTATTGAAATTTAAAACTGTCCCTTGGAAATTAAATTTGACTTTCCCACTGGCTTTTAAAAAGCTAGTTTTCTTGTTGATGCTGTCACTGTGATATTTTTATTTTTATGTTATCTTTATGATTTGGCAACTATGGCATAGTAATAACTTCTATAATTGATCATTTTTGATTATACTAATTTGGGAATAATATGTCAACCATATTAAATTAGGGAGAGAACAAATTTTAAAATCAGAATCAATTAATAACTTCTGGGGTTTAATAATTGAATGAAATAATATATCACCAAAAAATGATCAGAGGACAGAGAATCAAGAAATCAAAACATTACTCTTGATTATATTGCCACACACTAGCCACGTCTGTCTAGAAACCCTAAGAACTGGAAATACTTTTTTCTCTCTTCCTTTCTTTCTTCCTTCCTTCTTCCCTTCCTTCCTTCTTTCCTTCCTTTCTTTTCTTTCTGGCTTTTGTTTCTTTCTTCTCTAATTTTTTCTTTCTTTTTTTGGTCAGCCTGTGAGAATAGCCTTAAATATATTATGCAGAAGCTCTAGGGAAGAGATAAAAGTGACATTTTATTAGTATAACTTTATTCTGTATGTATTGGATCTATCACTATATTATAACATTGTTTTTAAATGTAAATATTTGAACTATAGAATTATGGAAGGTGTTGTAGTTTTAGGCACACTTAGAAGTGATGCCCTTAGAATAGAAGGTTAGCAGATTCTCTGAAGCACTTAGTGTACGGATAAAAAAAAGTGTCCAATTTGTCAAATCTTTTACATTACAGTAAAAATAGTGACAGCTAAATCAAATTGATCTGAATCCCTAATGAGCCTCTGCCATTTGTGAGCCATATGAGTCAGACAAGTTATTTCAACTTCCTAATTCTTCGTTTTGTGTCTTTCAAACTAAGAAAACACTATTACCTTTCTAGGATGATGTTAATGTTAAACAAATGTTAAAAGTTTTCAATTCAACATTTAACACATAGGCAAAAAAATAACACTTCCCTTTCTTTCTGAAATAGTCACTTGTATTCTCCAGGTTTAAATTTCACAGAATGTGAAATTAACGTGTTGCACTAGACCAAGTCATCTAAAGAGACTCAGAATTCTACAAATAGTCGACTCCACAGCTATTTTGGGCTTTTGTACCTGGCTTGCATCGCTCACATATGTACTACTTCCTCTGGCATACCGGTATCACTGGAGACAGAGAGAGAATCAAGTTCCCATGCATTTTATCAGAGTCTGTAGGTGGCAGGAAGAACTGCAGAAACTGATACTAAAAACTGGACAAAGCTTTGGTTTCTTTAACTGTCTACGTATAGGAAGAGGTTGTTGCAGAATCAGGATTAACCACTTTCCATCTCTCCGTCCCTGTTTCAGCAACACTCCAGTGACACACAGCATTCCTTACCACCAGGACCCAGTTCCCTTTGGTTAGAATACGCTCCTGGACTAAGTTTTTACATGCTGAAAATTAGTTTTGATCTTTAACCTTTGTCAGCCATGATTCAGATATCAGCCTGCCCTTTAGAGAGTCTAGAAAGAGTAGTTGCCCAATACTGGAAACTAGAGAGGACATCATTCATCTCTGCCTAAGGCAGGGTGGAAATTCCTGTGGTAAAACCTCTGTGGGCTGGACACAGGCTTTCATGTGGGTGCCATTTCCCTGCTGATTCTTTTGGGAACTCTAAATGACTCACCGCCCTGATAGGACATTTCAAGCACTTACCAAATAGTTGGTACATAATGATAAAATAAATTCAAGTACCATTAGTGCCTGATTTCAAAATGAGGAAGATGCCATGGGAATACAACACGGAATGAGAGAAGAGTAGTTTCATACGGGAACATCCAAAACTTCCCTGGAATAGAGCACTCGTGAAACCCAGGACCAGTGTGTCATTAGCAGAATGGCTCCGGATTTCAGACTAAGTATGGAAGATGAGAAGGCATGTAACCGTCCAAAGCAGGCCTAAGAAAATCTTGACTTCCTAAATGAATGAGAGGCAGAGGATGAGAGAGAGAGATGAAGGAGAAATTAACAGTAGAAACTTACCCTTTGCAGAGCCTCGGGAAGGTAGCCTTCTTGCAGTTCAAATTAATATTAATTAATCTATAGAGTAAATTTCACAGATATCCCATGAGGATTGTTTCTGTTTTCTCATTCTGCTCAACTTTACCTTATTTAAAAGCTCTATTGTGTTGATGTAAATGCTTCCTTTCTTTTATCTGAAAATGTTTACAGTTGTGAGTACATGAGACACAGTTCATTCTTGTCTTATTATTTATTACTTACTGTACTATTTTCTGTACGAACAACTGTCAACCGACTTTCGCCCCACCCTGTATTTTGTGGCCATGAGGAGCAACATGGACAATGAATGCAGAGTGCTAAAAGAGAGGTAGATTGTGATAGAGAGACACTTGTGTCTCTTCCCCAGGGTGGCCATCAGCACACGCATCCTGTACTCTAGTGGGCCCTAGTTTTCAACCCTCCAAAAACAAATGATCAAAGCATCGTTTTGTTGAAAATCCAACTTAAGGAATGTATCAATCCACCAAGATTTTATTGATGATGATTAATACTCTCATAGATATAAAACATCATTCTTAAAGGATTGTTATGGAACAGATTTAATAAATTTCACCTTGTGAAATCCACTTTAAAAAGGATGTTCAATTTGTTTAACCTAAAGATTACTTGGTTCTTCTCTTGAATTTTGTCCTTATGACTATAACTAAAATTTCATTTCATATGTGCTATCATTTTATATGGATTTCTTTTTAATCCTTTTGAAGTTTCCCCCTCATTTCCCCAACATTTTAGCATTTTCCAAAATTCTTCCTAAATGCTGCTGATTGAAAAAATGTCCACATTTTTATATTTACTTACAAAAACAAACTTGTCCATTTTAACAGTTTAGGCCTTTACAATGCTTAAATGTTAATCTAGATAGGTTTATCTGTGTCTGAAGCTTTCTGCAAAGGGTCAATAGGTCAGCTGTCATTTTGCTATTATAATAGCTAATTAAGAAACATTCACTAGTCTCTGTGCCAGCTCCCTGATTCTGGAACTTGAAAAGCGGGGCAGAGCGAGGGGCCCCTCTGCCGGCAGAAAGACAGACAGGAGATTAGATGCAAAACACCCCCTGCCTCTGCTGCCAAATCCGGAGACTCTTCAGTGCAGAGCTGGCTGGGCAGAAGGAGAGGAGGCAAAGGACAAGAGGAGGATTTGAAGGTATTAATATCCTCAGATCAGGGTTCCACGAACCTCACAATGGCTTTGCCAATCCATCCCACCTGCAGTGCTGTAGGCTAGAAATAGACTAAAGTATAAATTGCGGTAAACTGGGTGAATTAAGTGAACTGGTTGCTTGGCTAAATGACCCTTTGGGCCTCTCAGCAAATCAGTGTCAGTACTAATGTTAGTCATAAAATAACTCTCTAGTATTTTTTAATTTTATGATTCAAACCAGCATCTTTCTAAGAACCTATTTCATATTGGCTAAAATAGTAATTTCATCACCTTTCCTAATAAATTCATTTATGCAGTCGGCAAATATTTCCTGAATACCCATCATGTGCTATTATTTTGGGTGATGAAACAAATTTTGTTAAGAGATTCACAAAAGCATTTCAATGTTACAGTAATATGTCAAATCTGCATAAAATTCAGAAAGAGGAGGAAAGGTGGTGCGGGTTGATTCCGCTGTGCCGGTAGAAGTGGAAGTTGAAGGAGGTGGAATGGGGTCCAGAAAAAGATTAAGAGACACCTTTTAGCATGATTATGGCCAGTGGAAGCTGGAAAAGTGGGTTCATGAGGAAAGAGCACCAGCGACAAAGGAAGTATCCAACATGTAGTCGGTGTGATTAAAGGACGGAGCACAGGGGACAATGTATTGAGAAAATGGACTAGAGAGGAAGGCAGTAGCCCCATTAGGAAGAATCATGGGCAAGAGTGCAAGGGCTTAGGTGGGAGAAAACTAATAAGCGACTCTGATGGTAGCAATGCAATATTTTTAGACCTGTGGTAGATGATTGGATTGGGCTGGAGTATGATTTTAGGTAGAGACCAGTAAAAACGTTATTGCAATAGTTCATTAGGGATGAATTAATGTGATTTTTTTTTGATGTGGGCATGAAAGAGTTTTCATGTTGCCACAGGATGAGAAAGCTATATTTAGGAAGTGTTAAAGAGGGTTCATAAAATGGTTTATAACACCACAAAGAAAAGAATATAACAACAGGAGTGAGTTTCCTGGGTGAGAAACTATTTCTACTTTGGTTATACTGATTACAAAGCTCTGGGATATGCTAACAAAGTCCATGGCTTGCCCACGGGTTAGTGACCTGGCTAAAGGACTGTCTCAGATGCTAGTAACATTTCAGCTCTGATTACTGAACATAATCACACCTTTTTTAAAAGAGAGACTCACTGACTTGCATTGCTTATTTTCATTCCTGCCTCTCATGTGCTCTTGATAATAAGGGAGAAAAGGAAGAACCTCCTTGGAAGATAAATCTTTTTCATATTAGAAACACGAAGGAGGTTTCTTGTACTATGGTAACAGAGGAAAGATTGGGAGCTAAACTCAGTGGTCTGTGAAACCTCAGGTTAATAGGATGTATTACTGCCGGTCAAAAGAGAGTCTTCACATCCATAACAGACCCCAAGATACCCCAACAGATCCCAACAGATAAAAGCAATGATTTGAGCAGAGCTGACCCTTTTCTCAAGCCAACTGTGTGCAGTCATGGTTTTTGTCAGTTACCACAAGGTGTTCCCAGCTGGGTCTCTCTCCCTCCCCTTCCAAACACTAATGCCACACACATTTCTGTGTCATCAGCACCAATCATTTCACTATTTTAGAGTTCTACTAACTTAGTCAGTAGTCTGGTGACCTTTTATGGAAACAGTAAATTGGTGAGAAGAAAGTATATCAGTTAGGGCACAGGATATGATGCTATAAATTACAAAGACATTAAAATAATTGCACAAACACGACGGAGGTTTTAGTGATCATTCATGTAACAGTCCAAAATTGTCAGGGATCCATGCTGGGGAAGCTACTCTGCCCTACAAGGTTATCCAGGGTTCTGAGTTAATTCTATGTTGCTCCATCACTTTTTAGGGTTTTAGCCTTGTCTGCACAATTAAAGCAGCCAGCATATCAGTACCATGTTAAAGGTCCAGTGCTAGGGAACATAAAAGAAAGCCCGTGGCCAGGCATTTAAGGAGGTGACCAGGAAGTTGTACACATCACTTTTGTTCACATCCCATGATTCACACTTAGTCATATGCCCCACCTAACTGCAAAGGATTCTGGGAAATATTTTCATTTGACCAGTTACATACTCAGCTAAAATCAGAGAATTATATTATTAAAACTAAGAGAGAAAGAGAGACATGGGAGGAAATGAGCACATGTGATATTTATGAGACTGTATAATTAGAAATAGTAAGTAGTCAGTATTTCACATTAAAAAAATCCACATCAGAATTCTTTATGTAATGTTACATTTCAAATTGTTAATTACTGTAACCAAACAAAGCAAAAAAAAGAAAGAAAAACACTTGCCTTGTTTTCTATTGCTACCCTACTGTGAGATTATGATATATTTCTATTTTGCATTGATCTAAACATTATTAAGAAATTATAATATTACAAAGGCTACATGCAGTACCAGAAAAGAAGTCTGGTCCAGAAATATGTAATATGTATAAAAATATGTTTTACATATAAGCATAAGCATGTATATTTATGTGTGTATACATGTGCACATGCATGTATATAACCATATATGTAACTATATATTACGCATATAAACACATTTGCATATGTAATATGTAATATATTACACATATATAAAAACCATAAGTGAAACTGTAGGAACTAATCAACAAACTCATCTATGGAGATTGTACAGAGTGAAAAGAGAAGAATATCAAATATAGACTTTTAAAAAGTTTAGCTCTCAGAAGAGCAAATATAGAAAAAAATAAGAAAAAACAAAGCAGAATAATTGTGGTTCATAGAAATCAAAAGAATAGAAGTTATAAGAAGTTCCAGATACCATAATAAGGCCAAATAAAATGAGAACCGAAAGGGGTGTACCAGGTTGACCAGTTAGGTAATTATTAGTATCCTGGTAAAAGTAGAGTCAGGGGGTGTGGAACCATAATCTAAAAACTTGAAGAGTGAATATAAGATGATTACATTGGACCAAGCCTGTGTAAGGGGAGTTGGGGGTTGAATAAAAGCAAAGGGGAAGAGCTGAATTAAATGTACTAAGATCTTGTGGCTGTATATTTGATTTGTAGTGTATAAATCATGACAGATTTCTCTTGTTTGGTTTCACTATTTTCTGGCATCAACTTATTCTAATGAAGTTTAATTTTATATTGGAGAAAGGATTTGGAGAAGTAAGTTTTCCCTGGGCCTTTCCTCATACCTAATTGAGTTAGAAATGATTTTGCAATATAGAGATGACAGATAGAATTGTACACTGGGAACTTATGTAATGTTACTAACCAATGTCACCTCAATAAATTTTTTAAAAAACAGCCCATTCCCTCTGCCTTTCTGTATAGTGGCTATCCTGTGAAGATTGAGTTAACCCAGTTAATTGAGGGGAAAGTTCCTTGAAAGTCAAAGATTATAGTGACCTTGTAATATAGTTTGATATCAGGTATTGTGATCCCTTCTACTTTGTTCTTCTTTCTTAAAATTGCTGAGGCTATTCAGTGTCATTTATGGTTCCATATAAATTTTTGAAATATTTGTCCTATATCTGTGAAATATGTCATTGGTATTTTAATAGGGATTACAAAAAAAAGAAGGAAAGAAAGTCAAGAAGAAATAACATACCGGAACAAAAAACATAAAATTTGAAGGGAGGTTGTTTTTAATTATTATTACTTTAGAATGACAGTATGTTTATTCCCTGAGAAAACAGTCAGTAGAGGAGAAATTAAAAATATATTGGGCTAGCCAAAAAGTTCACTTGTTTTTTTCCTT
Source organism: Trachops cirrhosus (assembly GCA_028533065.1). Lineage (NCBI taxonomy): Eukaryota > Metazoa > Chordata > Mammalia > Chiroptera > Phyllostomidae > Trachops > Trachops cirrhosus. The sequence goes on from CM052544.1 coordinate 114,004,153, forward strand.
ACGATGGCTCTACTAGCACTTAGTTGTCTTTAACTTCATTCAAAACAGTTTTGTTAGATAGTATTATGGCAGCTGTCATATCAGCGTACATTTCAAAAACTTATCAAAATTGGGGAACTTTTGTGTAACCATTTTAATATTGAAGGTGGGAGAAAATATGCAACATTTTCAGCATATTATGCTTTATTATTTCAAGAAAGGTAAAAATGCAACTGAAACACAAAAAATTTTGCAGCGTGTGGAGAAGGTGCTGTGACTGATCGAATGTGTCAAAAGTGGTTTGTGAAGTTTCATGCTGGAGATTTCTCACTGGACAATGATGCTCCATTGCTGGGTAGAGTGGTTTAAGTTGGTAGTGAGCAAATTGAGACATTAACTGAGAACAACCTATGTTATACCACGTGGGGGATAGCATGTTCAAAATATCCAAATCAGTAAAGTTATTGGTGAAAATGAAAAATGTGTCTTTTAGTTTACAGAAAAAAAATATACGGACTTTTTGGCCAACCCAATAAGAACAAGAGAAATAAAGTGAGAAGAAAAAGGAGAGAGAAAGAGAAAGAATCAATGTCCTGAAGGAGATTCTTGGAGTGTTGAGCTGAAAAGTCTAGTTACGTGGAAAGGTTTAATGGTTTTTAAAAAGGGAAGAGATAGCTCTTTCTCTAGAATGATATGAATTTTCCACTCAAGAAAATCCCACCATTTACCTCAACCCTTTCCATCACAGGTGAGAAGGCTGATACTCAAGTAGGTGGGTGCATCAACCAGTCAATATCTTGAGATAGACTTTTTAAGGCTCTTTTAGTGATTTATATGTTTTTAATGACTTTTTCACTTTTGGTTGAGTTTTTTTCAGGTCCTCCTTGCCCTACTTAAATATCCGCATCCTGGGCATCATGAGTTTCTCTAATGGAACAAATTGGATGAAATGCAATGGGGCGGGGGGACTATGCCTACTGTAGCATGCAAGCTGAACACATGTGTGGCATCATTCTAATCAAATGGTGAAAAAAGGAAATAGTGTTCTCTGTAGGTCAAACCAAATCCTTACTTTTAAGTACAGTGAAAGGTAATTTTCTCCTTTTTTCCAAAAAAAATTCTAGTGCATTTTATTGAACTTCATCCCAGTGACTCAGTTTTTTTATAGGCTTGCTCATCAGTTCTCTGTTTCTCCCTGTTCCCCAACATCTGAAACACCATTTACTCTACCCCTGAGGGATTTCTTGGGAAATATCAGGGGGCAGCAGATGGGAGCTATTGGGATCCAACCTAGACTCTGTTTACCCAGAACACCACTTGTAAAACCTTGAGTGTCATGAAGAGAGTGGAGGTCTGTTATGTTTTTTCTTAATGGGTAAAGATAAAACCATCATAAAAGAGAAGGATATTGACCACAAAATATGCTCCTGTATTTGGATAGTTACACCATCCAAAGCCACTCATGTGTCACCAGGAGAAAAATCTGTAACTGTTTTCAATTAGCATCTAACATTTTTATAATTCTTGACTTTCATCTGTCAGCCTTGGGGTGGGGTTGGCTTCATGCGCGGTTAGCTGGACTGTTATTCCTGGGGACTCTAGGTGTGACTTGTGTAATGTGCAATTTGTACCCGAAAGAGGCTCCTGTAAGAACTTTGACAAATGACCCAGAGAAATATGCCCTTTTCTACCATTTCTCAGCACCTCTGGGGGCACATCAATATGGAGCACCTGTTGCCTCCTCTTCCAGAGAAGGGCACCAGCAGAACTAGGTCAGGCCTTTGATTTCAGCTCTTTGAGTATTTGGATTTTTTTCTTTTTTAGTTTATTGACTTTCATTGATTATAAAATTTAGTTGAAATTTTCTTATTTTGTAATGATTTAAAAAATTTTTTCCATTACAATTTAGTCCCCTTAATCGCCACACTGTTGTCCCTGTCCATGAGTCCTTTTTCTTTTTTGCTCAATCCCTCCACCTCCTACCTCTCCTGCCCCTTAGCTGTCATCCTGCTCTCTATCTATGAGTCTGACTCGATGTTGCTTGCTAGTTCAGTTTGTTCATTAGGTTCCACATATGAGTGAGAGAGCATATGGTATTTCTCTTTCTCTGACTAGCTTACTTCACTTAGCATAATGCTCTGCGGGTCCATTGATACTGTCACAAAGGGTAAACCTTTCTTCTTTTTTATGGCTAAGTAGTATTCCATTGTGTAAATGTTCCAAAGAAGATAAAGAAGGAAATTAAAGTTATCCAAAATCCAACTACCCAGAAATAACCATTAAAAAAAAGTCAGTGTATTTTCCTTCTCTCTTTCTCTTTTCCTTTTACTTGAAATGAGAGAGAAATAGTACTTTACAAAAGAACACATAGTTCATGGTGGTGTGACAGGAATTTGGAGATATGGGCAGGAACCGTATATTTAAATTTTCCCCCCCAAAAATAACAAAAACCTTTATGAAAAAATATATTTTACTTATTAATAAAGCATAAGAATTAAAAGTAATATTTTAAAGCTCTTGAACCATATTGTTAAAGTGTTTGTAATAATATTGAAGAGATTTTAATGTGACAAAAGTAAAATTGGTAAGGTACATAAATAGACAATATACATATACACACAAATAAAAGTTATATAGAAGCACTTTATTCAGATATATACTCATCATCAATGAAATGCAAATAAAACCCAATATTATAGCATGCATGTATATAATGTGTAATAAATATATATGCTGCATGTACTTCTATATATTATACACATGTGATCTGTCCAGAAAAAGTCCAACCATCATTAATATAAGAACAGTTTGCATGTGACATTGATGTAACCTGGTAGCCAAGGAGAGTGGACTGGAATGCGCATATGTGAACAATGACGACTTCACTGTACTAGTCAGTGGGGGCGGTAGACACTGTTGAGTGAGCATGTGTACAGTGTGGCCATCACATTCAAAATGACTGAGAAAGTAGAACAATGAATCTGCATCAAATTTTGTATTAAGCTTAAGCATCCCTCTGCAGAAACTATTTAGATGATTCAGAAGGCCACAGCTATGGGAAACTGGTGATTGGCAGCTTCATCACAACAATGCACCTGCTCATGCATCATGTCTTGTGCAGTTTTTTCGTGAAACATCACATCGCCCAGGAGACTCATTCCCCCTACAGCCCAGATTTGGTGCCCTTCAACTTCTGGCTTTTCCCAAAACTAAAATCACCTTTGAAAAGGAAGAGATTTCAGTCCATTGATGAGATTCAGGAAAATACAAAGGGGCAGCTGATGACGATTAGGAGAACTGTGTGAGACCCCAAGGTGCCTACTTTGAAGGGGACTGAGGGGTTATTGTCTTATGTACAATGTTTCTTGTATCTTGTATCTTCTTCAGTAAATGTCTCTGTTTTTCATATTACATGGCTGGATATTTTCTAGACAGACCTAATTATATAAACATATAATTGTGTGTGTATGCTATTTGTGCTCTTCACAAAGCACATTTTACTTTTTTCACATAAAAATGTTTATATACTTTGATCTCGTAAAACCATGCTTAGGAATTTGTTCTGATGGAGTACTTATTATATGGTCTGAAATAAAAATTCAAGCATATTCATGAAAGCATTATAGTGATAAAAATGCCAGCAGTCAAATAAAGAAAAATTGCAGAATAATTTTTAAAAATTCATACAATGATTTTTACTTCTTCAGCCTTTTCCTCACTTGTACTCACTATTCTACAGGACCAAATTTACAGAGGCTGTAATTAAGTTCCTTCTTCCAAGTTGTGGTGACAATTTAAGTTCCAACACTTACCCAGAATGAGGAGCTTTCATTGGGTAAAGGAAAAAGCCCATCCCCAAACTTCCATTCTTGTTCATCGATGAAGCGTTTCCCATACAAATGAGAGAAAGGTTCATTCCCTTTTATTGTCCTTGTAAGACACCACAAAGAGAGATCAAAAGAGGTAAGATTTTGTACCTACAGTGAAGCAATAACTTCAGTGGAAGCTTTGAGACAGGTAAAGTTTATTTCTGTCTTTCTTACCCTTTCTTTATGCCATGCTCCCTTACACTCTTCTAGTCTACATACCCCCACCCCACTACTTCTACAAAGGAATTAACTGCCTCTGTGTTAACTTGTTGACTTGGCTCACAAGGTGCCTTCTATGGCACATCATGATTCAGACCATTTTTTCTTCAGATTTGTTTCATAGACTATCTGCATCAGAATCACCTACTGGAATGAAGCCAGTACCTAGAAGCTAGCAGAACAAGAGGAAGTTCAAGGCATCATTTGTGTCTCTGCACCCAACAGACTTTGAAAGTTTATCCACTCCTGAACTTCCAAGACAAAACAGCTAATAAATACTCTTATATTAGTTAGCTTAAGTTAGATTTCTATTGACTTTCAAGTAAAATAATTAACAAAATATATAGAAATTGAGACTAGGATGTCAGTGTTAAAAGTAGCATACTCCAAAACAAGGAACTGGTTGAGATCGAATAAATTGGAGGTCCTTTGAGGGAAGAAGTAAGAGAGAGTTCTACTGGTCACAATTTAGGAAAAGAGATGGTTAAACTTTTATCTGCACTTCAGTCCATGTGCATACCAAACCTAGAAGGCTAGAGAACATGGTAGAGAAATCTCAAGCTGTTGGTTGTTGAAATATGTTAGTTGTTTCTTATAGTCTTCAGTGGAATCGATAGAAAAGAACCAACTTCCATCTAAGGTACCATGTCTGACATTATAAAGCATAGTACATATACTATGTGATATCCTTTTTATACAAGTCATATATATACATATATAAGTTTGCATTTCCTAGACTTGTATATAAAGGGTATAACCATGTGGTATATACTTTTCAAATTATAATACTTGGTTTATAAATGTGCCTCTCCATGTCTCTACTTAATTTTGAATTGCTTTGTGGCAGTGAAAAAGAAATCCACATTTATAGTTCCTGTTTTTATTACTTCACTGGATATGTAGTAGTCTTCTCGTAAATATTGGCTGCATTATTCAATTCCTAAAAGGTAGTATCTTCCAAATTTTTATGAATAAATAATTCACCTACTGCCTTTTAAAAAAGAATCCAAAGTCTACTCCATTTAAAGATTATTTCAGTTATGGCAAACATTCAAGGAAATAACACACTTTGCTACTAAGAAAAGGGAGGCTCTTATGGGCAAATTGGGGATGAGAGTTGGACTCACTTTAACACTTTCTATTCACTCCTTAATTCATTCAAATATTGAATTCGAAACTTTTGGTGTTTCCCTCCCCCTCCCAGGAACGACCAGATGACAATGTTGGCTATCTTCATTGGTACCCAAGAGACTCTCCAAGGTTCCCCGGCACTACACAATACTCAACACATGCAGGCTGCTGATGCAAATGCCAAGTATTGTTTGTGAGACAGGGTAGGACTGTGGATGCCACAGACTCATCTGCGCCTTCAGAATGACTGTTGTTTCAAGAACTGGCCTTCTCTCTGACCCCCTGCTATTTAAAGGGATGGTATGTCAGTCACCATCAGGAGGACTTGGCATTAACGTAAAGATGAAACACTGGAGTCAGGGAGGGCATGTCTGGAAACTAGGAAGTGCTGTGGTAAAGTGCTCCCCACTCCAGCAAAGAGGAGCTTTCAAAGGAGACTGTGCCATTTGCAAATCATGGTTGGGAATGTGCCCTTGGAGATTCTCTTTTGAGCTGAATTTTTGACTTGCTGAAAACAGAACACTGAATAATACTTGGGGTGGTCCTAAGAATTTCTTTCCCCTAACTGTATACACATTGAATTCTCGATGCCATCAAATCTGCTCATCTCTCAGAATGTCCTGGGTTTGTCATTTCTGAACACTCACACCAGGTTGGTTCTTCTTCTATTTTTTGCTATTTGTGTTGGTATTGGGATATATATTTAAAAATATTTTAGAGTAAATAGTCACAAGATAGAGCTGGCAGCATGGTATTGATAAAAATTATTTTGTATTTCTACAGTGTCTTCTCTTTTAAGAAGCAAAAATTCAAATACAGGGGCTTTCATTCATATTGAAAATGAATATTTTAAAAAGAAAGAAGGATATTGTGCAAACCATCTGTCTGGAAAAATTTCTAACGTACTTACAACTTATAATCAACTATGTGCCACGCACTGAGATACAAACATGTTTGTTGAAGATTTACTGTAGCAAAGACAGGTGGTCAGGTAAATCTATGATTGCTATGGTATGTGATCTATACCATTATTTTGTAGAAATCCTAGCAAGATACACAGGAACAACTACTTCTCACTCATGTGGCTGGAACCCAGAAAGTAGGACATGGAGAAGGGGGTGTTAATTGTTTGGAGACCCAGTAGGATATAAATTCTGAAGCATCTTGTATGTCACAGTAAAAAGTCTATGCTTAACCAAGGTAAAGGAGAACCACAGAAGGATTTTACATGAAGATAATGTGATATTTTTACTTAGAAACTTCTATCTGGGGATAGTGTAGAGAACACGCTAAGAAGGGCGCATGTAGCTGGGACACGGATAACGCTACACTATAACTTCAAAGGCACGGCACCAATATGGATTCAACGCTGCTGTTGCTTCCCGAAGGTAAGAGTCCTGCGCTCAGTTGTGTTCTCAGTCACGGCCAAACTCTTTCATGTGGTTAAACTAGGGAAAGGCTGGGACTTTTCCATCAGGTTTTTTTTAAAAATAAAGAAAACCCCGAAAGTTCCTTTTTTTGTATTTTCTAGAATACCTAAAAATAATATTATGGAATTATTTATTCACTCCACGTGTGGCAAGGGTGGAAAGTTCAGTTACTCCCATATTTCTGAGAGGTACAGGTAATGAGAAAACATTATTTATTTCTATAACTTTCAAAGATGTATAGATCCTATACATCTGTCTTAAGATGTATAGGATATGGACTCTCTATCAGTAGAGATTCATAGTGTCTGGCTGTTCCTTTTCTGGAAAATGGGACAATAATTCCTATTTTGCAAGACTATTATTAAAATTGCAACAGTACCTTCAAAGTACACAGAATAGTGCCAATTTTATAGTGAGTCTGATACATTATTATTTATTTGTAAAAACTAGTCTTTATATTCTCTAAATTATTCTTCCAAGAGGCTATGAACCACAGGGACACCTGGGATAGAGATCTATGGAAATCTAAGGAGGAAAGGGATGTGAGCAAGGAGGATTCAATTATGTTATTCATAATATTTCATAAAATTTGACAGAACTTCCTGACACTCTGGAGCATATGGTTTTTGAAAACATTCAGTAGCAAAGATCAGGTGGGAGGAGCTGGGGCTGATAAGGGTCTGTGTGCAGAGCTGTGGTCTGTCAGGAAGGTAACTATCAGAAGAGATTAGCAGGCATCTGAGGGAGACAGCAGGGGTTGAAAGCACCAACAGAAGGAAGATAAGCGTCAATAAACTTAGAAATGAAAGGTAAAATCCAATGTTATCTTATCACTAGAGTTGCTGAAAGACAGCCACCGTGTTCCTATAAAGAAGGGTCCGGAACTGAAGTAGTCAAAGGGGGTATGTGAGGAAGTCTGGGAAATCCTGTGTAGTAACAGACGTTAAAAAAATCCCCCTTAGGGCAGATGAACTAAATGTGAGGCAGACCAGGGGCCGAACAATAGGCATCCCCAAACCTCTACGTTTAGCATGAGAAGCTTGAAGCTCATCTGTGTTTATATTCAGGTTTTCTCCCTTTTCATACCTCTGGGATTTTTCTATACAAAGTCAGTCTGTTCTACCACCATGAGGTCAAAATCTTTATATAGAAAATTCTCATCTACTACTTCCTTGGCAACACCAAATTTAAACTCAGGAAGCTCATTCGTTCACTTATTCATTCATTCAACCAGTGAGCAAGGCTCGGGATGGTTTCTAGGGATGACACAGTGACAAAGACAGTCCACGGGACAGTCCGCAGGAGCCACTGCATTCTAGGAAAAGAGATTAATATCAATCAACTGTTCACACAATTATTTAATAATCATTATTTAATGTGGAGATATTATGAGTGTATATCACTGTGCTCACTACTGTCTTTTATGTGATAATCACTGGAAAGCCATTTCATAATTAAAGACAGGGCCTGCCACAATATTTGCCTTTTTTAAGGGATCATCTGGAATATCCACTTAGTGATATGAGCATATGAGGAAAACTTTAAAGTGCTGGTATAGAAAGATCTCCAGGATACACTGTTAAATGAGAAAGTATGGAACAGTGTGGATAATATTACACAGGAAAAAAATAAAATGATAAAAAAGTAAATAAATGAGCTGTTCAGAACTGTTTTCACGTGTTTACTGATTGAAATTCACTTCACTGGGTGCCTGCCATTGTCGCACTTCATTACCCTCCCGTTCACCTGGGAGTCACAGGTGTTCCTGCTGCTACACTGGAACCGAGAGCTCTCAGCCGCTCCACCTCCCTTCCCCACCCCCATCTCCCACGCTCCAACCATGTATGTGAGGTTGGAGTGAAATGGGAAAGGGCCTTCTCAATGGTTCTGTGACTCACTTTGGCTTGTGCCTTGAATCTCATAAACCCTGCTCTTTCATTAGAAACAAAACCTGACCAGCAGACAAGAGCAGGACATACGGCGCATCATGCCTCTATCCTTCAACTCTCTGAATTTCATACCACAGAGCCCGCGAAAAGACACACACACACACACACACACATTTTCTCTGCTGCTGTATAAACAAAAAGTATCTTTCACTCATTTCAGCTTATATAAATGATTTTGTATATTTTTGTGTTTGATTCTATTCCTTGTAGTAAAAGAACCTCTAAGGAATATTCATAAAGATAGACATAAATAGAGATATTTAATATATTTAAAGTTATTGCTAAAAACGTAAAATACTATAATGAAGTTGATACTTCCTTTCAACTATCAAGAATTTCTATTTACTCTTTTAGAAATCTGTGGAAATACCCCTCCATTTTAAGAGTGTATTTGCTAATTCTATCCTAGGTAACATATTGATTTTATAGGTACTTCGATGATAAGAGCTTAATATAACAATAAATAAGGGGTTTTACAAAGGAAAACAGAACATCCTGCTTTACCTGCATCTAGAGCCTGACATCATTCTTATATCAGCAACAAATAGAAAGGTGCTTTCCCAAAGAAGTATTATTTATCATGGAATTAGCTATATTAGATACAAGATAAATATGTAATTAATTTTCTCCACATCACTTACTGCTATCTGAAATCACACACACACACATATATTATCTATCTATCTAACAATCCTCTAGCTTTCATTTATCTACTGGCCGGTCTCCCTCCATTTGTATCGTCAGATCTATGAACTCTCCAGTACCTGCGGGAGTTTTGGGAAAATGATAGAGAATTATGAATTGAGTCCTCTGATCCATCAACACAGTATATTTATATATATATATATACACCTCATTTATGAAGTCTTCTTTAAGTTGTCTCACCAACATTTTATTGTCATAGTTCTGCTAATAAATTTAAATGTAAGTATTCATAGTGTTGGTGCTATTTTTAATCGGCAGTTTCTAATTGTTCACTGATAGTATATTAAAATCCAATTTATTTTGGACACAGCTCCATTTGGGCACTGATCTTAGTTTCATTTTTCTCCTTCTTTTTGATATATTTTGTTCTTCTCCTAGTTTCTGAAAATGAAAGTTTAAAACACTAATTTGACAACTTTAAAGCTATAAACTTTCCCAAAACATCAGTTTAGTGTTATCCCATAAATTGTTTATGTTACATTTCTGTTTTCCTTCAATTCAAAATATTTCTATATCCTTTCATGACTAGCTATTTGTTCCGCGGGTTATTGCCAATCCCCAGGTCAAGTATAAATCCCGGTGTTTGGCCATTTCCACACGCTTTTGTGTTTGTGATCTCTAGCTCACTTCCACTCTGGTCAGAGAACACACTTGATCTTATTTCAGTCCTCTTTACCGAAAATTACAATGGCCTAGGAAATGATATACACTGTCTATTCCACCATGAACAGTCAAAAGTTATTCTGTAATTGAAACAGAATAATGAGTCTGTTTCAACTTTCCTTCATCGTTATTATTTTTATAATCCAAAAATAATATTTTTCAATGTGAACAGTAAAAAATAATATATATACAGTTTTATATACATATATATTCAAATTGACTGATAGTGATTTTCATGCTTTTTATACACTTACTGGTTTTGTAGTATTTATACCATTTTCCAAAATCAGTCTTGTAATCTTCATGTATAATTTTGCATTTATTTAATATTTTGAAATGCTCCAGGAGCCTCCGCCTAGTATATTTTGAGTCATTTTATTAGGTACATAGCTTTGAACTGACCTTTTTATCATTACATTATATCCTTATTGATCCTTCTTTATCCCTGATAATATTTCCTATTCTGGAGCCTACTTTCCCTGAAACAATGCCACTAAGATTCTTTTTAAAACTTTTATTGTTTTCAGTGTACCTTTTCTCAATTCTTTAATTGTCCTTTTAACTTCCTCATAACATTATATTTAAAGCATCTTTCCTATAAACAACACATAGCTGGTTCCGACTTTTTTATCCAAATTACCAATCTCTGTTTTTTTCGCTGATGTGCTTAGAACAGGGGTGGCCGAACTTCTCTGCCCAAGGCCAGATCATAAATAGTTTCATGTTGCCAGGCCTGTGGGTCTCTGTCACAGCGAATCCATTCTGCCAGCGTCGTGTGCGAGCAGCCATACTCCACGCACAAAGTCATGGGCCAGGCTGGATGGAGTCTTGGGATGCAGTGTGCTGGCCCCTGCTGCAGACCATCGACATTCAGTGTGATTATCGATACGGTTGGACTAAAACCTTCCCAGCTGTTTTCTATTCATTTCATCTGTTCTAGGTTTCTTTCATTTCTTCCTGCTTCTTTTGGAATGAGCATTCTTTTATTGTTTCATTTCATGTTTACAATTAGCTTATAAATCAGAACTTTTATAATTAGTAGGCCCTCAATAGAGGTTTGGGGGTTTATTTACAATAAGTGTACTTAATTGTGTCAAATAATATTATGCCACTTTAATTGTACTCGAAGGACCTCAAGCCAGATACTCTCAAGGCATCTGTCCTATCCATTGTACAAATTTTGTATTACATTCTACTTTTCATATGCTCTATACAGACAAATGTTGCTATTTTCCAAGAGCGGTTAAATAGAGGAAAATTATTTTATTGTCTCTTTGTGTCATTTTAAATACGATTAATTTCTTTGTGCAGATTCCTATGTGTCAGGTATCATTGTTTGTAAGAATAATTTGTTTTAATATTCATTATAGTATGGATCCACTCGCAATGATATCCATGAACTTCTTTTTCATCTTGAACATTACTTAATGCCATTTCATATTTGAAAAATATTTTTGCTTTTTATAAAAGTCTGGTTCAGCAGATGTGTTTTTCTCCAGAATATTAAGAATCCAATCCACTATCTTCAGGCAGGCATAGCTTCTGAAGAAAAGTCTGCCTGTTTGTTTTCTAGATTTTACTTTTCAATTGCAGTTTGCATTTGATTATGTGTTGGTTTCAGGTGCACAGAACAGTGGTTAGGCTACCGTATACCTTACAAAGTGCTCCCCCCGGTATTTGCAGTGCCCACCCGGCACTATATATACCCAGTTATTACAGTATTAGTGCCTATATTCCCCAGGTGGTACTTTACATTCCTGTGGCCGTTTTGGAACTACCTATTTGTACTTCTCAATCCCTTCACCTTTTTCACCCAGCCCCCTAACCTTCCTCCCCTTTGACAACCATCAGTATGTTCTCTGTGTCTGTGAGTCTGTTTCAATTTTCCTTCATTGTTTATTTTGTTCTTTAGATTCCACATATAAGTGAAATCATGTGGTATTTGTCTTTTGACTTATTTCACTTAGCAGAATACCCTCCAGGTCCGTCCATGTTGTTGCAGATGGTAAAATTTCATTCTTTCTATGGCCGAGCAATGGAAAGTCAGCCTTTTCTTATCTCAGTTCATAAATCTCTAAAGTGTCCACTTTTTTCCCTGGCTGTCTTCTAGGTTTTTCTCTTTGTCTTTTGTTTCTTAGCAGTTAAATATAATATATCCAGATGGTTTTTGTTTGAGTCGTGGCATTAATCCTGTCTGATGTTCTCCGATCTTCTGAGGTCTGTGTTTTTGGTCTTTCATTACCTGTTGGAAAATTCTCTGCAGTTATCTTTTCCATTATATTTCCTTTGATCATGCTCTCTTGCTTCTCCTTATGGATCTCAGTTAAATGTAAGTTAAACAACTTGATATTTTCCAACGTGTTTAGATTCAGTATCCCCTTTTTCTCTTTATATTTCAGTTTGGTAATTTCTATTCAGCAATCTTTAAATTCTCTGATACTTTCTTCAGTAGTCTCAAGCCTACTGATTGCCTATTTTTATAAAGTTATATACACACCTGGGCCTGGGTACATCTCATTTGTTGTACAAACATAAGCATGGACTGTAAGTCAAGTCAGTGAATATTCTCAGCTTGAGTTCTGTTGTTACTTTGGTTGTTCTCAATGTAGCAACATTTTCAGAGTCATCTAGCATAATTTTGTGTTTTGAACGGGCCATGGTTTCTCTCAATGTTGGCTCTAACTTCAGCTTTAGTTCTTGTCTTTGAGACTGCCTTACACAAGGTCTCCGTTCACCTTTTACATGCTTCTCCATCCACAGACTGCTGTTTTTGTTACTTGATACCTGCTAGCTGAGGTAGCTGGGCAGTGGGGAGGCATTCTCTGTTTCTTTAGTTCAACACAAATCTTAGCTGGGTACTCTTCTTTTGAATGTATTAGTCAGGTCCAGTCAATAGAGACCTCAGAGTAACATGAAATAGGAATTTTTAATGTGAAGAATGATTACATATGGACAAGGAATTAAATATTACTAGGAGACAAAAGAGAACTCTAAAGAACAACCTTGGGTTGAGAAGAGTACAAAAGAGCGAAACACATACTGAAGCATGAGCTCTTCCCAAGATGGAACTGAGTCGTCGTTGAAGTCGGTGTGACTGCACCTCCCTGGACAGTGGGGAAATCTCCTGGGTGACTCCCAGACAAGAGGTTTTCCACAGTGCTTCTAGAGTGAGATTGGTGGGCGACGAAGTATGAACTGGGAATGGCATGTGGGAAATTCTCACTAGAATGCCGGAAGACCACATTTGGGTGCTGAAGAAATTTGCTATGAATTTGCCTTTGGGGGTAGTTTTGAACTTGCTGGAAAGCTAAATAGAGCACAAGTTGGGTTCAATAGAAAGTCACTGGGAAGCAGTGAGCTGAGGAGGAGAAGGATTTATTAATTTCTCTGCGAAGCTGGCTGGGTGGGTGCTTGTAGAACCAGGAAACTGACCACAGGGGATACTACTGCACGTGGCGAAGGCAGGTGGGCCACCCGTGGAATTCCACGGGAATCTGTCCACACGGGTGGTTGCTCAACAGGAAATTGGGTGAAGAACCTATGGAACTTGCCCAGACATTGCTCTTGGGGACAGCCATTGGACTTGCCTCAGGGAGTCAGGTGAGGCACCTGTGGAACTCTCCACTGTGTGGGGGAGGAAATGCTAAAGGACAAGGAAGCCAGTTGGGACGCATATCTTATGGGGAAGCTCTAAGTGGTGCTCCTGCGTTCTCCAGAAAACCAGATGGGCTATAAATCTGAGTGTGAGTGCTGCTGAAATTCACTGAGCTTGTGCTCCCTGGTGTGAGCACACTTGCCCCTGTCCCCTGCCCCTCCCCAACTAGCAGGAGGACACAAAGCACTTCAGAACCAGGAGGAAAAGGCCCATTCTCTTAGCATGTCCCTCCAGTGCCCTCTGCTGTTAAAACTTTTCTTTTAAGTTCAGTATCACAGGGCAGTTTGGTGAATTTGGAGCTGAAAGGTTAGAAATGAATAAATGCTTCAGTGTATCCATTGGGCTCAGCCCTAAGAGCAGGACCCAATCAGTCGCAAATCTCATTTGCAAATCTATCTCCTAGGACACTAACAGTATTAATTTGGTGTCATTTAAGGTTTACTCAGGAGATGGAAACCACATATTAATATGAAAGAATTATGGACTATGTCTGAAGAATGGTACTACTAAGAAAGAAAGAAAAGAAAACTCTTAAGAAGAATTTATTGCTGAGAGAGCACCTCAGGAAGACAGACTTCAAATGCGAATAACCCTTTCCAAGCCTGGAATTCTGCTTTGTTTGGAGGGTGTGGGGTACTAGCGCATGTTTGCTAAATTGTGTTTGGTCCGAGCTGATCCACAGTCGGTGGGCTGCAATCAGTGGGCTGAAGTTGGTGGGTTGGAATCGTAAGCTGGGACCAGCAAACTAGAAACCTCCTCCTGGAGCACTAGTGATCCAAGGGTGGTGGACAGAGAACTGTGGGCCAGGGGTGGCAGCCAGGGATATTTTTCCCCCAAAGCATTTCAGCAGGCCGACGTGGGTGGGCAGGATATTCACCAGGAAGCTGTCAAGCTGTCAGCTGGGCATGTTGTTGAACTTCCAGGGAACCTGGCTGGACAACAGCTAGACTCACCAAAAAGTCACTGGGGAGATACCAGCAGAGGGGTGGGTGCTATGACACTGGTAAGCTGCCTGGGGGTCCCACAGAAGGATCAATAAGTGGGCCTGTGGGGGCATTTTACACAGGAAGCTCCCAGTGAAGACATCTGCAGAATGCCACTGACACTCACCTGGGTGAGCACCATGCAGGGTTCCCTCACCAGCCCCTCCACTGAAGCGAGAAGGCGCAGTGCATCCAAAACAAGGAGAAAGTAAGGTCCCCTCCTCCTCCAGGGTTCTTTTAAGGGAAAAAAAAATGTTTCTATATCACTCAGGATGAGGAAGGGTAGATTTGGAGCTGAGAACCCACGAATCAATGGTTGGAAGACTGGAGCTCCATGTGAGGTCTTCACGGTGATTCTCTCCATCGGTGATCTGGGTCCTGGATGGATCCCTGACCCTGCTCTAGGCTTAGGTTTTCTGTCCCCTTCTGTTAGCTACAATGGGTCTTCCCTTTGTCCTGAGGGTTACAGGGGGTTGGATGCTCGTCCTCCGTGTACTTCAGAATGATAGGCCTGGCTTTGCACTTCTACCTCAGCTCTTATCCCGTCCACCAGGCCTGTCCCAACAGCAGCCTTTCTCAGCTCTCCAGCCTTGCCCCGCCCCCATTTCTCTCGTGGACATTCAGTGAGATCTGTGCAAAAGATGCTGAGAATGGGGGGACGAGGGGATGGGTGCCATTTGTGCCTTGCAGCTCTGGGTTCCCATACTCACACACCAGTCCCCAAATATCCATTCTATTGACAATTTTAGCTCAATTTTTCCCACTGTCTGGAATGTCATCCAGAAGGTAGAGATCACTCCAGGTACACAAGCCCTCTTGTCCAATCCTGCCACAGCTGCCTCGCTGTCCTTCGATTTGGGATTATACTTGGTCTCACTGTGACCTCAGCTCTCTGCTAAATTCAAAACAAGCGTAGTGTTACAAATCTTTTAGTATATGTTAAGTTGGAAGCTGTGCACTTCCTTGTTTTTTACAATATAAGGGGAAGTAGAAAAACCTTCCCATGAATTGCAGGGCGGGCAAAAGCAGGTTTACAGCTGTGAGTACACAAACAGAGTTTACTCTTGGATTATTATTTATTGATTATTGTATTATTTTCCCATATGAACAACTGTAAACCTACTTTTGCCACACCCTGTATGTTTGAAGACAACTGGAAGAGTAAACACAAAGAGCACTTTAAAAAAATCAACCCAAAACTAAACCGTTTCTTGCTCCTCAAAACTGGAATTTTGGGGGATCACCATGACTTCCTTTATCTGGGCACATACTAGTCACTTAATATCCCTGTTAAAATGTACTCTTTTAAGTTTAATACAGTAGGTTTATGTTGAGTACCAACAGATTTGACTAAACTAGAATCATGATACTCATTTAAATTTCCCTTTAGAACATCTTGTTTGAATTGGAGATTGTATCATAACATTATTTAATTTTCAGTTCACTTATTTGTTATTAATTTATAATTTATGTATTCATGTATTTATGTACTCACATGCATTATACTACATGACAGTAACAATATTAAATATTGGAGAAATAAAAATAAACAAAAAGCAAGAAAAGCACATAAAAGTACCTATTCCATATCCCTACTTAAAAGTCTGAATGCTCCTAAAATATATTTTTTCATATGATCTTTCTCTTTTATCTTGGTTCTCAAGTTATCTTCTGCTCAGTGCTAGGTTCTTTATATACTTTATTCATCAAAAACTTGGCAAGCAGTTTGTACTTTAAAAATGTAATAAACCTTGCTTTTCCTTTTTTTTTTTTTGTAATCCAATATGGTTCAAATTATTCTATAATTTAGCACTGTAATAAATGGATGACCATAAATGTTTTTTCTCCATTGTGTTAAATTAGTCAGACCTTCCAAAATCCCCCACCTTAGATAATGTCTTTTAACTGGTTCCTTATCCATTGTTATCTAACCAGTTTATTCCATTGTGTTCTAGCTGATAGTTCTAATAAAGAAAATGCAAACTTGAACCTCTTCAAAGTTTTGCATAATAATTAAAACAAAGTCCAAAGTCTGGAAGTAGTTCTAACATTCCCTAAGGATCTGCTTTTTACATTCCACTGTTATCCTTATCCTGTGCAGGCTCTGACACTTTTTTCCATTTTGTAAAGTGCTGTTATCCTCCTTGCCTGGGGATCTCTGTGAAATCTGCACTTTCTGGCAATAATGCTTTCTCCTCAGCCAATAATCAATATTTTCCCAGTTTTCCTCTAGTCATCTTTTTCTTCTCAGACTAAACAATAAAATCCTGTTTATTTTCCTGGCAGTACACTCCCAGAGTTCTTCATGCTGGTAGGAATCCGTGCGTCACCGTCATCCTCACTAGACTCCAAGGAAACTGAGGGCAGAGACAGCGTCTAGGTGTCTCTCTTCAGTCTTAAGTTTCTCAGATCTGGTGTACGGAGGGTGGTCAAAATTTGAAAATATAAAGTTTAAAACAATAAAACAAACTGTCATCCAAACAGAGTTTTGCCCTTCCTTTTCTAATTGGCTGGGGTTTTTTAATCTATTTTTAATATTTTAGATCTTTTGTAACCCTCATTGTCCCCTATTATTTCTTTATAGTGTGACTTAGCACGTGATTCTTAGTTGCTCAAATTATGGTCTCAGTTCATTTTCATGTCCACGATTATGTTCAGTCACTGATAAGGGCTTATTTTTCTGATAGGTAAGCCTCACATCCAGCAATTAAAAAGATATAGAAATATTTCTAAATAAAAATAACTATGTTGGAACATAAGGAATCACCAAAGAGATTGTTGAGAAAATAGAATGTTTCTGTATCTGTCAATAGGTGAGAATGCATCAATGGAGGTGTAGAAAAAGAAACATTTTCTTTCTAGGAAGAAGTATATAGACTTGTGTGGGAAGGTCTTCCAAAGAACACGAGAGAAAGAGAAGTCTAGATCCACTTAATTTCAGGCAGCAGCACAAGTTTTTATAAAGGTGTGCAAACAGGTGTGCTCAAAGTAGAAAATGAAAGGTTGATGTAAAGAAGAACTGGAACTATTTATGAGTTTAAGACAGAAGCTCGATTTTAAAAGTCAAGGTATTAACAAATTTTGAATGTGAAACTGAGGAGGTTGATTTTAATTCTGTGGCAAAAATGTACAGTAGAAACGGACTCATTTCTGAATGGCATAAAGTAAGCTGAGTTCGAATAATAGTGCTGGGTCGAGGCCAGCAAGGAGATGGGAGGTGTCTGAAATAACAGCGCTCAAACAGAACGTGCAACTCATACAAAGAGGACAGTTCAAAATCTCTATGCACTGTCCTGAGCTTCAGGGTGACTACAGTGAGGGGAGAGAAAATAAAATTGGACAGAGGTGGGAGAAGTTTATTTTGAGTCTAGAGACAGAATAGAGTATAATTGAAGTCTGGGTGTAGTGCAGGGTGACATTGGTACCATTTTAAAAGTAACTAGGAAGCCCTGCCTGGGTGGCTCAGTTGGTTGGAGCATCATCCCCGTACACAAAAAGGTGGTGGGCCCATCACAGGTCAGGGCGCTGGCCTGGGTTGTGGGTTAGACCCCTGGGCCAGGCACATACAGGAGGCAACTGAGAGATGTTTCTCTCTCCCTCTCTCTCTTCCCCCACCCCTGCCTTCTCCCCTCTCTCTAGGATCAATGGGCATATCCTTGGGTGAGAACTAAAAAATAAGAAGAAGAATGCATTGTACAGTTGCATAGAAGATGAGTTAATACAGAGAACATAATATGTCCAATGAAATAAGATTAAGGAGTTTTTTTTTCAACAAAACAGTAAAACAAGTATTTTTCAATATCCTTGATATACACAACACTAGGCTAAATACTAAAAATACGAAGATGAAATATAAAGTTTCCTCACTATAAATAGATCATTTGAGTGAAGCAAATGGATATTTATTAGAATATTTTATTTTTATATTAAGTGATATATTTCATTATGACTATGTAACAAGTGCTATGCTCTGAATATTTGTGGCCTCCAAATTTCATAGGTTGAAACCTAACCCCCAAGGTGATGGTATTAGGAGACAGAGGTTTAGGTCAGGAGGATGAAGCCCTAATGAGTGGGATTAGTGCCCTTATAAAAGCCTTGTGAGGCTCTGGGAGACATCTGTGACCTAGAAAATAAACTGGCATCTGCTTCTTCTCACAGAATAATGAGTTGAGGGAATGATCTCCTTATTTCAAATACATTCCCCTACTAAGTGTAACCAGGATAAGTTACACTTCACATACTGCAGTGCTTATTTATATCTTGGATAAGTGTGTTAACTAGTCTGGCTCAAAATGTTAAGTCATGTATTTATCTTTAAAGCAAATTGGACGCTTCTTTTTGGAGATGTGGGGTAGCTGACAACAGATGAATAAACCCATCTAAAGAAATAGAAAAGCGGCATAAAAATACCATCGCAAGACCAGGCTTAAGGGGGCTTTAAGCACACAACAGTTTTTGTCCTCAGGATATTTGGCACATGGCATGGATAGTTAAAAAGGAAGTAGATAGCATTTGGGAAAAAAAAAGGCATTGATATGGCCAGAAACCCAATGACTGGCTAGGACACAACAGGGAGGGATGTGAGGCAGATCACAGGAGGTTCTAGTTAAAAACAATGGCATATGTCACAGGTAAACATCTGAGGGGGACTGCGGCGCCTGGTCGCAGAGCAGACTGAACTCAGCACGTGCCCTGCGCCCTACGTGGGTTTGACTGAACAGTTGCCACCCACCGCACCTGCCTGGCAGGGGGGAGAATAAACCCTCTTAAGAAGCAGATGAACTTGTACAGAGCCTGTTCAATTTTTATGCACAATGTCCATATTTTGATTTTTAAAATGCACTAGGTATGTTGAAAAAAATAGGCAACCATGACTGAAAATAAGGAGAAATCTAAACATTAAACACTAAATCAGGTTTGATTCAGATATTGGAGTTAGATCACCAGGACCAAAAAAATCACTACAATGATGTGATACGTAATAAACAGAAAACCAGTGGAGACAAATAAATGAAAGGGTGGAGAATTCACTAAAGAATAAAATCTATAAAATAATCAAATATTAAGAAACAAAGCATTCTGTTAGATAGGGCAGAATTAGAGAGTTTGATGCAAGAGAGGAGTTAATACAAATGCCAGTTATGATTTTATATCTTATTTTTGTCACTGTTAAGAAAGAATTAGGATTGGTCCCAGAACATGAATGAGTGGCCCACAGACATGGACAGCAGTGTGGGGATTGATGGTGGGAGCAGGGTGTGGGCTGTGCAGAGAAGGACAAAGGGAGAAAAATTCAGACAACTGTAATAGCATAACAGTAAAAAATTTTTAAATAAAAAATAGAAGTAGGCAGAACTAAAAAAACTACTTTAAGAGAACTGCAATATGTGAAGTGGTTTTGATATCATATGAAATAAATAATATTGAATAGAACAAAAAAGAACTAGGTATATACACATAAATGCAATCAGAGTGCACATATGTGGAAGTTTTTCTGGAGGACGACTTCTGGAACTTTCAGCAAATGAGCTATGAGCATGTGACAGCATTACATTCTAAACTGTGAACAAAGAAATTAGAGAAGCAATTTATTTGTTATTAAGGGTTTAAACAAACAAATGGGGTTTCACATCTAAAAATATGAATGAGAAGGAAAATGTCTATAAATTAGGGTTCGAGAGGGGGAAATGCCCCTGAATGATCACTTCTGAATCTCTGGAGAAATCCCTAACCCCACTGAGAGGAATTGGAACCCCATAAATTCCAATCCAGCTGTGGAAGCGCCTTCCTACCTCATGTTAATATTCCTGCCTCTCTTCACACAGGAGGCCTTCAGAGTCTTGCCACTGGCTGATCACATCCAGAAAAATTGCAAAAAGCATTTAAAACACCCAAGAATGCAGTCAATTTCAATAGGAGAAAAGATGCTACAGAGAGTTTGGACATTAAATAAGAAAAAACAAATAAATAGCTATATCGTAATGTTATTCTCTACAAATATAATCTGAAACAAATAAACCTTACCACCACAAAATAAGTATATAAAAGTCATATTAACCAAAAGTATCAAACCAAAATATGCTCAGTAACATTGAGGGTTTGGCCATGTAATTAATCCTATCAGTAAAGAATGAAAAGGTTATACTGTTAAGACATTACTTGACATAATCTGTGTGGGAAGGAATTTAGTGAGATAAGAAGGAATCACAGTAACTCTTTATTATTAAGAATAATAAAATTACAGATGATACTCATCAGTTTAAGAAATTTCCCTCTGTAGTTAGATAATCAGACTGGTATTATCCACCCTAAAATCTTTAGCATTTTGTAGTCAAATCTAACCAGGCTTAAACTGCTTTGTGATTTAGAAAAAACAAAACAGAAACTCTAGCCTACATGGCTGCCCTGCAATGTTACTTAGAAATCTGTAACAGACAGAGAACTGCTGATGGTTTTTAAGAAGGGATTCGTCTGATGGAATAATGGTGATCCCATTAGCTAGTGCCCCATATTTCAGGCTAAGCCGTAGTGAGTACACTACGTACATAAGCCAGAGGCAATCCCAGCAAAGTTTCCTTGTTGCCATCATGGGGCAGTTGGGCTTGGTTCTATCACGTAAAGTCTCCCAGATGATGATGGCAAAAATCTGGAGGACAGCAGGGTTCCGCTATCTTCCTACCAGTGTTCCTGGGGTGGGGCAATTTCTAGATACTATGGGAAAATGAGTCAACTCAAGCAAATCAATGACCTAATATTTGGAAACATAAAGAAACATGCCTTCAGTGTAAACCTCGTGCCAGGTACCAAGTGTAAGTGTGATGACAAAGCAAGATATGACCGACCCTGGTCAAATACTCACAAATACAAAAGAAAATTAGTACAGGAGGCCTAGAATGAAGGTGGCTAGGTGAGTAAATAAAAACCCATTCCTTTCAGGGATCAGTGGCAAGATTCTTTGTGGAGTTGGCAATAACCTAATTTTTGTGTGGATACTTACGCTTTCTGAGGGTTATATTCCACATTGTAAAGTGGGAATGATATTAATAACTTCAGTGACTACATCACAGAATCTATACCCAACTAAAATGAGACGAAAAGTGTACGAATACTTTCCAAGTCTTTGTTGTCCAATAGAAATGTTATATGAAAACCATGTATTTTCTTTCCATTTTCTAGTGGTCATATTAAACACATGTCAAAAGACACAGGTGACATAAATGTAAATATTATATTTTATTTAACCTAATATATCTCAAATATTATCAATTAACATACAATTAATGTAAAATATAAAGTATTTTACATTCTGTTTTTCATACAAAGACTTTGAAATTTAGTACATACTATATTTTAAATTTCCAAGACATCTCAATTCAAACAAGCCATACTTCAAGCACTCCATGGGCACAAGCCATCAGTGACCACTGGAAGGGCTACTACGTCTCTGACATGTAGAGTCACAAAAGGGTTCGAGACTAATACCAATACGAATCTAGAGAGAAAAATCATAGCAGAGTTGGTCCTTAAGTAGGGATATGAAATGATGTGGAGAGATAAAAAAGTGATTGTAGTCAATAAACTCAGCACAAATTTTCTTTTCCCTTTTTTCCCCCATTTTTGGCACATACTTAAATGTAGTATCATGAGGGTGCTTCTATTTCTTTTCCCTTTGAAGATTATGCAATCCACATTGAAGGAAGAACTTACGTATCTCAAACATGGTTCCAAGAAAACGGAGACCATTGCCAATCCTAACATGTGCAAGGTAATCCGTTGTCTTTGTATTCTGAGGTTTGTTATCTATCTTAATTCTTTAACTTTCAGAGCACTCTACCAACACTGTGAGTTTAGACTTTTATTCTAAGATGAAGCAGATGTGCAATTAAAAATAATAATAAAATCAAGAACTTGTATTTGAGAGGAAATACGTTTTGTAGACATTTGAGGAAGCTGAAGCTCCGAAATTATTAGCAGGGACTAAGGAGTTTCATGAAAGACTTTTGGGCAATGTTTTAATAAAATGAGAGCTAATGGTAGCACATTTCGGACAGGAAGTTCAACCCTAATTACATTAAGAAGTAATATTTTATTGTGGCTAAGAGTACCATGTTTCAAACCACAAGACTACATTACAATTTTAGCTAAATTGTTCACTAATGCTATGACATTGGGTGAACTGCTTAGCCTCTTCAATTATTAAAAAAAATGAAAATAATATGTACTTCAAAAAACTTGTTTCCAACCTCCAATAAATATGTAACACTTCTGTTCACTACTCTTCCAGACAGTATAAATCCAGAAGTGAACCACACAGATCAAGTCCCTCTTCCCACGAGCATGCCTTCTAGAAAAAGAAGGCAGACAATAATATGTCAGGGGCAAATGTCATAATGAAAAATAAAGACATTATGGGAATAAACAGCATTAAGCAAAAAAGAAAAAAGAGAAAAAGAAGGGAAAACCAAAACAAAACAAAAGCCTCATAGATGGACAACAGTATGGTCATCGCCAGAAGGAAATGGGGGTGGAGGAGGTGGAAGGGGGTAAAGGGGGAGAAATGGTGATGGAATGGGACATGAAGTGGAGTGGAGACACACAATACAATATTCGGGTGGGGTACTGTAGAAGTGTACCCCTGAAACCTATATAATTTTATTAACCAATGTAATCCCAATGACTGGGGGGAAAAGTCTGGTGTGACATTAGACAAGATGGTCAGGAAATGCCTCTCTGTAAAGACAGAAAACTTGAGGCCAGGGCATTGCAATATGAGTGACACTGATAAGGCCTTGAGTTTCATGCCTTGGGAGGAAATTCCCTGCAGGTGAACATCTGTTCTGCCACTTAATGGCTATGCACACTGAGGGAGACTTTGTTGTATCTTCTTCGTGATGTCATTTCCTGTCCAAGAAATATAGACAATAATTATACCTCTCTCCATGGCTTGTTCTGAGGATGGATTAAATGTTTGATTATGAGAAAAATCTCTCAGGAAATATCTGTCACAGAGTAATAGCTCATATCAAATCTTATATAAATGAAATCATACCACATGTAACCTTCTGAAGTTGCCCTTTTTCTATTCAGCATAGTGCTCGTGAGATCCAGTTGTCATATGCATCCATAATTTGTTCCTTTTAAGGCAGGGTTGTATTCCATTGTATGTATGTACACAGTTTTTTTCTAGCTTTATTGAGGTGTACTTGACAAATTGAATATTGTGCACATTTAAGGTACACAACATGATTTTTATATATGTTGTGAAACAATTAGTATAATCAAACTAATTAATGTATCCATTGCCTCAGATAGTTCCTATTTGCAAACAATCCAGATAAACCCTCTTAGCAAGTTTCAAGTAAAAAAAAAAAATACAGTATGATTAGCTGTAGTTACCATCCTCTTCATTAGATTTCCAGACTTACTCATCTTGCATAACTGAATACTTGAACCTTTAGACCAACATTTTCCCACTTCCTTCAACCTTAAGCCCCTAGTAACCACCAGCATACTCTCTGACTCTATGAGTATGACATTTGTAGATTCCACATATAAATGAGATCATGCAGTATGTGTCTGGTTTATTTCACTTAGCCTAATGTCCTCCAGGTTTATCCATGTTGTTGCAAATGACAAGATTTCCTTTCTTTTAAAGACAGAATAACATTCCACTTTGTGTGTGTATCTATTATTTATGACTCTATATGTAATATATAATATCTTCTTTATCCATTCAGCTGTCAACAGATACTTAGATTACCTTGATATTTTGACTATTGTGAATAATGCTGCAATGAATATGGGAGCACAAATATCTCAGTGAAATGCTGATTTCATTTCCTTTGGATGTAGGTCCAAGGACAGGACTGCTGGATCACATAGAAGTTCTTTTTAATTTTTCGAGGGCCCTCCATGCTGTCTTCCATAGGGGCTGCACCAATTTATTGATACATTCCCACCCACAGTGCACAAAGGTTGCCTTTTTCCACATCTTCACCAAATCTATCTTTTGTCTTTTTGATAATAAAGTAACAAGTGTGAGGTGGTATTTCATTGTGGTTTTGATTTGCATTTCCCTGATGATTAGTGTATAAAGGTTTTTTTTAAATCCATTCACCATTTAAAGGACATTTATGTTGTTTCCAGGTTTTAACTATTGAAAACAAAGATGTTATAAAGACTCCTGTATGGGTGTTTGCTCCTCTTTAAGATAAATATCCAGGAGAACTTCTGAGCCAATTGTTAGTACATGTTTAACTTTATAAAATGTGCTAAACTGTTTCCACGTTGGTTGTAATTGTTCAACATTACTACCAATAATGAGTGAGAGATTCAGTTGCCTTGTGTCCTTTCCAGAATCTTAGTATTGTCTATATATTTTTTATGTTTTCCATTAGGTTTGGAGAGGTATCTCCTGCTGGATTATCTACATTTTCATAATGACTAATGATGGTAATCTTCATTATACGGGCTTGTGGCACTCATATATCTTCTTTGATAAAGTGTTGGAGACTTTTGCTCATTTTCTGTTTAATTATTTGCTTTTTTACTCTTGGGTTTAGAATTTTCATACTATATTCTGAATAAAAATCTTCTGAGAGACATGTAAGTGGAAAGTATTTTGTTCTAGTTTGTGGCTTGCATTTTAATGCTCTTCATAGGGACATTTACAGGGCAAGGGTTTATTTTTATTTTAATAACATTCTGTTTATTGTGTTTTTCTTCATTGTCTATGCATTGTTATCTTGCTTAGAACACGTTTGCCTATCCCTAGATCAAAAATATTCTATATACTGTTTTCTTCTAAAATCATTAGAGTTTGAGGATTTACATTAAGATCTGTATTCCATTTTCATTAAACTTTGCATAAAGTATGAAGTTGAGTACAGTAGAGTCTTGCGCTGGCAAATCAATAATTTAGAAAAATTGGAGAGAACTTTGGTAGATCAGTATAGAAACACACCAGAAATCAGTCTTTGGGGTCCAGAACTAAGCTATGGGCAGAGTATGGTGTGAGAAATATTTAATTCATCAGGTTGGCAGACTAGAGCTGAGCACACAGCACTTTGCTATATTAAGAGGAGGAACTGTATTGAAATAATGAAACACTTCTGTACAGAATAACCAATAAAGAGTATTATTATTTCCTAAACAAGTGGATGTTGGTAGAAATAAAAATAAAATAGAGACAGGGGAAATACAACCATGAGTGTCTGAAGAAATCATAATTCTGATTCAGGTTCAATTATACCCTTTGAACATCTGCTGGAACCTGGCGTGGTAATAAGACTTCAAACAATTTAGCGTCGAATGTCTTCCTATTTGGAGTTTGAATGCATTCAAATCAGTGGCTCCGTTAGAGGAGTTCCTCTTCTGTAGACTAGACTAATGATCAAAGGACTGCCTTCTGTCAGTAGTATCCAGCTCTATCAATCAGATGTGTTCTTGCCTCATCAAATAAAGTTCTCCCCCATCACAAATCAGAGGAAACCATATGGTCATTTGTTATTCATTTTTCTCAACCAGAATCTAAACCGTTTCTATGTCAAGGGAAGAGCCTCCCCCCACCCTCCCCCATAAACATTATGAATCATAAAAAGGAACAGAGGATAGCACACATTACAAATATTAACATTGGAGGCTACCTACTTTCCAGGTCACCTTTGCAGATACCTTCAGGTTCTTGCCATCAGATTCACTTATCTGGAATTTAAGTGGTTATCTCCATGCACAAGAAGAAAGGAACCCTCAGTCTTTTCCATCTTCACTGGCAGAATAACAGCAACAGTGTTTCTTTTCATGGAACTAGTTCTGAAGTTCAAGGACAAAAAAATTTAGTCAAATCTTGACAAGGAAGCAGATATTATTTGTGAGAATGAAGATTGTTATTGACTAATGTAGATGGAAAATAACTGTATATGGACATGAAAATCCTGATATAGGAAGAGTTACCGTAGTACTTGACTAAGTGTAACAGCTCTAATAGCTAGAACAGTTTGTAATTATTTTCCTTGGTCAATTTATTTTTATAATGTATGTAATGGTGGTGTTGTAACAAAAGCAATCCTCAGGATTGCCAGAATTTGCCCTTTAATCAAACTGCTCTGTGTCTATGAATACACTCCATCTTTGAAAGTAGTTAAGACAATAAATTCTCCATTGCAGTAACTCAAATCTAACCTGAATTCAGAAAACATGAAGGTCCCCCAAAACTGCTACCCATCCACTGATGCCTGTAAGTGCATCCACTGGATAAATAGCAACCTTCAAAGATCCTGCAACAAAAGCTCTTCTGTGATAACGCCAGCTCTGTCTCTTTTGACCACTTAGCATCTTCCATGACAGATTTCAGTCACCCCTGTTGAGATTTAAGAGCCCAATTCGATAACATTGTTATACTTTAATTACCAGACTGAAGAGTCTATTTTAGTAATTTTCAAAATTACTTGCATTTTACTTCCCTATGCAATTATTAATGATTGATAAAGGAATTGTGCTTTGAACATTCTCAGGGTATGTGGTAAAAGAATGTGATTCAGGATACAATCTCGTTAAAATCAGAGTGTATTCTTGATTTCTGCACAATGTTGAATATTAGTGAGAAGGAGCATCCTTGTTTATTCCTTATCTTAGAGGGAATGAATCACGCACTCCCTCACCATCAGATATAAAAGTTAGGTGTAAGGATTTCAAAGATGTCATTCACCGGGTTGAGGAATATTCCTTATGTTCCCTGCTTGCTAAGTAAGATGCTTGGATCTTATTTCAGTAGATATTGAAGTTGACACTTGGGGGAAAAGTTTACATGGATTTCTCTTTTATTCTGTTAATGTAATAAATTTACACTTGGAACATGAAACCAACTGAATTTCAGAGATTAACATAATCTTTTTGTGATAAAGTGTTACTTTATACAATGCCAAAATTGATATAAGGGTTTTTTTTGAAAATTTTTAATGTCTTTGTCCATTCTTTCTTGAAATATTTCCATCAAGTTTTGCTATCAGGAATAGGCTGATTTTGTTGAGTTGTGAAGTATTTCCTCCTCCATTTTCTCAACAATTGTAAAAAATAAGATTGGCAATAATTCTTAAATGTTTAATAGAATGTATCACAGAAGTCATTTGGGTCAAGAATTTCTTTAGTACAAAGGATTTTCATTATAAATTTAATTATTTTCCTGATATAGAATATTCTTAATTAGTATGTATCTCTGTCAATTTTTGTAGACTTTATCTTTCAAGAAATGAGTCTATTTCATTTACATTGTTGGAGTTACTAACAAAAAGTTGCTCATAACATTACCTTATTGCGTGTTTAGTGACTAAACAATACATAGTGATGTTCCCACTGTTGTTCATATGGGTCATTGGTTGTTAGGTAGGATGTTGTTTAATTGCCATGTATGTATGAATCTTGCAAATTTCCTTGTTATTGATTTCTAATTTCACTTTATTGTGTTTGGAAAACATACTTTGAACATTTTATTTCTTTTAAATTTACTGAAGGTTTTTCATGGCCAAAATACAGTTTAAATTGAAGAGTGTTCAATGTACACTTCAGCAGAATGGGTATTTGCCACTGTGGGTGAAGTGTTCTACAGATGTTCAATCATACTTAAGCTATTTAATCCATTTTTCCCATGTGCACATTTTGTTTGGAATGTTTAACACATTTGTATTTAATATAATTACTTGCAAGTTAGGATTTATGTTTACCAAATTTCTATTTGATTTCTAGTATATCCTCTGTACTTTTCTCACTATTGCTCCATTACTGCCTTCTCTTTTGTGAAATAGATACATTGTACTGAACCATTTTAATTCACTTGTTATTTATTTATGTTTTTGTCTTAAGATTTTAACAGTTGTCCTAATTTACAAAAAGTTAATTTTATAAACTAACGAACTTGTTTTATAAAAGTCAAGCTTTAATTAATACCAAAGTATTAATAATACATACAAAGTTGTTACTACACATCTTTATTCATTGTCTCTCCTATGTGTTATAGGCAAACAAACTATATCTTTATTCATTATCTATACATCAACACAAAATCATAGATATTTTTGTAGTCTTATAAATCAGGCAGAATAAGCAAAAAAAATTTACCTATGTAGTTATTATTATTGCTCTTTATTTCTTTATGCAAATTTGAGTTACTTGTATTGGTTTTTAATTTCAACCTGAAGGATTTTCTGAGGTATTTCTTGTAGGGAAAGTTTGCTAGTGATAATTTCTCTCAGTTTCTGTTTATCTACAAAGGTCTTAATGTCTCCCGAATTTTTGAAGGGTAGTTTTGCCAGATACAGAATTATTTGCTGACAGTCTTTTATTTTCAATCCCACAGGCTTCCAACTTTCATAGTTTCTGAATAGAAATCAATTGTTAATCTTATTTTTCTTTTTATATAGTATATTTTTATTAACTTCTACTAATGCATTCTCATATTAAAAAAGCAATTTAGTGCAAGAACCTTTCTTTTGATGTTCGAATCATCTGAAATAACACCGAACTGTACATTAAAAAAATCCCTCATTTGGATAATGAAAATAAATGCTAAACAAAAAAATTTTCTTTCTTACGGGTGGACATGGAAGTGGACCTAATTTAGTTTTCTTTTTAAAAGCATCCAGACAGAAGCAGCTCAAAACTTAATTAAAATGAATTAAAAAATTGTTTACTAAACTACCGGTCTCCAGCACCCTTTTCTGTTTGCTGCCATTTTGAGGCAGGCTCTCTTTTGTCTGTTTCTTCTCGCTCTTTTTACTTGTCCAGATGCACCATTTTTATCACGTTTATCATCACTATCACACGTAGTTTTCTTGCCCTGAAACTGTATCTTTCCTTTAGCAGACCAAGTCTGGGCAGCTTTATTTCTCTTTCCTATTCCTTTAAATCTGCAACGTTTTGACTTCCATTTGGTTAAGGATTCCTGTTAATCTTCTATTACTATAGCAAATTAAAGAAGAGTTAAAGATAAACATAACAATAATTAGATTTTATAGATTCTACCAGGTATTAAGTATTATTCTAGTTATACTACATATTTTATTTACATAATAGATCTTTTGAGATGTATGATTAGTATACATACTTTTTAGAAGAAGAAGCTAGGGTGCAGGGAAATTAAAAAACTTGGCAAATTACCTTTCTTAGGATTTTAATCACTTTTATTTACAATAGTATAAAATATATTAAATATGGACTGATTTTAACACTTTGATTAACTCTAATTCACTCTAGTCAAGATTTGAAATATATAGAAAAAGATAACTAATGTTCCAATCACTCCAGAAAGTTCTCACGTGCCCCTAAGCTGTCCATCTCTTTGCCTCCCAGAAAACCACTGATAATTTGATTGCCCTTGTTTAATTTTTCTCTTCTAGAATCTAAGTATACATACAGTGAGTATTCTATTGTATTCTGTAGTGTTTGGCATCTTCTGCTCAACAAACTGCTTTAAGATTCATCCACATTTGTGTGTGCATATTATGTATAGTTTGCTTTTTAATTGCTTGGTAGCGTTACATGTTCTGTACACCACAGTTTGTCTATCCATGCACCCTCTGACGAACGTCGAATCTTTCCAAGCTTTAACCATTACAAATAAAAGTGCTATAAATATTTTTCTAAGACTTTCAATTGAAATATATAACCTAAATTGTTTACCTCTCATGGACAAATGTCTGGGATTGGAATTGCTAGGCCACAAGGTAAATGCATTTATAAAAATTTATTAAGTTCTAAATTATTTCCCAACATGTTTGTGCTATCTTAAATTCTCAGCAGCTAAATGAATGTGATAGGTACTCCACGTCTGGGCCAATAGTTAATGTTATTTTAGACATTCTAGTGGGTGTCAATGATATTACGCTTGGTTTTAGTTTGTATTGCCTTGATAACTAACGATGTTCAACAACATTTTATTGCTGGCCAAATTGGTCATCCTATTCTTATTTATTCTTTCAAGAAAGGTCTGCTCAAGTGTTTTCTCCATATTTGGTTGTGCAGCATCTAATTTCCAGAAGTGATTCCTAATGAAACACCCCTTCTGGTATTAATATCTTTGATAATCTCCTCTGACATTGAACTGGGCTGGCCATGTGACTCATCTTAACCATTTCAACATGCTAGAAGTAATGATGTATTAGCCCTAGGTCTAAACCTTAGAAAGCTGAGAGCTGGACTTTTACTCAGAATTCTGGGAATTTTAACACAGGGATTTTAGCTCGAGTCTTTTCTGGTAATTGCACCTTTTTTTTTTTTTTCTCCAAAAATAGGACCCTGTGGGAAGAAATTATGACACACTATTCTTGAATGTAAATTAATAGCATCATACTTCTGTACAATTTATTTAGATTTTTAAGCTTGTAGGCCCTTATCTGTGATGAGAATAATTTGCAAGCCACTTCAACAGATGTCAATGGCAATTTATAACTGCCTAATGAAGTACAAATGAATTGTATTGTTACATATTTTCTGTCACAGTCAACACTTACAATGAGCTCTGCTATCCCTGTTTCTTTCATTTCTGATACAAAATCTGCAAGAGAACAAGTGCCAAAGAAGAAGAGATCTATAACCTCCAAGATATCGCAGAGTGTTCATTGACATTGCCCTTGGACTGCTCCCATGAGATCAAGAGCTTGCTCGCATTCATCTTCAGAGCAAATACTGAGACATCTCCTTCTTGTGTCAATTCATGACCCGCTTTTTATGGCTTGGAAGAGCATTTGGGATTTCCTCAGGTGCACGTGAAGAAAAGCTCTGGACTTAAAACCAGGAAACACTGGTTCCAACTCATGGTCAGTATCTTACAAATCGTTACTCTGAGTCAGTTGTGTGCCTCCTCAAGGCTTGTTGCTTCTCTTGAAGTGAGATATTGGGATCTGCCTTTGTTATCTTACAGGGTTATTATGAGGACAATGTGAATAAAGAATCTAAAAGTAATTTTGAAATAAAAAATTTAAAAAAATGTTATTATAAAGAGTAAAAATGGCCCTGGCTGGTGTAGCTCAGTGGATTGAATGTGGGCTGTGAACCAAAGGGCCACCAGTTTAATTCCCAATAAGGACACATGCCTGAGTTGTGGGCCAGGTCCCCAGTAGTGGGTGTGCAAGAGGCAACCACACACAAATATTTTTCTCCCTCTCTTTCTCCTTTCCTCCCCCTCTTTCTAAAAATAAGTAAATAAAATCTTTTAAAAAAAGAATAATAAAATGTTTCAATCATCTCAAACTTTTTTGTCATTTTGTTTGAGAGATTTTTTAATAGAACCATCTAGTGTTTTCTCAGGCAGACAAAATTTCATATCTTGGCTGTACTTCCCTGACAGCAAATCAAAAACTGTATCTAAAAGTCCTAAATGAGCACCATTTATGTGCAAGTAATGTGTGGCGATGGCCAGAGGAAAGAGGGGTGCTAAGGCTGGGTGGAGGTGGGCTTTTGTCTTGCCATCCTTTATTTGACTTTAGAAAGATTTTCTTGACTGATTGCAAACACCACCCCTCCCCCTTTTAATCTCTGCCTCACCTGCGTCTCTACTTTCAACATCATTTACTTGTTTGCAGTAGAAAAGTTTGCCATCTAACATTGTTGCAAAGATGTCTTAATTGCTTAGGTGCTTTTAAAGAAGACTGGTATTTAACAAAATTCTAAATGCATTCTTTTACTGAGTGGAAGAACAATCTGTCGCATGGTTTTACCAATGGCCACGAGTTACAGGAAGGACTCTAGAGGCGGTAGTTAGGATTTAATAAGCTAAAAATATACAAGTATGAAATGATTGCTGTTATTATTATAAAGAAAAATATCTTTCCCCAATGTCCCATTGCTATATGCCCCATGGCAAAAATCTCCATCGCTCAAGAAAAGTTCCACTGGTACTTAGTTACTAACATTTACCTGTTCACTTGCTTACTCAGCCTATGTACATGTTCCTGTTAGTGCCATTGATCTTTTCTTGTGTTGTGGCAGAGAATACATGCCAAACTACAGAGTTTGTTGGCAGAAAAGCCAAATAATAAGTAAATTCAGTTTCAAAAAAATCCAAACCATTATTTAGTGGAAGTTGGCTGAGTGATTTTCTTACTAATGTCCAAGCTCCTAAAAGATAAAAAAATTTACCTAGAACCAAAGATTTTATACAATTGAAATGCAGTCTACAGAGAGCCTAGATTTTAAATGTATTCTACATGGGACCAAGGCAATCCACTGAGATACTCCAGGGCATACTCCTGAGGTGGCAACAGTGACAAGCAGGCAAGATTTTGAACTTCTACCTCCATATTGAGCAAAGCAGCTCCACTTTCATCTTTTTTTATTCATTTTCCCCTTAAGATTTCACTTTAAGAAACCTGGAAGGGCACCAGCAGCATACTGGGAAAAACAGAAGTGTCTGGCATCAGAGTAAGTACAAGGGAACAGTTTTCTCCTGGAAAAATCTCCAGAGGCCAGGCAGTGGCATTGTCCCTTTCTGAACCCTCCCCCACACAGAGTCACAGAGCAGCAACACCATAGCTGAGACTCCAGCAACCTGGTTCACACAGGTTGTTCTGCCCTGGTGATTACCTAAGGCTCAGCCTCATATAACTTACTGGTGTACTTTTCTATAATA
The DNA here is from genome assembly GCA_028533065.1 of Trachops cirrhosus. NCBI lineage: Eukaryota > Metazoa > Chordata > Mammalia > Chiroptera > Phyllostomidae > Trachops > Trachops cirrhosus. The sequence goes on from CM052544.1 coordinate 114,037,358, forward strand.
GGCCACACTACTAAGACAGGGAGTCAAAGCAGCTCTACCTACTACATCGATACAAATATAGGGAGGCTGCCAAAATGAGGAGGCAAAGAAATATGGCCCAACTGAAAGAACATAACAAAACTCCAGAAAAAGAACTAAACAAAATGGAGATAAGCAATGTATTAGATGCAGAGTTCAAAACACTGGTTATTAGGATGCTCAAGGAACTCACTGGGTACTTAAACAGCATAAAAATACTCAGGCAGAAATGAAGCTTACACTAAGTAAAATAAAGAAAAATTTATAAGTAACCAACAGTGCAGGGGATAAAGCCAATAATTAAATCAATGATTTGGAACATAAGGATGAAAAACAATCAGAACAACAAGAAGAGAACAGAATTTAAAAAAAAAAAAAAAGGTTTGGCTAAGGAACCTCTGGGACAAATTCAAACGTACCAACATTCAAATCATAAGGGTGACAGAAGAAGAGGAAGAGCAAGAAATTGAAAACTTATTTGAAAAAATAACAAAAGAAAACTTCCCTAATTTGGAGAAGGAAATAGACATACAAGTCCAAGAAGCACAGAGAGTCCCAAACAAGATGCACACAAAGACGAGCATACTAAGACACATCATAATTAAAATGTCAAAGGTTAAAGATAAAGAATCTTAAAAGCAGCAAGAGAAGAGCAGATGGTTACTTACAATGGAGTTCCTATAAGACTGACAGCTGATTTTACATAAGAAACGTTGCAAGCTAGAAGGGACTGGCAAGAAGCATTCAAAGTGATGAAAAGCAAGGACATACAACCTAGATTTCTCTATCCAGCAAAGCTATCATTTAGAATTGAAGGGCAGATAAAGTGCTTTCCAGACAAGATAAAACTAAAGGAGTTCATCATCACCAAGCCATTATTTTATGAAATGTTAAAGGAAATTAAGAAAAAGAAGATCAAAACTATGAACATTAAAATGGCAATAAATTCACAACTATCAGCAATTGAATCTAAAAAACAAACTACACAAAAAAGCAGAACAGAAACAGAATTGTAGATAAAGAAATCTTTTGGAGAGTTATTAGTTGGGAGGGGGAAGAGAGAGAATGAGGGAAAAGGTGCAGGAATTAAGAAGTACAAATTGGTAGGTACAGAATATACAGGGGATGTTAAGAATAGTATAGGAAATGGAGAAACCAAAGAACTTATATGCATGACCCATGGATAGGAACTAGGTGGGGGGATTTCCAGAAGGAATGGGGTATACCTGGTAGAAGGGACAAAGGGGAAAATTGGGACAACTTTAATAGCATAATCAATAAAATATTTTTAAAAAGCATAGCATAGCCCAAAATTTGAAAATCAGTGATTGTCATTCTCCTTTAATTTATAAATGACATAATGTAAAGAAATGCTGTATCTTTTCTAATGTTACATAGCTAATTATACTTAGTGGCAAATGTTTAGTATCACTTCCTGGTGTGGGATCTTCTTACAGTTCTGCACCAACAGCTCCATCAACACAGCTCCGGGTTTTTCCATGTAAGTAGCTGCTGAATAGTGGCAGGATCCCTGAACTAAGGCCTTTAAACAGAGAGAGTTGAAATCTATAATCAGAAACCAAATACAAGAATAAGAAAGCTCCAAAAAACAACACAGAAGATCAGGAACTGGACTTAAGAATTTCTGTCCGAATACACAGGACTAAAGAAATATCAATCAATGGTGGAAGAAGAAAAAAGAAAGTGATTCAAGAGACAGAGCCAAGGTTAATTTCAAGAAAGCCATTTTATGATATGATGAAAGGACAGGATGCAAAATCCAATGAGGGACCTGGAATTAGTATCCAAACTCCAACCACCAAAAAACACGGGGGAAGCAGTCTGGAAAGGAAATCCATAATAATGAATGGTTCAATACCAGCAACACAGCAACATTTCATCTGAGAGCCCAGGATCAAGGTAAATTTCTGTCAATGCTGATTTTATTTGGAAACCCAAAGAGCTAGAGCTTACTCTTCTGTTAGGTAGAAAGCCAGACAGGATTCACTCCTGGATTGCCAGGTGGTCTTAGGGTGGAGATCTTGGATTGTGATGGATATGATAGCAGGCAATGTCTTGATTCCAAAAAGAACAGAGAGAATCCTTGGAGAATAATAAGTGCCTTCATTAAATCAAAACATAATAGTTTGGTTTCCACATGTTGGCCCCAATGAATAATTTTCTTACTTATGTTGAGACAGGTCAACTATCTGAAGATCAGTTCTGAAAGGATGAGGTGCTACTTAAATGCTCAGAGCTCAGGGCCACTTTAAGCAATAGCAGGCTATCTATTTTTGACAAAGGACAGGGAATAGCAGGGAATCTTTGCTCTCTATAGACAAAAAATGTAATTTACCTGTAGCTAAATATTATTCTGAAATAATTTGGCAAGGTCGTTTTCTTAAGGTGGACTAATTTCCTCAATTTTGCTTGGCTTTTATTGCCTTCTCAAAATTCGGACTTATAATATCAAACAGATGGCTTGAACCAGCGAATAAATAGGTCATAAAAGAGTTTTGTATACTTCATTGTTCTAGTTTATGGCTAAACACAGCAATCAGGCTCTGTTGAAACCTGGATAAAATTGCTAGTTTCACTTTGTTTGAGTTCCAGATGATCTGGAAGAAATAAAACTTCTCCAGGAGCAAGTGTTCTTGGAATCCCTTCTTTATGTAATTTGCCCAAGAAATCAATTCAACCTCTCTGAGACTTTCCAAGCTATAGTTTTTATAAAAAAAGACCTAAGAGAATCATGTCTTTATTATTATTCATCCATAGCAAACATGCTAACTAATTAGTTAGCTACCATGAATATGCAATGGAAAGAATTCATATGACAGAATGGGAGATAGTTATAAAAACTAGGGAGAGGTTGTGTGGACACCACAAATGCAGAGCTCAAATCAATGAAAACATATGATGAGATTCAGTCCAAATTCATTCTTCCCGCATGGCAATAGACCACATTCAAATAACCTTCTGTAAGGAATTGTATTTCCTTATCTCTCCACTCTGAGAACTGGATTCTGTATTAAAATTGTCAACCATGGTCTTTTCTTATGTCTAACTGAAGAGGTTCTTTACTGGGATTTTATGAGAACCATAGAAGTCTGAGGCACAAACCCATACTATATGTTAAGCTATCTGAAACAGACCAGTTATGTAATATAATGAGTTATAAGATATTAGGGAAATGTGATGACAGTGGTGACCAGGCAAGTTCATGTTCCATCTAAAGCAACCGATGCTACTCATCTCTAGCCAGCGATGCCATGCATGTTGTATCAGAACTTCTGGTTTTTCAAGAGAAACCAAAACTACTGTTTCTCAGAATTCAGTCTGGCTAGAATAAGAGAAAACATGATTGACTACCCTTTAGTTTTAAGTTAAGCTGCCCACATGCAAACAGGTTATCTGAAACCTAGGATTTAGGAGCCCCAAATCACTGAGTGAGCTCTGAGAAGATCAATGAGCCAAGCAGCGTCCAAGTCTGAAGGAACCTGAGTGGTGACCTGGTTTGACAGTTCTACCCAGCTGCAATGCGATATCCCTAACAGGTGAATTGACGGCTCAACCACTGTGTATATGCCCCCAAGGAAATTTACTGTCGAACATATGAAATGCTTAGGTTTATACACACAATATTCCTCTTGAAGCAACATGAACCACAGTCAAGGACTCTGTTCTGCTCGGACATAATGCGATAGAACCAGAAATTGATGGATTCAGTATTTCTATGTTCCTTGGAAAGATCTTTCTATCTGAAAAATGGTCACTAAAAGACGTTTCCATTGAAAACCATATAATGAATGAACTATAGTTTGTATACTACATAATATTATATATTTTAATAAATACTATAGTAAATATTAAAATATTTAATGTAATGTGGTAGCTTGCATTGTATCCTGAGCAGTCAAAAGACTGTTCTAAATCCAAATAACATCTGTATTTTAGTTAATAGTTTTGTATCATTGATAATTTTTCAGTTGGGACAAATTATTGTGATTATTTAAGGTGCTGATATTAAGGTAGATAAATGAGGGGCATATGGGATCTTTGAAATATCTTCACAACTTTTCTGAAATCTTAAATTATTCCATAATAAAAAACAAGAATTATATATACATATAGTAAATATATGTGAATACCATGAGAATGTGGCATTGATTAAGGGAAGAGTAAATGAAAACAAAACCTAGGTTGACACAGAAATACAAGAAGAGGTTACCCCAATAAGATAACCTGAGCTGTTAACTCCTGGCCAAATAGTGGAAGCCACAAATTAATTAGGTTGATAAATTCAACCAGGCCACTGTACAAATTTCCAGCTTCACCAGTTACTACTGGAAAAATTTATGAGGTTATTTACTTTCTATTATTAAATCAACCACTAAGGGTGGAATGTCTACTATTTGTCAAGATTCATTCTAGGTCCTGGGGGGATTCAGAGATGACTGACCTAAATAGACATAGATTTCTGCCTTCATAGAGCTTAGAGCCCCAAGGGAGGACAAAGACATTGAACTAATAAGCACTCAAGTCAATTTCTGTAAAAACTAGCCCTAACATTAACAGGATAGCCCACATTCCAAAATGGTTAGCGCACCTACAGAATCTGAAAGAAAATGTAAACTAGACTATTCATCTCTTAATCATACTTTTCAAATCAATATATAGTCCACAAAGAAAGTAGAAAATTTTAAAGTGCATTATTCATTCTGTCTTATGATCTTTTCTTCTCCTAATTTTTTTTCACTATTCTTTAGAAAAGTTATACAAATCCATTCTCCCAGTAGTCAGGGATTCTTTCCTCTTGGATTTTTTGTTACAGGTTTTTCATGTGGAAGGAAAGAAAAAAGGAAGGTGGGAGGAAGGAAGGGAGGGAGGGAGGAAGGAAGGGAGGGAGAAAGGAAGGAGAGAAAAAGAAAAATGATAATATCCTATTTATATTTAAAGCCACATTTCTGGTTTTTTTTTGTTTTGTTTTGGTGTGGTCACTCTTATCACCTACTTTAAATTGGTTTACCCTTTCTGTATTGTTTGTATCACTATAAGCTTCTTTAAATCATTTTTTGGAAAAGACTGGAAGGATGTCACCTTATCTACTGCATTAGTTGCCTAGATCTGATATAACAAAATACTACAACCAGTGTAGCTTAAAATTTATTATCTCACAGTTCTAGAGTCTAGAAGTCCAAAATCAAGTGGACACAGGCCCATGCTCTGTCTGGAGGCTCTAGAGAAGAATCCTTCCCTACCTACCTCACTCCTGGTAGTTGCAGACAATTCTTGGAATTCTTGACTTGTAGATGCATTCACTTCCATTTCTGTCTCCATGTTCACATGGCCACCTTCCCTTTGCATGAATCTCTGACTCTGCATCTCTACACCCAAATCTCTTTCTCCTTTCCCTCACTTAGGGCCCATCCTAATCCAGTATGACTTTATCTTAACTTTATTACATCTGCAAAGACCCTATGTCTAAATCAGTTTACACTCACAGGTACTGGAAAGTAGAACTTGAACATATCTTTTTGAGGGGACACAATTCAACCCACAATATTCACCTACTCAAATGAGTCCATAAAAGCCAACATTGCCTTTCAGTTTTCATTGCTTCCTGTCTTAGCAAAACATTTTCATTCTGTTGTCATTCAACAATCAGTTAACCTCACTGAAAGGGAAGCACTTATTTAGAATGTTTTGATATAATACAATGAAGTGAAAATTGCAGTGGACTTAGAGGCAGAAAAATTGGGGTTTCTATCTGAGTTTCCTATTTATCATTTATTCTAAGGATCATAAAACATAAACCATGTGTCAATGGAGTTAAATTTGGCCTGAACCCCAATTGCACCCTCTATCAAAGGCCAAAGCCCTCCACATAACACTGATTCCCAGGTGCTTAGTTCCTCAGGTTTCTCTCCAAATTAGCAGGCATCCTTCAAGGTTGTTGCTTCAGTGCCTCTCACTGCCAGAAAAACTTGTGGAAGACTTTCAAATGGGCCAAATGACCACCAGGTGTCCTATGCAGTGTGCCCTTCTGGGTTACTGGGTCTTTCTCATCTTTCAGCTATTTTACAATCTGCATCCCCACGTTCTCACCACTAGTATGTAGCAGAGTCAAGATATATTACTGTTCTACCTGTCTCAAAAGACAATACCTTTAAGAATTAGACTAATTTTTACAGTTAGAGGAATATGTGTGAAATGGAATTCTGACATTGTGCACACTGCTCGTGTACCTGTGTGCATGTAAGTACATACGTGAAGAGTGTCTTGTCATCGAGTATTATGGTTCAATGGCAAGATTAGTGATTGCCTAGAGTTCTCTTGACTCCAAAACATCAAGAAGCTCCTTTATCAGTAATCTTGGGGACACTAGTCCTAAGATATTTAAAAATGTATGTGTTTAGTATTTCCCAACATGGAGTGTCTCAAACCATGGTAACCCTTGTAGTTCTGTCCTAAGCCCCAGGGACAACAAAACCTCAAAACATCTCTGGGTCATTCCCACTGTCAAGTTAGCACATTTTCACTCACAACTGGCTCAATACTGAAGAATTTTTACTGGTATTTGTTTGCTGTTTTCACCATTTTGTTCTAGGGAGTGCGGGAAAAGGCAAAATAAGTCTCCTTGATCTTCTGGGGTATTCTACTGATCCATATCAAGTGTGTCTAGGAGTGCTATGCATTATTGACATTTTCGTCCATCCAAGCCCTGAATTCCCATTGTCCTGCAAAGAAGACTTCTATTTTGCTCTGGTGAATGGCCCTCATCTAGCAACCACAATGAGTGGTCTAACCTACCCTCACACCCATCACAAGTATGGAGGCTAATTTCAGCCCTAACCAAGGCACTATAAAAGTAAGAGTCACCTGCTAACTTTACAAACTAGCCATTATGTGAAGGTAAAACATACTCATATTTTAGAATCTGAGGAAACTAAAGAGATGAAATGAAGGGGCCTGAAAAGTAAGGTCATAAACACCTGTCAAATGTATGTTCACGACCTAAAAAAAATCCCTGGGAATTTATGTCCTATGTTAGAAGAACTGAAACTTTAAATTTAACTGGCCAATCACTTTGTGGCTCAAGCAGTTAAATAGCTTTATGATAAGATTTTTTAAAAAATTCAATACCAAGAACTGTTTGGCCAAAAATAATTTTGGCACCTAATATGGGGAAGCTGAGAAGGATTCTCCCCAGATGCATGTCTGACAAAATGAAAAGAAAAAATATTGGGCTTTCCACCAGAGAGGCGCCCTTGAGAGCTGATGAGAGAATCCACCCTCTGCTCCACGCAGGAGTGTAACAAGATCGGAATGACATGCAACTGTTGAGGGAAATGAAAGTACAGTGAACCACCAGGAACTTTGTCTACTTAACATCAACCGTCTATATGTTTTAAAAACTCACTCTCCCATTTTTTCAATCTCAACCAGATTTCTTTTTTCCTAGGCAGCACCTTTATTCAATCTTTTCAGTGGTTGAAAAGGCAAAAGTATTTAGATTCATTGCAACTCTAACATAAGAATTTTATTGAGGAGCAATTCCTTGTAAAGTTATTAAGGTAAGATTCATTCCCATGGGCCTTCAAATATCTAGATATTTGGCATTATTTGAGAAAAAAATCAGAATAATTGTCAACATTGTCCCCTAAATATCATATCCCTTATTTAACCCATTCAATGGTCACTTGTCAAAATACAATTCACAAAATTTTCTAGGTACCTCAGCGTGTAAGGTCAGAATGACTCATTCCTTAAGGAAAAAATATATACTGCATTTTGCCATGTATAATGTGCACTTTTTTGCCTGAATCTTTGAGGGAAAGATAAGGATGTGCATTATACATGGGTAGTACTGATTCCATATCCATATAAATGTTTTTAATTCTTTTATTTATGCTTATACTTTAAAAGTTTAACTCTAGAAAGCAGTAATGATATCCATATGCAAAACAATACCTTGAAATATGGTAATTGGTTGTGTTTCTAAATATAAATAAATTAAAAAATTAAAATGAAGGAATTTTTTCCTGAAAGTTTAGACCAAAAATGTGGTGCACATTATACACAGGAGTGCATTATACATGACAAAATACAGCATGTCCTTCAACAACAGGGACTTACCAAGTAATTCCTCCTCATTCAGAATCTTATGGAAGCCAAGTAGCTAACATATTTTACCAATAGAGGATAGAACTGAAGAGAGGAAATGGTAGACTTTCACGTTTTTACAATAAACAGTTTGATACTGCCTCAAAACTATCAATAGGCATGAATTATTTTCATAATCTTAAAAGTAAAAACAACCACAAAAAATAGCCTTTTTTAGGAGTTTCCACCAACTATGACAATCATCAAGGAAAACTTGCCTTCTGTGAGTCTTCTTGCTCTTAAATTTTACCAGTTACATGAATTGCAAAATCTCTTCTAGGTCTAATACACCATGATTATTAGCTGTGGTAAGACAGCTAGTAACTTAATGCAATTTAATGACCATTTATTGAGCTTTTACTATTATTAGATAAGGTCATGTGCCGTTTGGGAGACACAAGAACATTAAATAAAAACAGGAGAAATAAGTGCCACCGTCAACACCGATGTAGCTCTTTCCTTTGGAAAATGAGCACCATCACTGATGAAGATTCTGCACCTGCACCAGCTTTCCAGGTAAAATCCAGAGGCAGGTCATTTCATTGTCTAAGTCTAGGTGACCAGCCCATGCCCTGGCCATAAGAAGCCTGAGAAAAATGGCATCTGGAATTTCCAGCTTCTACAGTTGGAGGTGAGTTTTATGTTTTACTAAGATCACTGTGAATTCCTCCTGGAGAAGAAAGTAATCCAGATGTTGGCATATTAAAAACTGGCAGACCATCTCAATAGTCATTTCCTTAGCCTGGCCAACATCAAATACGGCCCTCTTTCTCAGATATTTTCAACACATGCATACATGCACAGACACACTATGCCACTAAATTCTATTCCTAATAAATTCAATCATTCACCAAAGAAAGCAACCCAAATTTTTTGCAGTTACTTAATCTAGCATAGGACCTAAGAATAGAGAGAAAAAATACAAACACTCCAAAAAAAGCAAAAAAATATTTATTCAATCTCTTCATCAGACTACCTGATTATTTCTTGAAAGATCTAAAAATATATATACCACAAGGTTCTGAGCTTTGCTGACAGGGCTGACAATGACCAGGAAGAGAGAAGTATGTGCTGGGGAAGAGATGTATCGGACAATAAGGCGGTCCCCTCAGTTAACCTCTGCCTTTCTACCTGGTGCCCACAGAAGAGCATGACAGTTCAGAGCTATGCCTACAGCGCAGTGGAAAATTAGGGAGCAAGTGGACAGATGGTTTCCATGAGCAGGGGCAGTGGGGAAAAAAAGAGGTTCATGTCTCCAACTCCAAAAAAAGACTCCAGTCAAATAAAAGCAGGAAAAGGGAAGTGTGCAAGAATCTGTAAAATGCTATTACTCAAGGAAATCGGACCCAAACAGGTTTAACAGCTGTGACGTCTCCAGCTGAAGTCTGACCCCATTAGAGCCCAACATCCAACACTGCAATTACAAAAAAAGAGTACATTATCCTTTTTCCCTCAAAAATTAAACCCAGGCAATGGCACTAGGCACAGTGGGCAACAGCCACTAGGAGAAACAGCCCAAAGTATAGAAACACCCGACTTTGTAATAATTCCCATGAGCGATAAAGAACACACAGGTTTTACAAAACATCTCTATGTAACACATAGACACAGACAACAGTGTGGCGGTAGCCAGAGGGAAGGGGGGTGGCGGTTGGTGGAGGTGGGCAATTGGGGGTGCGATACACAGGGGCAGAAAGTTACTTTACTTTGGGCAATAGGTACACCAGGCACTGTGTAGGTGATGTTTTGTTGAGTTGTGCACCTGAAACCTGTATGCTTTTTTTTTGACTTTGTAGACTTTTTTTTCTTGTTTTTTCTCTGTTGTTCAAGTACAGTTGTCTCCGTTTTTACCCCACCATGGCCCCCCACCCCACCTTCCACCCTGGGACCTACACCCTTTGGCTTTGTCCATGTGTCCTTTATATATGTTCCTTGATGGACCTTCCCCTATTTTCTCCCGTTTATTTTCTCCCATTATCCCTCTGCCCCCTCCCCTCTACTTTTTGAAGCAATATCACTCCAATAAATTCATTTTTAAAAAAATGTAAGTTTAAAAACAGACATAGCCTGGTACTATCTCAGCCCCCTAGAGCAGTGGTCCCCAATCTTTTTGGCACCAGGGACTGGTTTTTCCATGGACGGGGTGGGGGCAGCGTGAGACGGACAGGAGACAGAGCTCAGGCGAGCTTCACTTGCTCACAGCAGGGGGTGGTTCCCTCATGGCCGGGTTCCTAATAGGCCACAGACCAGTACTGGTCCAGGTCTAGGGTTTGGGGACCGCTGCTCTAGAGGAAGAGGATCCTGACTTTTCAGAGAGCAATGAAGCAGAGGAGGAGGCCTTCACATGTCCTGATGTGGGATTCTCCTGTCTAAACTGACATTTTCTACTAAATAACAAAGTAGGAATTTGAGACACGGTTCAAAGGAAAACCCGAGCACATAATGGTTCAGCCCTTGGGAAAGTGGACCAAGTGTTAGTTAAGTGCGGCCATCCCGTGGGACTGACTTCTCCATTCAAGTCCACTTAGTGTCAGCTCAGAGGACGATTTCGCTGAACCTCCGCAGCCACAGAGATGGCACACGCTCTGCGGAAGGAAGAAAAGAACTTGAAAGCTTGGTAAGGGGCTTTTTCAATCATCAAGTCTAGCTCTGGGTGTCAGGCTCAGTCATCTTTTCAGAAGAGCCACAAGAATCTCACATAATGTTTTTGTCTTCCAAGTAGATTTTCATCTTACTTCAGACAAAATGCATTTAATTCAATAAAATAGCCTTTGACGTGGAATCAGAAAACTTAGGTATGACTCTAATGCCACCATTCAATTATTTCGGGGCTTTGAGATCAACTTTTCAACACTGTATTTTCACACATTAACAGATAAAATAATTATGATAATGTAATGGCTAACATTTTTCTCACTTTCTATGTACCACTGTGCTAAGGCACTAACTATACGCACATCATCTTTATTTACGTGGAGGAAGTAGCATTACGGAACTCATTTGACACGTGAGGAAATGCACAGAGTCAAGTAATCTACTCAGAGCCTTATAAATAAGTGGATTTGCCAGGACTGAACTTGAGTGTGTCTGATCTCTCCAAGCCATTTCCCTCGTCTGCTCTGTTTATCTCACAGATGTTAAGAGCCAAAAGAGCCATACCAATTATCATTCAAATATTAGATGTTATCATTAATATAAATAATTGTAGCAAAAAAAATGAAAGTTATATTCTGTTCAAAATCAGTCCAAAAGAACAAAATGACTACACTTATTCAGGCTGTGAGCTGAACAGTAACAAAGCTACACAATAATAACAAATCTAGGAAGTGTTGGGGTACAACCGTCAGAGCTGGAGAAACTTTGCTGAAAGCCCCAGGTGTTCCGCTGGATTCCAGAAAGGCTGCACTCGAAAATGAGGTTCACTCCGGCCTTACAGAAAGGACTGCTGTAGCTCTTTCCCAATAAAGCCTAAAAACAAGCTTGGCAGGAAAAAACCAATTTGTCAGCAAATTAACTACATGCCAAGATAAAGCTCAAATTCACTAAAAGGAAGTCCAAACTACCAATAATGAAATAATTACAATGTCTCCCACATAATAATTTAAAGAACTATTTAGACATTGCAAAAAAATAGAAAAATGTCATCATTTGAAGAAGGAGAAAACATCATTTAATACTGATTTAGCCCAGAAGTTGTAATTAACAGACAAAGAATTTTAAATGCTATTATAAATGTACTCAAAGATAATTTTTTAAAAAGGTGGACATAATGAGTGAAGACATGAAGAATCTCAGCAAATAAATATAAAGTATAAAAGGATCAAATAGACATTCAAAGTCTAAAAATAAAACATGTGGATGAAAAACTTACTGATGGGTTTTAACAGCAGTTTAGATAGGCAGAAAAACAGATTCCTGTATTTAAAGACAAGACAATGCAGAAACTATGCACTATAAATTACACAGAAAGAAGACTAAAATATATATATATATAATGAGTCTCAAAAACATAATACTGACCAAAACACCCAGACATAACAGTGTACATACTGTATACTTACAGGAATACTTAAACCAGGAAAATGAATTTATGGTGATAGAAATCAACAAAGTGCTTATTTCTGGTGGAGAGGAGATTGACAGGGGCATGGCCTGGGAAACTTTTCGGGTGCTTTAAATGCTCTGTATCTTGACAGATGTGTTAGTTATATGTACACATTTATCAAAACTCATCAAACTATGCTCTTCAAGGTCTGTGCATCTCACTATATGCAAATTATGTGTCACAAAAATTATAATGAGGGAATAACAGGGACATGAAGTGGTCCTGTAAATTAAATTGGTTTCGAAGAGGTAGGAGGATGTTTTGATTATTTCTGAGCAACATATACATTACTGATGAATTCTTAGTTTCCCCCATTTGACAGAGGAAATAAGTCTAATGCTAAACTGAATATATTGGTAAGTGGGGTTTGTCTTTGAAGTAATTGTGTATTTTCCAGACAGATGAGGAGCAGGCTATAGAGGGATGTGAAGTAGTAGCTTTGGAATTCCCATCTGCTCCCCACTTGGTGTCCCCAGAAGCATAACAGGATTTGGCATCAGATTGACACGCAGATGGAAGGGAAGCCCTACACACAGTCTGAGGGGAGGAACCAGCGGAAGGCTTCTCAGCGCTACATACAGGATTCCTGGGATATCCCACAATCTCTTCAGCCAAGATTCCCCTTTAAAGGCTTCCTTGTGCAGTCAATCCTATACGTTATGATTCATGATACTACCCTTTATAATGATGCCTCAACTCCATGACTGTGTTATTGCCTAATAGGCCAGATTCTCATGCTCTGCAAAAACTCTGGGGGAATCCAGGATGGCCTGGAGCCCATGTTAGCAGAGCTGATTGCTGCAAATCTTTGTCCAAATGCCTGTGTCAATTTTAGGGCTCGCACATGATGTGGGTGGCCAGAAATACATTCTTTTGTGGCTACTAAGCCAACTAACTGCATGATTTCCCATTAAAACATATTCCCTTAGTGACCCTGAATTGGATGCATCTAGACTAAGCTACTGTAAGTAAATGTAGCTGGTCTTGTCTACTGGTGACATGTGTGGCAAGTGACGTCTACAGAAATTCTATATTACAGGATAGGGGTATCTTGCTCTGATCAACTGGCTGTAGCTTCCTGGGTCACTTTATTCACCATACTTGCAAAGTCTGCCCAGGCTTACAGAAAATGAGATTGATTCACAGCGATTCCCATGAGGTAAAGTGGTGAAGAGAATGACAGTGCACCATGCTACCTATCTGTCATTTCTGGTACTATTAAGACAGCACTGGACTTGGCCATGGAAGCACCTGAATTCTAGACCTGCACCGAACACTAACCAGCTCTGTGACATGGGAAGTGCAGCATCACTGTGGGTCTCATTTTATTCTCAGGAATAACAAAGGGATAAAATAATAGTTGATATCTAAACACCATTCCACGTATACAATTCTGTGAATCATCAGATTAGCACCTCTCTCCCGCTAGCGAGGCTCATGCCTTCCTGCCTTTGTTCTCATCCCATAATACTGATTAAGTTTATATAGGAACAAACTCAATCAAAAAATTTTATACTTTATCAACTTTCATATAATTACATTCATTCAATTTAAAAATCAACATCATTGGGTGAAACGTTTGGGGTTTCTTATCAATTATTTATCTGACCCACACAGGGCTTATAGTTTGTAAATTAATGTTATTATCAAGAATTTATACCTGCCTATTATGTTTGTTTTCTGAATCAGCATATAATGAATGTTTTAGCTATCATAATATTGCCATACGCTTTCTAGTTTGCAAACAATTTTGTCCTCAGTCTTATTTCAATCATACAAGTCTATGGAGTTGTATGGCAAGTTATTATCATATCTCACTCTATAGGTAAATAAACTAAGGTTTGGGGTAATGAAGCCACTTGCTTCACTTGCTTTGGTTGATTAATTCAACTGGCAACTGGCACTTCCAGGGCTAGAATGCAGATCTCTTGCTGACCAACCTAAATGTTCTTTGCTCTGCGAGGATAGGGTTTCAAGCCTTCTAACTTCAAGGCCAATGGTGGTCCTGTCCCTTCTATGCACTAGTTGGCTGAAAACCTAAAACAATTGGTCACTGGCCTGACGTGATCAGAAGCTAAGCAGACACTGTGTAGATTTGGTAAAGGGAATTCAAACACTGAAAGAAAGGTCAGAGAATGATCTTTAGGGCATATTCAAAGCCTAAAATGCTATCATCAACTGAATAACAAAAATAAATATGCTTTCTTTCCACGTTATCCAGGTCATCTTTTAAAAAGTTTTGCAACCCTTTACTTTTGCTCTTTCTCTCTCTGCATTTGTTTTTCCTATAAGGTAGAGGAAGATAAGTTCAGCAACTCACATATAAAAAAGCTTGGATCATCGTGGCAAAGTCACTGGTATTGACCATTCCCCCCAAAAAATGAAGCCACAAAGAAATCAGGAAGAATGGGGAACCCGTACCATCACCTATTGTTCACTGCTACCTTCTGCCCCAGGGCTCCGACCCTCCAGGGTACAGAAGCAATGGCCTCACACAAATAAAATTGTGTCTGTATGACTGGAGAAGAGAGGAAAGGTCTTTTAAAAGTGCTTATTGTTCCAAGATAACATGGGCAGAAAGAGGGAGTGATATTAGAAGAGCAATAATTAACCTATTTAGTATTTAGCATTGTCTGTGTTACTTTGATCAGCTACACGTTGCTGAAATACTGACATTGCTAGCATTGTCTAAATCCTAAATAATGCCATTTCCTCGAACATAAATGGAAGATTGCTGAGACATTAGAAGACATTTCAATGGCTACTGCAAACTTACGGTTGTGTATATGAGTGTGTGTGTGTGTGTGTGTGGGGCCATGGGGTATGTCTATGGCTGTATGGTTATTTGGGTTTTTTTCTTTCAGAAAAATAAATTATTAGATGGAAGCATTTATGAATTTGAAGAGATACAACCCAACTCTCAAAATGTGGCCATTCTTCCAATGTCTGCTAAGACAACAAAAAAGTTATTAAGATTATGGATGTTAGGTCTGAAAGAAAAAAATTCTTAAATCTGGGAAAGGCACTTTCAAGAAGAGGAATCACTCGCCGAGGAAGTGAAGAAATACTCTCTTCCAGCAAAATGCAAGAATGGCACACTAGGATGCCAACAAAGACCATTCTACAGAGTGATGGAAGTGGCCAGACGTGTTAAGGGGATCAGTTACCATTGAGCTATATGGTGCGAGGAGGTAAAAGGTGAGACAACATTTATTTCCTTATTCGTATTTTTCCAGGTATAAATAAAGTCAGTGGTTAGACAACGCCTGCACTGCAAGCTGACTTCCATATTAACAGGATCATAGATATTGTCATCACATAAGCTGGTTTTCGTGGACAAAGCCAACCCTAAATATGTCATGTTGAATGAGCCATTACACAAATGTCATTATTTCAGCAAAATGTAATTGATCAAAGTAATACAGGCACTCTTTAAATGGAAATAAACCTAAATCAAAAAGAGTAACAGCCCAAAAATGGAGACACATAACAAAAAATACCTCTATTATGGATAGACACATGTTCACAATGCAAATGCACACAACAGCTGCATTGTATATGTCCCTAATTAGAAGAGTTCCACAGGTAGTGCTCATCCAATCACAAAATCGGAGCCTACACTAAGTATAAATATCTTCATAACTGTAACTTCAGTAATGGTACTTAACATGAAATTATACACCGAGGACTTTTTAACAGCACTATTTTATTCAGTTTAGCTTTAGTTTAAAATTATTTTAAACATGGTTTAAACTGAAGGGGTGTCCAACCTGTGGCCCATGGGCCACACGCATCCCCAGAAGTGAATGCTGCCCAACACAAAATTGTAAATTCACTTAAAACATTATGAGCTTTTTTTGTGATTCTGCGTCACAATGTATTTAATGTGTGGCCCAAGACAGCTCCTCTTCTTCCAGTGTGGCCCAGAATTAAAGCAGGAAAAGAAATGTATCATCAGTAAGGCTTTTGAAAGCATTATCCCTCTTCAAAGAAACGCAGAAGTCCACAGGAACATTTTTGCACTTAATGTTGCAACAGAATGGACATTACTCAGCATGGGAAAATAGCGCTTCACATAATCACAGACATGCAGTGAGTAATCTGATAGCTCTGTAGCATCCAGAACTCCAAGAAGACAATTATTTCTACAGGACTATTTCTTTAAAAAAAAAATAGAGCTTAAAGTAAAGGAAGCATTATTCAAATAATATTCTTTAAAAACTCAATGAGTTTTATACCTTTGGTTGAAACTTGGTAGAAAAATTGGAGAATGCAAAGAGAGGGGCCTAAAAATGTCACTGGAACCATAGAATGGAAAATTTTAAGTACCATATTAACAAACAACAAGTGCTGGCAAGGTTGTGGGAAAAACGAAACCCTAGTGCACTGTTGGTGGAATGCAGACTGGTACAGCCACTGTGAAAAACGGTATGGAATTTCCTCAAAAAACTAAAAATGGAAATGACTTTGGACCTTGCAATTCTACTGCAGGGTTCTTATATCCTAAGAACCCTGAAACACCAATTCAAAAGAGCCTATGCAGCCCAATGTTCATAGCAGCATTATTTACAATAGCCAAATGCTGGAAACTGTCTAAGTGTCCATCAGTAAATGAGTGGATCAAAAATCTCTGGTATATTTGCACAATGGAATACTACACAGCAGAAAGAAAGAAAGAGCTCCTACCCTTTTTTGACAGCATGGATGGATCTGGAAAGCATTATGTGAAGTGAAATAAGCCACATGGTCAAATACCATATGATCTCACTTATAAGTGGAAACTAATCAACAAAACAAGCAAGCAAAATAGAACTAGAGACATGGAAATAAATAACAAACTGACAGTGAACAGAGGGGAAGGAAAAGAGGGATAACAAGGGAAAAAGGGGGAAGGGTCAAGTCAAGGAACATGTATAAAGGACCCATGGACAAGAACAAAGGGGGGACGATTGAATGTGGGAGGTGGGGGATGGGTAGGGCAGGGGAGAGTAATGGCAGGGGGAATGGGAACAACTGTAACTGAACAACAATAAAAAAATTTAAAAAATTTAAAAAAATATGTACTTACTACTTTTATTCATTCATTCATTAAAAGATTTATTGAGCATCTACTATGTGTCAGGTACTGTATGCTAGGGTGCTGTGGGTGTAGTGGTGAACATGTTCCACTCAGTCACAGCCTAGCACTGCTTTCCTGGAGCTCTATAAGTACACAGTGAAACTGTAAAGTCTAAAAAACTTTCAAAATGAAATCCTGGTGTCAACATCAAGTGATTTGTATCAGAACTCCCAGTCGATCACTATTTCCTGCTTTCGAGCAATCCTTAGCACCTGTGGTAAAAATGTGAACTGAGGGGTGGCGGGAGGAAAATTCTGTGAGATGTTTTCCCGAGGTGGTTATTTCTGCTCACTATTAAAGTTTTAAATAAGTAACTTGAGACCACACAATTTTCCTGTTATATTAGTTAACTCAAAGTCTAAAATTAATGAATAATCACCTACCATGTGCCAAATTTATAGCCACTACAAAATGACAAATTCTAAGATTGTTATACAATTGACCTAAAACTACTTACAAGAGACAGGATCGGATTTCTAGCTTTGAAAATATCTACTCACCCACTGAATCAGACTCCAGTTTTCAACATCGGATATGATGAAACGGTTAATCGAGTGACGTTCACCATTAAAAATAATCCCAGGATGCCATGCTAGCATTGAACAAATTTACAGATCACAAGAGAATAAGGATGCTCCATTCTTTAGCAAAATAGGAACACATTAACAACCAAGACTTTCTATGTGACTGATTGGATGCTCTTCTCCAGGGGAACTTCTATCAGCACAGCTTTTGGTTGATGGGTTTTACTGTCATATGAAAAAGCTAGTTTCTGTCTGTGGGCCTGAAGTCTCAGCATCCAAACTGATGGATACATTTGCTCAAAAATAAGCAACTCCAATACTGAGCAGGATCCTCCAAATGGGATTGTGGGTGATGACCATTTTCCAAGATCCCAGAATCTGAAGTCATCTATCAAAGCATCCTTGGAGATTTCCAAATTTGGTAGCTACCCACAGCAAGCTCTTGCACACGAGGCACCAGGCACTTGATGAAATCAGCAGTCAGTCTTTGTTGTGGTGAAGACCTCAAACCTCAGGCTCAGACAGGCTTGAGTTTAACTCCTGGTATGCTCCTCACATAGTTATATGAGCCTAAATAAGTCACTTTAAATCTTTCAGCATCGGTATCTTCATCTTTAAAATAAGACTAATACCTTCCCTGCAGGGCTGATACAAGATTTAAGTTACATAATGAAAAGCACTTAGAACAATACCCGGCACAGTGTCCTGTGCCACATGACTCTTTCTGGAGCCAGCAGGCAGGGTTGCCGCTGGCCTCCAACAGCCCTCTGTCCTATGAACACCTTATAATGGTACTTTATCACCCAAGGTTTGCCACCTACCCCAGACACCAAAATGAAATCTAAATAAATAAAGTAAATGGAAAACCTCCAATGATAAAGAGTAAAAGGAATTTTATGTGGATAATTACGTGATTTCAACATGGTGGTAAGATTATGGGAAGGGAGTTCCTTTGCATTATTTCCTATATTTCAGTGTTTTCTAGACGGCATTTCTTATTTTTCAAAATGAAGAACATAATGCAAAACAAAATCACTACTAAAAACACACCGCCTGGATTATGGAAGGATAATAAACTTTGTACGGTAACCTCTAGCTCTTTCTTTTTCCTATTTTTTCTCACCTAATAGGAAGTTTCCTATAATCTGACATATTTTTTGCCATTTTAGTTCTGTTACTCTCTAATCCTCTGCACAGTAATGTTCATCTTCCTCTGATCATCCCCTAAACAGAGAAGAGAGTTCACATTTTACTCTAAACATTGGGCCTCAAATGACCATAAAAAGTGCCAGTTGTGGCTTCTTTCTTCCAGTGCCCTCTAAATTACCCGCATTTCTGGTCTGACATCTCTGCCTCAATACTAGCAAATTCCAGTTTCAGCAGATAGTACTACCCTTGGATATATCCTCTAGCTTTCTACTCACTGACTGTAACCCAGAAATGTTTCTATCAATAGTGATGTCTAAAACATTCTTTCTAAGTCTATATTTAAATTAGGTGCAGGAGGTTGTAACCTATGTACCCCTACTATCAGAGCACCTGCCAAAAAAACCCCATGGAGTAATCAGCTTCCTAATCAGGGGTGCTCCAGGAAACACACATTATGTAATTAAATCTTAATGATAAATTAGTTTGTTGGGCAACTTTCCTTGAAGCAAGCACACTCAGGGACAGGAAACACATACACAGACATACACAATCAGGAGGAAAATATCATTACTAAGAGTGAAGCCGAACCAACCTTACATTTTTTCCTAGATATTTGTCTATTTTCAATAATATTCTCATGACCAATTTTTGCGTCTAGAAATGCTTTAGATCAAATAATTCTGCTTATTAAAAAGCTCTTTGGACCTAGAACTCAGGAACAATAAAGAAAGTCATAGGGTTCTGGTCTAGGCTTTACCACCCTACCCAACATCTGCTTTACATAAGTCAAAATACCTCCTTAATCCCTGGGTTACTTATGGATACAATGAGAAGTTAAAGAAAGTCCAAAGGCCTTTGACAGCTCAAATGTGTTGTGCTTCAGTAGCATACTTACTATAAATGACACATAAGCAAGAGTTAAAATTAAAACGGCATATGTGATTTATAGACTCATGTAATAAGAATTGGAAGAGCCTCAAAGATTATCTAGGGATCGTAAAATATAACCTTGGCATTAAAAGATAATATATTTGCTTTAAAAATGTTATGCAACAAATAAATGCAGCCAAAGAATCTTAAAATAAAAACTATGTAAGAAGAATAGTTTTTCTTCTCCACTATTTTGTTTCTGAAAAATATCAGAATGGAGGGAAAGAAGTCTTGTCTATCATTTCACAAAGAGAATTACCATTTACTTTATGCACATGATTTTATGTGTATCATCCCAGGTTTTTCACACATTTTAAAAACATAATCAATTTCAACAACTTTTTGAGGTAGATATTAAAATCTCCATATAATTGATCAGAAAAGTGGAATTCAGAGATGTAAGGTAAGATGTATAAGGTTCTTTAATCCATTCAAGATTGTATACCTAGCAAGTGAAAACCCTAGGATATTCATACCCAGGTCTGTTTGACCCTTAAAATCCATGCTTATTTTACTCGATGACATAACTTGTCTTACTCTGAGATTTGCTTGACAATCATGCTTTCCCACCATATGCAGCCTAGATATGGCTTAGCTTTGAAGCCCAGAGAAGAGGAAGGTCATTTTAGACCAGGCAGATGTCACTGCATTTTATTTTATTTGCTTGTTCATTTCTCCTTTGAAAATATAAACCAGTTCACAGGGGAGATAGTCTATTTAATTAACATTCAAACCTCCCTAACTTCAAAGGTATGATTGTTTCTATAAAAGCTACTTCAGAGTTATATTGAAATCATTTGAAATTCTCTCTCATGTTTAGCCTTCATCAGTTATTTCAAGTGTCTTGGAATTTCACAGTTATGTCAGAATGTTTATAGTCAAGAGCCATAAGGGCATAAAGCCATATCCTTTAACTCCAGGGGACTTATACATACATTTTGCTGCAGTTCTGCATTTATTGTTTTATTTGGCATGTCCTAATAGCACAAACTATACATAGTTCTGAAAATATCTTTGTGGTCATGTGTGGACTAAAAGAAATTTATATCTCTGTTTACAGTCCTCTTAAGTCTGTGTCCTTTTTTCTTAATTATGTGGTTATTGAGAAGTTTGGGAATATAAATAAAAGTATATCCAGCCTTGGAATGCAAAGAACAATAGATTCAAGAATGGAAGATATAAAATTCTTGGGACCACATCAAAACACAATAAATTATCATATTAAGATACCTATAAGTGAAGAATTTGAAGATTAACTTCTGGTTTTGGCAGTATGGATACCCTTGGATATTTGAATGCCCATCATGAAAATAAACAAAGTGATGAAGAAAATGTGTACATGTATCTATGTGTGTGCATATATATGTATAAAAGTTAATGGATAAGATTAAATAGATAATTAACATTAAATAAAACACACACAACACATTCCTACACATATTATAGAAAAAAAATAGAGAACTCTAAAAAAGAAAAGATATTTTAAAAATAGAGTACAGATCACCTAAAATCTACTGATTATTATATTGACAGCTGACTTCTTATTAGCAACAATGGAATCTAGAAGATAGTGGAATATTATTTTTAATAAGTTGAAGGAAAGTGACTCTACACCAATAAGTCTATACTCAGCAAAACTATCAAGGACAAAGTAAAAATATTATTATAAAAAGTTAACAATGGTTATTTTTGAGTATTGTGATTGTCATATTATGCTTATAAATAAATATTTATGATAACATATAAGCAGTCCTAGCTTTGCACAATGGTGGAGGACCATAAAAATATTCTAGCTGAATTTCTGTAAAGCAATCTTAATAATCAATAGAAAAATTGTAACTGTTTCATGACCTTTAACAAATGTTTGTCAAAACACCAAATACTTTCTTACTGTCAGTCATAAATATGTAGAGAAGTAAGAAAATAGTAAAACTAATATTCAATACACTGTCATTGAGTACATTACAAACATTGAGAAATAAAGTGTTTTATGTTTGATAAAATCTTATCAGGACTAGTTTGAGCACTGCTTGCCTTTTTATTTCATAATATTGGCCAAACATCTTTGTATGACTTGCTGAATTGTAATACTCATTTCTAAGTTTACATCAGCTTCCCAAAGTATTCTTTGTCCTTTCAACATCATGAATTATCTCCAAGAGTTGTTTCATTGTTCTTTTTGTCAGCATCACTTCCCCTGGGATATCTTTTGTCACAACAACATTCCTCATTTATGTTGACAAGTTCATCTTCACTGGGGCTCATCTAGTTTATATCTATGGTCTCAAACAGCAGCACTATCAACATTCACACAGGCAACTATGTCTTCTATCATTCCATTTACAGTAGGTTCAACTTTCATTCACAGCCTTGTCATTGTGTGTGTGTGTGTGTGTGTGTGTGTGTGTGTGTGTGTGTGTTGAACTTGGACCAGTTGTCTTTGGGTTATTTATTTTTATAAAATGCTGCATGAGATTATCACTGAGAGACAGGGAGGAACACAACTATATGCTTTGTTTGCTGCAAATAAACTGAACAAGAAGAGGGTGTTGTGAGCTACCACTGAGAGATTTTGAAAGAGGTGACATGATTGGCCACTGACCACAAGTAGTAGCATGTGTTATTAACATAGTCATTTGTGGAATGAAGCACTAGCAGCAAAATTTGTATTTTATGCAAATATTCATCATTAATTTAACATAGTAACTGAAATCTGAACTGTGTTGATGGGAGACTGGTTTTATCAAACTGTGCTAAGTAAAATTTACAGATATCAGAAACATGGAAAGTGAGAATTCCCTGCATGTAATAATATGCATTATTCTGTTGGATTTTCTGCATCTTCAACAATAAATGTTTATTACTTTTGTGATGAATGAAACAATTTTCAGACCAACAAAAACAGAGAGTATATACTACCCACCAACTGTCTTTTAGAAGAGTAATTCCAAAAGATTGTGCTTATGGCAGAAAGAAAATGATTCCAAATGGAAGGTCAGAGATGAAAGATGAAAAGAGAAAAATATTGGTAAGTATGTATATGAATATCTTTATCAAATGACCTTACTAAAATGTATAATGTGAAAGAACAAAACAGAATTATAATAGTTGACAAAAATTATCTTAATTTAAAAGGGTTGTGATCAGAGGTAAATTGTTTTAATATCTGTATTGTACAAAATAAAAATATTGATTGCTTTTTAAAATATTGTATGTATGTCAAAATAGCTTGGGTGAGCACTAAAAGAATAAGTGCTCCAAAGCATGTACATTCCAAAAAATAGAGAAGAGAAAATAAGTGGAGAGAAATTAGAAATAATGTAAAGAAAGCAAGAAGGGAGGGGATAAATATAAACCAAAAAAAAATCCACCATAAAATAAAACTAACAATATCTATTTCACACTGCATGAAGGCTAAATAATATAATGCAGATAAAAGTGACCATTGCATTCCAGGCCTTTATCAACGGTTTAATAAATGAAGTTGAATCTGAATCAGAAGTTCATCATGCATATGCACTAGAACAAGGATCTCCCTACTTCCATATGTCTGAGATAGATATTGGACCCAGACCAAGCTTCAAAATAAGTGAAGGCAATATTTGTTCTACAAAATCAAAATGTATGAATGCTTATGTAACAAGTAGCATCTCTATTCCATGTAGAGTTTGCCTATATACTGTATTTATGATGCATTCATTGATGTTGGACCAGCTGGTCATGATTATAATACTAAATTCTTAAGACACACAAGACTCTGACTCTAGAAGTCACCACGAGTACTCCTCACTAGGTTGTGTGCAGATCCAGTGGGAAAATGCACATTTAGTGTCTATCTGCCCTTTCTTGGAAATTTAAGATTTGGGGCATATAAAGTTTTGGTTCTCTTTTGGTGATGACTAGGGATTCCCACCTTAGGGTGCACAAAATGACTTTAGATCTGGTAATGGGACTAAGTTCAGAGTAAGTTTTAAATAATCACTCAACACAGCAGACTGAGTTGGAATGGACAACTGGAATAAGGCCCAGAGAAGTTAAAATTATTACAATTGGGAAAAACAGCTGCCATGAGAAAGACAAAAGAACTTTGTTTGCTTATCCTAGGAAAAGAGGAATCAGCATGGAATGTGAGAAATTTAATAAAGATCCTCCGCCCCACTGAAGACTCTTGGTTGATATTAAACAGGTTTGCATTTTCATTTGAGAATTTACATGGCAGTGATCTTTATAAGGCACTGAGCATAAATTCCTCAATGTAAAAATTAGCAAAAGAAAGAAAGAACATAAAGCTCCTTCCTCTGAAGACTTCTAGGAAAAAGATAACCACTTTTCCTTGAGTACCTGTTTATTATGTGGCAAACTTTGCCATATAAGGCAGAGAGAGAGATATGTCCCTATCTTTGTATCCATCTATCTCCCTATCTATTTATATTTCTATCCATCTACATCTATATAATTATTTCTACCTCTATATAGCTTTATCTATTGCTGTCTATATAGATGTATATACAAATTTAAGGTTTAAAACAACGCTTTGAGAATGAAGGATTATCAATTTCATTTTACAATAAAGGAAACTGAATCAGAGATTTTAGCACTTAACACTTTGCCTGAGTCAATACTACTAGCCAATGGAGAATCCAAGATTCAAACTTGTCTCTCTGATGCCAGTTCCTCTGCCCGTGACCCTGACCAATCCTGAAGGTCTGTTAGGGCTCATTTTACTGATTTCTCACTTCCCAGGGAGAGGTCGAGTGGTGGACAACCTAAGCTTTCCTCAACTCACACTTAAGATTCTTCTAGCACAGGAAGCAGCAAACACGTTCTGTAAAGAGTCTTTTACGCTTCACAGGTCACGTGGTCTCTGTTACAACTATGCTGCCATTGTTTCATGAAGAGAGCCATACAATTGTACATGAATGGGCATAGCTGTGCTCCAAGGAAACCTTACTTGTAGATACAGAAATTTCAATTTTATATCATTCTCAGGCATCATGAAGTAGTATTCCTGTTTTGATTTTTTTCCAACTATCTAAAAATGCACAATACATTCTTAGCTCATTAGCTATACAATAAAAGGCCATGGGTCACATTAGGTTCATGGGCCAGAGTTCACCAACCCCCTCTGGAACAAAGTCTACAGGAAGACTTTGGCCTCTGCTGTTTCTGTTGCCCAGTTTGTGGAGAATCAAAGCAGTGATCCTTGGTAAGACAGTTGAGAGAAATCTGGACCAGAGCCTATTGGAAAGCAAACCATTTTCATGAATAGTCTCCCTTCGGGTCTGGAAGGACTGTTTGCAGTCAGCCATGTTCCTTGAATTAAATTTAGCAGTTGGAGAGTAAACACACCAGGCATGGGTTCATTAGCTTCACAGTGAGACTCTCTTGGCATCAAATATTTAACAGTCTGATATGGCCTCTGCTAGAAAGAATGAACTTAGTCTTTAATCCTAAATTCTTCTGAAAAATCAAAATGTCTGTCTAAGTAAACATACAGAAGAACTCACTTGTCAGAGTAAAATAGTGCCAGCGTCATATGAAATTCATGAAAATGAAAGTTGGACGAGTGTAGGCATATCCTGATCTTCCGGGAATTTAAAAGGAGATAGGCCGTTTTTCTCGAAAGGTTTGGGGATTAGGGAGAGGCACATCATCATCAGAGTCCAAGTCCTCCGTGGTTTTCAGGTCTTTCAGCTCTAATTCACACAAAACCTAAGACATGATTCAAGCCCTGTGGGGTTTACAGCAGGAAAATAGTCATTATAATTTTAGGTTTACCAGTTTGTTCCCATCACAAAAGTTTTGGTATGTAATTATTATATAAATCCCCAACTCCTATTTAAGCTTCCACCTGCTGAATAAAATCATCCACCAAGGACAGCTTGCGATGTGCTGCTTCCTCTAAAATCAGAGTCCTGAGCCTGACCCAGTTTTTATTCAACAGCTACCAACAGTAGCAACCCTGCTGACCTAAACTGGCGGCTACCTATTGCTTATGCCTCTGGAAAGAGGTACCAGACCATTGCTGGCCTTAAATATCCCAGCTATGCATTCGATAAACACTTGTTGAACATCTACTGTGCTAGTTCAAACATATAAACAGATAATATACTTTCTTACTGATACACAAACAGCTCATTTTCTTGATTTGGTGGGTGTTTAACGTTAAGTGTTTAAATGAATGATTTGATTGAGTAGATTTGTGACTTCCCAACAAAAAGGATTTTGTTGCCAAGGCTGGGTATTTGGCAAAGGATATTAATGCTGGCAAAGCTCCTCTTCTTACAGGAATTCTTACTCCTATAAATTGCTAGCAACCTGCTTTGTGCCAGAAACTCATTATCCCTGTGAGAGAGGTGCTAATATGGTTCTTATTTTACAGATAGGCCATTGAAACTGAGAAGATAGGCAAAGAAGATAAGTAAATTGGCCCAGATTACACAGAGGGGATCAAATTAAGACTCCAAATTTATTTTTGTTTGAGTCAAAACCCTAAGGACCACTCTTGGTCCATAAGCTTGCTAATTTTCTTCATTGGAGAGCTGACAAGAAAATGATCACAAATACCTGCAAACTGATTCCTTCACAAAGCCCGTACACCCCGTTCACCTTCAGGGCATTTCTGTGGAAAACAGACGATTCTCAAAGACCTACTTAAATCCAAAGGCAGGAGAATAAAAGTCATTGAGCTAGTCTCCAGGTAAATGAGTCTCTAGAATGCCTCCCTTCACTTTTAACGTTTTCTTCCATGGTAGTAACTATATGTGGATTCCATTTGCCAATTTCCAATCCAGGCCTATCCTCACAGCCTTTTCCAAACATGCCTTTCCCTGTCTTCTTGGAGTTTAGTGGAAGCAATTTGCTACCTTAAAATATTCCTTCTGGGCCCTGGCTGGTGTGGCTCAGTAGATTGAGTACCGGCCTGCAAACCTAAGGGTCACAGGTTCGATTCCCAGTCTACGACACATGCTTGGGTTGCAGACCAGGTCCCACATGCATAAGGCAACCAACCACACATTGATGTCTCTCTCCATCTCTTTCTCCCTCACTTCCCCTTTTGAAACAAAAAACAAATAAAATCTTTAAAAAAATTCCTTCTGGAATGTGGATTCTAGTTCCTTTTAAGAAAAGAAAAACTCAGACCTTCCCCTAACTGCCTAAAAGAATTTAGATAGAGGATTTATTGCAGGAAGGGAGGTAT
>CM052544.1:114065069-114107518 GCA_028533065.1 Trachops cirrhosus
ATGTTGGAGAGATCACGAAGGGCTTTATAGAACAAAGGAAGGACTTCTTTTTCATTCTAGTTGGAAACATTTAGGGACTTGAAGCAGGGGCATTTTGTAACAAGATTTATGTTTTTGAAAGTCACTCTGGTTGCTGTGTAGAAAATGAGTTGTTGGAATCAGAAAATAACTTTGTTACCAGACAGCAAATCTGACCGAAAGTCAGTAGGAGAAGTGGGTTTAAATGTGTTCCTATCATTTACTGGAGAATTTTTAAGTCAGGCTTGAGCTCCAAGTGGGAGAGGAACTGACAGAAACCTAAACCCATAGGGAAGCTCATGTCTACATCAGTGTATACTCAAAAAACTGTTGAAAAAAGTAAAGAAATTAGAATTCCTTCTCGTTCCATAGAGCAGAAAGACGTCATTTTCTCTCCATGTTCAGCTACCCCTTGAGAATTGGAGTGAGGTGGGCTGTTGCCATATTCCTTCCTTTAACTCCAGGTTCAGAGTAAATGGGAATTTGCAATAGTCACATGTGCCATTATTAGCAGACATTATGTGTATGTTCCGGGAACAATGAGTAGTAACACTGGAAACAACTATATGACTTACTCAGCATCATCCCCAGAGATTCAGACACCCCCCACCCAAGACTGGTACTTTCAGTCTCTGTGACCTGGAGTTTCCTGGCACAGCCTATGAGTCAGGAGAACAGTTACGGGACCGTTACACGTGCACCCAACCACACAGTGCTTGGAGTCCGAATCCAACACCAAATGTACACTACAATATTCTACCCACTAAGTCCTGAGCCCTTCTTGAAAGTGTGCGATGTATTCTTCTGGGTCATAATTTAATGAGATTCTTGAGAAATTTAACCTTTGAATTTGCACCTATCTTTGTCCTTAAAAAAAAAAATCAAGGATTTTTTGTATCGAGGGTTTATTGTGATAGATGTACATAATATTGATTATTACCTAAGTGACACCTGTATTTTGAACAATAAACTCAGCACATGCCTTCCTTTCTCCAAAGATTTTATTTATACATTTTTATTTTTTATTTTTTAAATTATTTTTATTGTTGTTCAATTACAGTTGTCTGCATTTTCTCCCCACCACGCTCCCCCATCCCAGCCAAACTCACCTCCCTCCCTTGCTTCCACCCTCCCCCTTGGTTTTGTCCATGTGTCCTTTTCAGTTCCTGAAAACCCTCCCCCCCAATTATTCCCTCCCACCTGCCCTCTGGTTACTGTCAGATTGTTCTTAATGTCAATGTCTCTGGCTATATTTCGCTTGCTTTTTTATTTTGAATGACCTCCTACCTTTTGCAACAGCATGGATGGAACTGGAGAGCATGTTAAGTGAAATAAGCCAGGTGGTGAGGGACAAATACCATATGATCTCATCTATAAGTGGAATAGTTATATATTTTTAGAGAGAGGGGAAGGAAGGAAAAAAAGAGAAGAGAGACATTGATGTGTGAGAGATACATTGATCATCAGTTGACTCTCACATGTTCCCAAGTGGGGACCTTGCCTGCAACCTAGGCATGTGCCCTGACTGGGAATCAAACCAGTGACTATTCAGTTTGCAGGCTGGCACTCAATCCACTGAGCCATACCAGCCAGGGCAGCACATGTATTCTTACTTCTAGACTTAAATAACTGTTCAAATAACACAACAACTTTTGAAATATCTCTCTGTAGTGAGCAAGTCATATTTTTCATATTTTTTATTGTTGTTCAAGTACATTTGTCTCCATTTTCACCCCACTATGCCCCCATACCCCACCCATCCCTGCCTCCCACCCTTGATCCCACCCCCTTTGGCTTTCTCCATGTGTCCCTCATACACGTTCCTTAATGGCCTCCCCATTACCCCCTATTATCCCCAAAATATCAGAATTCTGTCAGACTTACCTCCTAATTTTCTTTTCTCTGTTTAAAATTTTTATTTGTTGACAAATACACTAAGATTATATTTCTGTTTAGGAACAATGCCCCCTTCTCTCTGTTAGTTGCATTGAATACAGTCATTCCATAGAGTTTTTTTTAATTGATGGCTATTAACAATACGATCTCTGTGTGTCTAAAGTCATTGAAATATTTACAGTGATTCCAAATATTAACTTGAGAACTCAAATTGTTAAGAAATGTTTAAGAAGAAGTTTTGATTTATAATTTTTTTAATTGCTTGTATCATATATGACAGGTAGAGGGAAAGGAAGGGAAGATGGAGGAAAAGAGAATAAGAAAGTGAAAGAAAAAATAAGATACATTGGTCATTCAGGGGGGAAACCAGAAAGAAATTTTTTTAAAGTATTGGGGAGATGTGGCTATTTGGGACTAGTCATAAATATTTTATTTAAGAAGTAAATAGCTTTAATACCAACTATTATAAGAGTAAAGATTTTAAAAAGAAAAACCCAGAGGAAAAAATGAATTTAAGGAAGTCAATGAAATTATCACTGATGCTAAAGAACATATTTGCCAAGTTATTAGGTTTCAAATGAATTGACTTTCTGTAATTCTAACTTGGCCTTCTTTCTTTGAAGACAAAAATTGAAAAGCCAACTTACTGGTTATGTATTAGCAATAATCAGCCAGCATAAGAACATTTCACATTAATATTCTTACACCATAGACCATTATAGGAGAGAGCAATAATATCAATGCAAATTATTTCCAATTTAAATGCACCTTGAAAAACTTGTCACCAGAGCCAATTTTACTGTCTATCACTGATAGTTATTATTGGCAGATACTTTCTTCCCAGCCTTGAATCTATACAACAGCTCTCTTGCTTTGAAATATTAAATCAATTATGAGAACTAATGTTCTATTTTGGTTTTTGTAACTATGTTACCCAAATGAACAAAAAGGAACTTTTTTGAGACATTCATCAGATGGATAATTACAAAAGTGGGAACGCAGAAAGAAATTTAATATTGGAATAAGAAGAGCAGCCTGACACAGAAGTCCCCGGCAGCCAGAGGCCCAGAGCTCAGTCCCTGCCTGCCTCCCGCTATGAAGTGACATGTGGCCCACACAGATTTCCTCCTGGAAGCTGTGACACCACCCACACAAAACAGGTCCAAGAGAAATATCTTACAATAGGCTTAGTCAACGTTAGTCATAATCATATCAATCACAGGCTGGTTCATTTCTATCCAATGTAACACAATAGTTTTTTAATGATTTTTATTATATTAAAAGGAACCTTTCCCCATTTACCTGAAGCTTATTTCTCCTATTGTCATGTATTTGTTCTTACTGTAAGATAACTATCATCCCTTTGAGAGCAGAATGGCTTGGTTAAAATCAATCACAGGATGATTCGTTTTGATTTTGACCTTGTCAGACGTCTTCGGTGATTAACATTTCGTCATTTGTGCCATTGGATAATTTCTTTATATTCTAAGACAAGACCAGGAAATTGGATTTGGCAGCCTCCCGTTGAAGCTTCCAGCGTAGCTAATATTTTATGGGTACATTGGGTAAACGGAGAAATCTCTTCTGACTCAAGGCAATACTAGCACCCTGGGGTAAAAGGACTCCTCTGATATGTTAGAGACTTTCTTAGTACGGGGAAACAAATGAAGAAAACCCCCAGGATCTCCAAGTTTCTGCAACCTTGTTTTTCCCAAGAACTGGGGGAAAGCTGATAAAGCCATGTGCCCATTTTCCTTCGCTGGTAAGACCCTAACCAGAGTCTTAAGCCCCCATTATTAAGGCAATTAGTATATAAAGAAGGCAGTATGGGATGCTTCGTCATGTTTTCACAAATTCATTTAGTCAACAAATATGTTTTGCGTTTCTGTTATGTGTGAAGGGCTGGAACAGGACCTGGAGATACAACAATAGACGAGATAGAAAAGTTCCTTTCACTTGTCAGCGTAGGGAGACAGCTAGGTAATTCTAGTACTGGGTGATGAAGGCTGTACCAGAGGAAGTTCAGGAGCAACCAGCAGGAACATCTAGGCCAGCCCAGGGCTGGCAGTTAAGACATGTGCAGTCAATTCTCATTATTAGTGAATTCCGTATGTGCAAAATCCTCTATCGCTATGATGTATTGTAACCTTCCCAATCAGTATTGTGCTCTCCTGGTCATTCACAGACATGCTCAGGGCAGCAAAATTTTGAAGATCCCAACTCACACATTCGCAGCTGAGCTCCCCACTTCCCACACGTCGCATCTCTTTATCTGGTGTGCTCTTCCTACACCAGTCTCAGCGCCAAAGACCACGCCACATGTGTGTGCGTATAGGGTGAGAACAGGGCAGCCAGATGGTAGAGGGGCCTGACAGGACAGCTCTACGAAACGGCGGGGAGAGAACAAAAGAAGCACTGATTGAAGAAGACATTTTTGACATGATTGTCATCAGCAATAAAGTTAACTTCTAACGTTTTCTCTCATCAAGATTCCTTCAACTTGATTTACTCTGGAGAAAAATTACACTAAAGAAGGCTAATTTTCCTTTCAGTTTCTTGTCATTTGAATGTCTATAGCAAAAGGCATTTGGGGACAGAAATGGAACTGAAAAGCCAGGTATCTGGGGCTTTATATTGTGGATGTTTCAGAGTCTTCATTTGTCCATTCAAAACCCAGTGGCTGGGCGTTTCCATGAGCCCGGCATCGGGCTGGATGGGGGTAAGCCACGACTTCTTACATTTCAGAGGTGCACGCTTTATGAGACAACAAACTGGTTACAATACAATGAAAACTGCTATGAAAAATGTTTGTGCTATGACCAAGACAGCCTTAAAGATCCCCTGAGACATGTAGGCCCCTGGCCTCTTTCTTCTCAGAGTATTTCCTTTTAGGAATTACAAAATAAATTCATGGTTAGCTTTCATTGTAAATTTTTCTTGGCCCCTTTCAGATGTAAATCTCCTCCCAATCCCCAGCCTCTAGCCAGTGTTGTACTCAGAAAAGTCTTTCTCAACAATTTCAGAGCCATTGCTTTGAAATGCAATCAAGATAGTGTCCCTATCTCCTAGTTTCTGTGGGAAAATGGGAGTTGGACCTCAATAAGCAATAATCCTCTAATGTGGATGCCCTAATCACATGGACCAGCCTCCTCTGCTAACGTCCTAGCTCATTCCACTACTTAAAAATATTCCCAGCTTTTGATTCAGTGGAGTGGAGTTCAGTCTCGGGCCTCTGTCCCAATAGTCTCAAATAAAGTCTTCCTTGCCTATTAACTTTGGACCACTATAACCTTTCTTTGACAGCTACCAGCTTGGAGGAGGAACAGCTAAGTCATTGGTGACTGCAGAAGAATGCAAACTTCATAGGACAGGCAGTAAACCAGGGACTTTTGAAAGATGAATGGTGACCTGCACTAATCAGACAGGCTAGTGCAGGTGTGCCAAGCAGAGGGTCTCCCCAGCAGCCTCACAAGCCTGACACTGTTTGGAAAATGAACTGAAATACTGACAGGTTATGAAAAACTGGAAGCTACCGTTGTGAAAGTTTTTTTGTGGCTCTTAATTCTGTTCCACTTCCCAATTCTGACTTGAAGGTTTCATTTTAATTTAACAGTTACCCTAACTGAAAAAAAAATACTGGCTCTATAATGGTGGACAGTGCTGCCCAGAATCCAGGTAATCCAGTAATTAAACTAACATTTATTGAACACCTACTGTATGCCAGGCCAACAGATGCAGGTCCTTGTTATAAAAAGGATTGAAAGCATGGCTTCTGAGACAGCGGTGTGACTGTGTGACCTTGGGCAAGGGACCAGGTCTCTCATGACTTAGTTTCCTCCTCCGTTAAACAGTGTACATGATTTTCTGCATTGCTATACAAACTAAATGAGTTAAAATTGAAAAAGCATAATGATGCCTGGCACATACTAAATGCTTAATAAATCCTAGCTACTATTTGAAATGTATTAAAACCAAGCTTAAGCCTTATTTATGGCTGGATAGTGCTCCTATTTGGAAAAGCACTAGTATTAATAGTAGAGTCTTAGGAGAGGTCACTACATTTTTTCTCAGTTGCAGCTGACATTCAGTATTGCATCAGTCTCAGGTGTACATCATGGTTAGACGTTTATACAACTTGACAAGTGAACCACTGACAAGTTAGGACCCACCTGTCACTGTACTTAGTTGTTACCATGTTACTGACTATATTCCCCACACTGTACCTTACATCCCCAGGGGGCTCACTACTTTTAAAGACTGCCTTTTGTGTACCTCCTCTCTCAGTGTTCCCACATTAGAAGAGGGAGAATCCCCTGCCCATGGCTATCCCCAACTCTCTCGACCATAAACACGCACAGTGCAAGACCTTGTGCTAGCATGACAGT
This sequence comes from Trachops cirrhosus, assembly GCA_028533065.1. NCBI lineage: Eukaryota > Metazoa > Chordata > Mammalia > Chiroptera > Phyllostomidae > Trachops > Trachops cirrhosus. Next base: position 114,071,369 of record CM052544.1, read on the forward strand.
CTCTTCCCAACTCTCCTCGGGGATTCCCTCAGCTCCCACTGAGCAGGCACAGCCTTGCTGCCTAGCCTGTCACAGTTAATTAAGGAAAAACCCGACTTAGCCTTCTCAACTCCTTCTGATCTATGAAATGTCCTGTGCTTTCATCTACATTATTTTCTCTTCCATTCTACCATGAGAAGATAGGAGAGAGAGCATGGGAGAGCAAGATGGGGTGGGAGGAGTGAAGAGCACAGAACCAGCATGAGCAAGCAAGATGATGCTTTGATTGGCCTGGGAGCGCGTCTCGCACTGGGATTAAGCTCGTCTGCACAGAGCCAGGCTGCCTGACTTGAAACCCAGGTCCACGAGCCATGTGACCCTGGCCAATGACTGACTTCTCTGTTCCTTCATTTTCTGATCTGAAAGTCACAGAAAATAAAAGTTCCCACATCGTGTGGTTACTGCAAAAAAGTAAGTAGCTAAGCTATATCATATAAAGCTCTTGGAATTGAACCTGACACATGTAAGCTTTTATCATTAATCTAATCAGAGTTCCCTGCCAACATTCTTCCCTTCTTCATACAAGCCTCCCAATCCTTTCTGATGGATTTTTCATTTGAAATGAATATTTTGAGTCCTGTGCACTGAGCTCACATCTTTGAACTTCGTGTAAACCTTCACACAGATCAAAATGAATGTTACTTTACAGTCATTCTTTCCCCCGCTAAACCTTGAGCTCTTTACTAGACCGGGTAGTCCCATGCCTGGCACGAAACCGCCAGTAACTGTTTGTTGATTTAATTATGCAAACTTCTATTAACACAGATTTCTAAACTTACTATGCAAATTGTATATGTGGCTTGATACGGGTAAGCTAATGCTACGGTGGTAAACATATTGCAATATATAAATGTATCAGATCAACACATTGTATACCTTCAACTTATACATCAGATGTCAATTATCTCAATAAAAATTGCATTTCAAAAATATTTTAAGACAGCCCTGACTGGTTTGGCTCAGTTATTTGGGCATCCTTCCTCAAAGCAAAAGGCTGCCAGTTCAATTCTTGGTCAGGGCACATGCCTGGGTTGCGGGTTCTGTACCCAGTAGGGGCAGGTATGAGAGGCGACTGATAAATGTTTCTCTCTCACATCGATGCTTTCCTCCTTCTTTCTCCCTCTCTTCCCCTTTCTCTAAAATAAATGAATAAAATCTTTTAAAAATATTTTAAGACACACCAGACTCATTAAAAATTTGGATGCTACAAAAATGCATAGCAAAGCAAAAACTTGTTTTCATTCTAAGGAGTTTAACAAAAACAGTATACTGCATGATACGTATGTGTGACTTTAAATTTAAGAACTGTATTTGTGATACAATGCATAACAGGTATTAGTTTCTAACAGTGTGGAGAGGAGCAGTTTATATGTCATCGTTCCTGTGTTTGGTCAGTTCCAGAGGTTTCCGTCATATTTAGATGTTAATGGCAGCTTTTCTCTGCCAGAGCTTTGTAAAGGGGTGAGGGCTGCTTCCTGGGCGCTGAGTGTGTGATGAGGGCTGCTCCCTGGGAGCTGGGTGCGTGGTGAGGGCTGCTGTCGGAGATGGTTCAGTTTGTGTTGAGCCTACGAGGCACACTTGGTACAACACAGCAAGAATGTCAAAGAGATAACACAGTCTTTTTTAAAAAGGATTTTTCCACTACGGTTTACATTCGATATTATTTTGTTTTAGTTTCAGGTGTACAGCACAGTGGTTTGACAAGCACATACTTTACAAAGTGTTCCCCTGATTTTTCCAGCACCCACCTGGCACCATACACAGTTATTAAATAATATGCTGTACTTTACATCCCCATGACTATCTAGTAACTACTATTTGTACTTCTCAATCCCTTAAGAATTTCTTAATAAATACTCTCTTGAAATTAGCAGAAAAACCAGAAATGCATGTGATTAATTAGAATCAAGTAGTCTGAGTTGGCAGAGCTGAATAAAAGATTCACAAAATCTAAAGCTTCCTCCTAACTGTCCATGAGTCAGGACTTTGGGAAGAATCAGAAAGATAATGGGAACTGGAGAAGCTTCAAACTGTGTAAAAAGAGCACTGAAAAGATGTGCCTGTGAAGAAGACTTCAAAAGGATGACATAGAGGCAGAAAATGAACCAGCCACGTGACTGAGTCCCAAACATCTGGATGAAGAGCAAAAACTGTAGCCAAACACCTGTAAATTATTACAGATGAAATTATATTAAAGGAGACAAATGTGTGTGAGAGAGTATGTATGTAAAAATGATTATAAAATCTACCGGACCGTTGGACCACTAGATCATGCAATTATGAGTCTTCAAGACTCAACAAAACAGTGACTACTATTTTTCACCAATTTACCCCCAACCAAGTAATTTTTCCAAGAATAAAAAATTTAAAATTCACCATAATGCATTTGTCAGCTTTTTATTCATTTCCTTAAAGAAAATGAGATATAAAGAGCTAAACCCATAATAATGAGACATAAATGGACCTCATAAATTATCTAATTCTTAATTTTATAGGGAAAAATAACCTGGGAATCTAGAAAGTTTTACCACCTCTAGGTAATAAAAGTTATACATGAAAACCTAAACCTAGAATCCAAGTCTCCTAACTATTATACTTTGTCCCTTTATAATACAACAAATGATTAAATTTTAACACAGTCATTTCTCTTTTCACATATTTATTGAGTTTCTGAGTCAAGCCCTGCATGGTGTGTGCCAGGCATTGACTTATCATCTAGAGAAGACAAAACTCTTCCTTCATAGACTTTACAGTCCAGTGAGAAGACAAACAACTCCAATTAAAAAAATCCTGCATCATTCAAACTGCCCATGTGCTATGCACAGAACAATTCTGAAACAGAACATTGGGTAGAGACCTATTTAGATAGAACAGTCTGTAGAAATCTCTCTAATTTAACCTCTGACCTAAGAAATGAAGGCATGTGAGGGTGTGGGGGAAACTTCGAAAAAAGTTTCGAAAAAAAGATGGAATCTGTCCTCAACTTGTTGGAAGACGAGAGAAAAAGCACATACGTCTCGAATCCACTCAGCTGGAGCCAACCAGTGCAGAGGCTCCTGGGCCAAGGTAAGGATTTGGATTTTTTTCTAGAATTTGGGTGTCAACTACTTTGAAGCTTGGAAGTGTCATGGTCATATGTCCTTCTGTAGAAGAACACTCTGACATTGTACACAAGATGGTGGAAGAGGGAAAGCTTATTAAGAGGCTATAGCTGAATGAAGTCGGAGTGAGAGGAGATGGTAGCCTGAACTAGAGTAGGTTTGATAGAGATGCAGGAAAACGAACAGACTCAAAAAGGATTATGTAGGTAGAACCGAAAAACAACGCTACAAGAAGTAAATAACAGGAATAAAGAGGGACAAGTCCAGAATGACTTCTCAATTTTTATCTTCTTTCAGTCACAGTTGATATTCAGTGTTGTATTAGTTGCAGGTGTACAAGATAATGACTGGACATTTACATAACTTATGAAGTGACCTCCAGTAAGTCTAGTGCCCACCTAGTGCCACACATGGTTATTACAATGTTAGTGCCTCTATGCCCTGCGCTTACTGTGTTCCCATGGCTGGGGCTATTTCGTAATTGCCAATCTGTACCTCGATCACTTCGTCCGATTCCTGTTTTGAATTGATGAGTCTGTAATGACATTGACTGCACTGGAGAAGATCGGAGAATAAAAGATTTCAAAAGAAATTGAAGGTTCATGTTTAGAGGTGTTCAGTTAATGGTGCTTGCTATTCGCCCAAGAAGACATGACAAATATACACCTGGATATATGAGGAAAAATCCAAATTGGAAAATGACTTTGAAATCCATGTTAATACGTAAAGTCTTACAACAGATGGGATCACTTCGTGACAGTGTGCAGAGAAGAGAGGAGGCCTGATTTTGAGCTTAGAAGAATAGCAACATTCATAATGTTTTACTTCTTTTACATATATTAACTTCATTGTTTTTATAAGTTATTTATTTAACCCTGTGATTATGCAGTTTACTTTAAAAACCAAATAAAGCAAATATGTTTTTATTTGAATTCTAGTAATTCAGAAATCATGATAACTAGGATATTTCTGGTAAAGATTACTTTTGTATTATATAATACAAACAAGAAATATTTATCCTATGTAAGTATTTTAAGCCTCTTTTAAAATCTCTAGCATATAAAAATGATAGCATTTATTGAGGACTAATTTTTGTGCCACATGCTATGCTATTTTCCATGATTTGTTTATTTCATTCTTACAATAATTTTATTAACAATGTAATTGCTATTATCCTGAGTATACAGATAGAAAATTGGCACAGGGAAATAAGAAATATTACTTATGATTGTCTGGCTAATATGAGAACAATTGGAAGTCAATATATGATTCATAAATCCAGATTCCTACTTGAGGTAACTTTCAAGGTAGTTTCATATAACCCTTAAAACTTTCTGGTGAAGAAGGAAATATTGAATGTAGACTTAAAAACTTTAAAGCTCACATATGGTATGTAATTTGCCAAGTGTACGATGTGAGTGCTGAGGAGAATATTATCCACAGTGATGCTCTTTATCCACACTCAACTGGGCAAAGACTTAGATGATATCAGAAAGTAAGTATGGATGGAGGTACATCCGAGAAAGGCAATGAATGGATTATGATTAAATAAGTGCAGCTTCATCCTACCTTTGTTTTACTAGAAAATTCAAAGGCCTACCCAAGTACCTTAGTGGTATAAATAAAGATTTCCTCATAAAGATAAATACTTACATACCACCGTGTTTTAAAAAGCAAATAACTTCACTGTTAGCGATGGATGAAGTGAGGAAAAAAGGATGGAAGAGAAGAAAGAAAAAGGCTTGTACTTGTTTGATTGAAAGATTTATACATATCCCTTCCTTGTAATAACAACCCAGCTTCATTTTTAGTTTCATGCAACACAGTGTTTTCTTAAAGAGACATGAAAATGGACATTGTTCAACAATAAAAATCTCATCAAAAGTGTTGTTTGGTCTGTTGAAGGCCAAATAACCAGCTGATGAATGAACTCTTCCAATCCCCATTATTTATTTAGGCATTGTAGAGATGAGTGATCCTTATTCCCTTTGAAGTGTCAGCTTCAAACAGTACCTTATTCTTAAAAAATACATTTACCTTAATCATAAAAAGAAAATCAGTGGGTGAAATTTTGCAACACGCCTGGAAACCACTGGAAGCAACAACAAATGGGGAAATCCCTGGTGTAACTGCAGCCTGAATCACTCAGTTGTTTTTTGCTGTAGTGTAGACATCGCCTTTGGGGCCAGTGATAGATGAATGATGGAGTCAGCCTGATTCTTTACAAAACCCACACTTGAAGTGGCCGCCAAGGTCAAAAGATGAAGTTGGCTGGATCTCGGCACCTCATGTACTGTTCCTGTTCTTTCAGGGGCTCTGGGGAGGCCCTTCAGTGTGTGTGTGGCGGTGTGGGGGCTCAGGCTGAACATCAATCTACTCTTTTCCTACTCCCCCACTCAACACACACTGTTATCTCATTTTCGGGATAAACTCATCTGTCTGGTCACCGTGTCAAACAAGCCACTCGTGTTCAGTGCCAGGATAGAAAGCAACTTTATTTGGCTGGGTTAATATAAACCTATTCAAAAAGCCCACAGAACAAAAGCAGTCCAATTGAATCATTTCATTTCTTCTCAGTCTTATTTACTGGGAAGCATAATTTGGCTCAAATGTGTACAAATAAGGAAATCTGTTTGTGGTGACCTGCTATGAATGGGCCCCATTCTTACAGAAAGTCTATTATGCCAAAAGAAGGGGGGAAGCCTGATAGGTTGGAGAGAGTAGTTCCTGGAGAAAGATGTGCTGACAGCTCTGAATGAACAGTTTTCCTCCTCCAGGGCTGCAACTCCAGCGTGCCCGCAGGCTCAGGGAGCTCACTCACCAGAGTCCCAGAAGGGCAGTCACATCCAACCAGGTGCTGGAAGTGATTAGAGAAGAGACCTCTTTCCTGAAAAAGCAGCCATTCAACTACCTACATGCAGTTTTGTTTTTTTTTAACTAGAGAGAAAAAGAAGTTTTAGCCTCCGTGTTTAAATGTCTCTGATTTCCCTACCTACACTGGCTTCCTCCAGTGTTTGGTTCTTGATGGGCCAAATGGAGCCACCATATTGAAGCCACTATGAGGTGTCTCTATTCAGGCTGCCCTATTCAAGGGCTGACCGAAAGCCTGAAGACTGCAATGACCTGGGGTTGGGTGTTATCAAGATGCTGTTTACCGTGACAACAAAGAGGACGGATGGGAATACAAACTCAGTATCAGGGCCATTTCCCTGGATGGGGACAATTAAGTTCTGGATTCAAGTCCTACGTTGTTGAAAACTCTGGGTGACACCTAAGAAATCATTAAGATCATCTAAGCCTTAGTCCAAGGGAGCAAATTAGGCGGCTTCTTACTGAACTTAGGCTGCTGGCTTTTCACTTACTTCATTATTTTATTTTTGTTTTGCATGCTCTTTAAAACATGGGTTTGAATGCTTTAGGGTAGTGAAATCTTTCCTGTTGTCCATAGGTCCCACCACTTCCTTTTGAATTTCAAACAAATTCCTACTGAATGCACACTATGTGTCAGGCACTATTGCAGACACTGCACATCCCAACATCCAAAAGAGACAGTCTCTTGTCTCATGAAGCTCACACTCCAGTAAGGGAGGGCAGTATCAGACAACAATTAAATGAAAAGGTAATGTATCAGAGAATGAATGTGTTATGGGGGAGAATGAACAGAATGCCTACCAGAGACAAGGGTTGCAACTGAAGACAGGGTTATTCTGAGAAACTGACAGATACATGGACCCAAACACACATTCAGCCTTTCCATAGCAAGCCTCAAACCCCTCTTCCATTCTAGCATCGGAAAATACCTAAAGCAAATCATCTTTCCGCAGGGCACAGGAACAGAATTTTTGTTTCTTACCAGTGTAGTCATACGGCAGATAGACCAACTGAAGTTCCCCAGTGCTCAAGAACTTACCATGAAGGACACAGTTTTATTGATGGACAGATGGGAGGAGGATAGGCAAGGACCACTATTATTGATTTCCACTTGTTATTCATCACTGAGCTTTAACCCAACTGAGATTCTTCTATCGAAATGGCAAGCTTGTGAAGAACTCAGATATAAAAATAACATATTCCCACTTATTCCCAACTCATATCTAAATGATGCTCATGTACAGGATGCTTTTTAGGAAGCCTCAGACTTTCTCTAAGCTCTGCTTTAGAGTTCAGATAACGGATCCCTCTAGCCACTTCAACTACAGGGAAGCTCCAAGTGCTGCTCCTTCCTGAGCCCGCAGCCTATCCGTTATCATTGCCCTGCACTCTGTGTCCTAGGAATGGTGTGGACCTTTCTCTCTTTGTTTCCTTGACCAGTAACTCAATTTCAGCAGGTCTGCCTCCTTCTGATTTAGCTCTTCCTGGAGATGGTCCTTCAGCTAACTACTCCTTTGTTTCCCAGTGAGAAATGGCACATGCCCTGCATCCCAGATCCCAGTCCCCATATCATATCTAGTGAGGAATCTGGGACAAACACAGTTTAGCACTCCTTCTCATGCTCAAATTGCAGCAACACATCTCAGCATCTCAGCTGGCTTTTGCTCACTGAGACGTCCTTCGAATCATCTCACAAGTTTAATTCCACCTCCTCATCCACCCTCCTCCTGATGTGATACAAACTGCATCTCAGATCCCCCCTCAGGGTGTGTGTTTCTCCCATCAGCCTTCATGATAGACCCTACCCCAAGCGCAGTGCCATGGATGGCTGTGCAGTTTATGAGGTACATTTGTGCAGGTTGCATCACTCACAAAGGCATCTAACTAACAAGGGGGCCAGCAGGAGTAGAATCCTAGCTCTCCGCTTGCCCCCCAAGCTCTGTACCACGTGCTCAGAGAAGATATCATGTTGTAATTTGCATGACGGCACACAAATGGGCCAACAGTAGCACTGTCCACTAATCGGAATCACTAGATTCTGATTAATTTCCCTCTTAGAATTTTCCATATTTTATTTTTATGACTTTATTGGGTTGCTTTCTTATTTATTTGCATGCCTATTTAAATCCTCTGCAAGCAAATTAAAAATAGGTCCTGTGTGTGTTTATTCCCTATTGTTGCAGAACGGTCACCAGCGTGATGACGTTTGATGGGAAAATTCCAACATACACGGCCGGACTCCTGTAATAAAGGAAACGTGTGGCTCAGTGATGGCTCCACAGAGGAAGAGGCGCAGAGCCGATAGCTGGTGAGGGGAGCCTGTTTCCCTGACCTTGCTGTCCTCATGAGGATGCAAAGCTGCCAGCGATACTGTTTGAACAAAAAATAAGTATCTCCTTAAAACAACTGCCAAGTATCACAGTACATTGTGCTTTTGTTTATCAAATCCAAAAATAAATCTTGTTCTTTATCACCACGAACCCCTTCCCCAACTTCCCCACAGAGCCTCGGATGCCCTGCCACAGTGTTGTCGGGGATCCCTGCCACCCCACTCTGCAGTGAGGCCCCCCAGTGGTTTCTTTCTCAGGTGTTGTGGGCTGAGTTCCCCCACTTTGATACTAGACCCACTACAGCAAAGGGAGAAAAAGAGAAAAGCAGGGTCCTTGTTAAGACCTTGTTTGAGATCACCTCTCTCACACCCCACTTCTCGAGCTTTCCTTCGGAGCTCTCCAAAACCAATCTCATGTTGGCCGAAGGACCAATAACAAATACAAACTTGCAACAAGAAAATGAGTGAGTTCTGGAGAGCTAACAGTAGAGTGCAGTTAGTGATTACAGTCAAGAATACTGTGTTATATGTACGTCAGAGTTGCTAAGAGACTAGCTGTTCTCACTGCAAAAAAGTAATAATTATGTATCGTGATAGAGGTGTTGACTAACTCTACAATGGCAATCAAATTGCAGTATATAAACGTATCAAATCAACACATTGAACACCTTAAACTTATATAATGTTATATGTCAACTACATCTCAATAAAAAAAAAGATAATGCTGTTAATTCATCAACATCCCTGGTGGAGTGAGGTATATTGCAGATAACTTTCCATATTATTTGCCATTAAAGAAACTTTATGCTCTCTAACCCTCATTTACTGAAGCCTGGACCATTATAGGCACTCAAGAAATGTATGTTGAAGGAATAGAATGTGACAGGTTTATACCCAGGCACGGTGCAAGCCACACTCCATTGTTCAGAGGTCAGTCACAGAGACGCATTAAGTGCAAGGGATGTTTCAAATGTAATCTAGCTGTATTCCAAGGAGAAAGAAGACATAGCTTTGGTGAAGAGCTAGCTAGTGTTTATCACATCCATGCCTCCCAGATTTCACCAAAAATCTAACTGAAAGTAATTTAACTCTATTTAACCATCTTGTTGCATCTAAAAAGGAGCCATATATGTCAAAAATGTCATCTGAGAAACTGAAATTTCCTAAGCTGTGTAAGGAAAATTATGTATAGGTCCACCAAGCTGGGAAAACTACTCCTCTATCTCCTGAAGACAAACTGGTGAAGATCAATTACTAAGTCTTAAGGTACTAAAGGAAGAAGTAGATAAAGATAAGTGGCTCTGGACTGAAAAATTAATTAAAAAATGTAGTTTCAAAAGTTAAAGTTGAAAACATAACATTATCAACATGCTGTTGCCGTCTGACACAGACACAAGAATATAAGGGGTGGGCAAAAGTAGGTTTACAGTTGCTCATATGGAGAAAGACGTGCAGGTTATGACTGTTCCAATAGCTTTATTAACTCTGTGCTTTGTGCGCTCACCACTGTAAACCTGCTTTGCCCACCCCTGTGTTATTAAGATCCATGTGTTTTGCAAAAACACTTAATGACTCTAGAAAGCAGCACGGAAATTATGTCGTTTTCTTAAGCTGTCTCCAGTTATGGATCTGGGCAAGGATTGGCATATTTTAAGCATGGAAAGTAAGACAAAATAAAGAATCATGACTTATAAAAATAGTCACTGTGAAAAATGACAAATGAGTCAAGTGGAAAAGTTAAACTCAAAGCCCAATGATGGAATCATGGGACAGCCTAATCTGACTTTCGTCCTCCCCAGGCTTTCCCAGCAGAAACACGTGGTACAGAGCATCAAGCTTGCAGTGGGGTGTTGAGCTGAGAAATTATTCTGTAGTAAGAATCAAGCTGGAAACCTCAAGGATGAGAGATTGTCAAGTAAGAAATCGCAAAACGATGTGCACAGAGCACTGGTTCGGGAGTCAAGAAACAGATTCTAGCCCCTCGTCCTGCCTGTATAATGTGAGCGTATCACACACCCTCTCCTTTCACAGTCCTAGAAAATGCTTCAACCCTCTCTGAGCCCTGAGAATCTAGAGTTAACTACCTTAGATGAATAAATGGATCTGGTCATTGTTGGTTTGTGTGATGTCATCATTACAATCCTTTTTTCAAAAAATGTTCTTGTTCAAATGTATTACAGAATGTTCAGAAGTTCTGGACAGAGGGAAAAGGGCAGAGTTCAATTTGGAAGCAACCTTAAGAAAATAACGTGTAAATATTTGTTATTTACCCTAATAGGAACAATAAAATGAAGACAACATACACTGGTAAAACTTAAAGAAAATCTTTGTCCTGATAAGACTTATCAGAGTTGTTCTGAGATGTATATGACTAATGTAAAATAGTTTATTTTGGGCATTATGTTAACAATTTTCTTCATAATGACTTCAGCAAAGAGCCCCCCAGCAGCAAATGTGCTGAAATTATTATTAAAAAAAATAAAAAACTAGATAGAGGACAGTTAGTACCACTAGGGAAACTCCTGGTTACTCCTCAAACCAGGTAAATGAAATAGACCAAACCTGAAATGCTGAGATTACTTTTTGTATCGTTGTTTGAGAAAAAAACACATACTACATACAGTACAAAAAGAGAGGAATCAAATGAGCAAGAATGACATTTCAGTAGAAAGTCTTAGAATAGGAAAATGTCAGTTTTCTGCATCTGTGTAAAGGGTCCAGGACAGAGGAGAGTTTCACTTAAGCCGAGGTGTGTAAACACCTGGGCTCTGGTCTTGCTGTCTTTTTATGATGGATGTGTTACCTTGGGCCGCTTAACTGTGCTGTTCCTCAGCTCCCTTATTTGTAAAGTTAAGAAAAGGCCTTCCTATACTACGGTTCCTTTGTTAGGGCCAAATATGACCTTAAGAGTGCTTTGTCATTCTCACGTAGGGTGAAGCCTCTTCTCCTTGATCCACACAGTTACCAAAAAAAAGGTAACTAAAATAAGTTAAAAATTAGGATATTTTATATTAAATTTAGATGTTAGGCTTTCCTTGAAAATGAAACATTCTGGCAACACTGACTCATATTCCTGTAGAACACAGTTGTCTGGAAATGAGAACCAGTGGCTCCCTTGGAGAAAGACATGCTTCAGTTTCTTGAGCCCCTTCTTGAGTCATCTTCTTGGGGAGCCATTTTACATGTCCCTGTAACATGGGGTATTAAGTTTACCTGACACCCCAAAAGCCAGGGGAAGATTAGTTAGTAGATATCCAGCGAGAATGGCTTACTGCACAGTTCTGACTTAATATTCTTTTCAATATATTTTTATTCAATTTATTGGGGTTACATTGGTTAGTAAAATTATATGGTTTCAATACATATACATTATTTGTATATTGTATATTGTGCTCACCACCCAGAGTCAAGTCTCCTTCCATCACTATTTATGCCCCCTTTACCCTCTTCTACCTCCTCCCACCCCCGCCTCCACTTTCCCTGTGGCAATCACCATACTGTTGTCTGTGTCCATGAGTTTTTTTCTTTTTTGCTTAATCCCTTCACCTACTTCACCCAGTCCCCCAGCCCCCTCCCTGCATCAGTTATCAATCTGTTCCCTGTTTCTATGATTCTATATCTATCTTGTTTGTTAGTTGTTTTGTTCATTATATTCACATATAAGTGAAATCATATGGTCTTTTTATGACCGACTTATTTCATATAATACTTCAAAATCCATCCATGCTCTGTGGCTTGATATTTTATATTGATCACTTTGCTGAAGAGGTTCTTATTGACCATGAAAAAAACAATCTGACCCAAATCTCTGAATCAATGCCATCCCTCCTCCTTTCAAACTTCTGCTGCCATAGAATTACTCCATCTATGGAATAGAATTATTCCATAGAACGTATTCCACACGTTCAAATGTTCAAAGCCACTATATTCATCTGGAACGCCCCTGACTGGGTTAGAGTTTAATCCTGGAATTGTTGAGGAATTATAAAAAGACAATCCATATACCAGCCCTTATGCTATAAAACAGGAAACAGGAGTATATAAAAAAAACATACTTTTTAGAATTTAGTTACTGAGGCTACCAAACAATATTAGGAGACAGATGACTTTGCCAATAAGCATTGCAAACACTTTCCTAAATTTAACTGCAATTGTCTTTAGGGAGAAAATGTCAAAATTTGAAGAACACATACTATGTAATTGGAAAAGTTTACATTCCTATTAAAAATACTTAAAGCAACCATTAAATTTCAATCAATAAGAACTTTTAGCTTTGGAATATTAAAAATCATTAGGCATTGTTCTATGCAATCTAATCCCTAAAGAAAAATGTTTTTTTCAATCTTCAAATAATGTTTTGATCTTGCACACAGAAATTAATTTTTCTTCAGTACCCAAGCCAAAGCCTTTCGACTACTTCAATGGCCAGAAGACGTGAGGCTGCTTAGGCTGCAGACAAGAAGATGCCAGCCAAAACCGGGATTGTCACTTGGAAGCATTTTAGCTCTGAGAACAGAATTTAGCCACCCCACCTCCTTCCTAGTGGGGAGGACCCTGGCAGTTCCACGTTGCCCGAAGTGAAGGAGAGGTCTGAAGTCATAGCATAAAAACATTTACCCACCACCAAGTTTCTTTCAGAATTGAGGTCAGTCCTCTCCAACCCTGCCATGGCTTTTTTAACTAAGTTTATGCAATAGTCCAAATCCTTTGTTGTCATTTCAACAATCTTCACGGCATCTTCACCAGGTGCACATTCCATCTCAAGGAACCCCTTTTTTTGCTCATCCATGAGAAGCAACCCCTCATCCATTCAAGTTTTACCATGAGATTGCAGCAATTCAGTGATAGCTTCAAGTTTCACTTTCTAGTTCTCCTGCTTTCAGCCATCCCTGCAGTTACTTCCTCCACTGAGGTCTGGTTTGTGTTAGTGCAATATTTTGACCTCTTGCCATGAATCACAAATATTCTAAATGGTATCTAGAATGGTGAATCCTTTCCTGAAGGTTTTCAATTTACTTTGCCCAGATCCACCAGAAGAATCATTATCTATTGTAGCTATAGTCTTACAAAATGTATTTCTTAAATAATAAGACAAAAACTCAATATCTGTGAAGCACAATAAAGTAAAAGAGAGAAAGAAAGAAAGGGAAGAAAGAAAGAAAGAAAGAAAGAAAGAAAGAAAGAAAGAAAGAAAGAAAGAAAGAAAGAGAGAGAGAGAGAGAGAGAGAGAGAGAGAGAGAGAGAGAGAGAAAGAAAGAAAGAAAGAAAGAAAGAAAGAAAGAAAGAAAGAAAGAAAGAAAGAAAGAAAGAAAGAAAGAAAGAAAGAAAAGAAAGGAAGGGAGAAAGGGAGGGAAAGAGGAGGGAAGAAAAAGAAAGAAAGGGAAAGGGAAAGAGGTAGAAAGCTCTGGGATGAAGGAGGCCCTGGATGAGATGCCCTAGCAGGTCAGGGAGGCAGACAGGCAAGAATTCCCAGGAGGGGCCTTCATCAAGGATGTGCAGGTCCTCTCTGACTACAGGTAAGATAGTGTTCTGCTAGCTTATGGGACCAAATGGAATCAAGTAAAGTAAAAAAAAAATAATTTATATATATACATTTTATATATATTATATAGTATATATATATATATATATAAATTTCACACACACATAGCAGATAATCTCAGTTCTCAAGCTTCCAGTTGTCAGTCTTTCCATATGAGTCAGGCTCTGTGACAACACAGAGGACCTACCACCTGTGCTGGCCTCTCTGCCTCTAATACCACTTCCTACCAGAGCAGCTATTGAGGAGAAGCAGCACTGAGCAGCCCAGCCCGTTTCTGCAAGTGGACACAGCAGGCTTCCCCCCGTTCCTGCTCCCTTTGTGGTGTCAAATGATGAACGCAAGGGCTCCATTTTCTGTTCTCAGTTTTAAAGTCTGTTTGTCTGGAAAGAACAGCTCCTCTCAGACTCCCTGTACCCTGTCAAACAAGTCAGGAGAGACATCACTCCAGACCCCAGGATTTCTCCCAGCTTTCTTTACTTAGGTCTGCTGCCTGCCTGGCTCTCGGTTGGTTGCTTCATTGGTTGGTGGATTTAGTAATAAGGAAGCTTTTCTGGCTGTACATAACCTGAACTTGTTTTGTTCCTCAAGAGAAACCCAAGAAGGAATACAAAACCTCTCCCTCTACCACCAATGTGTACTCAGCCAAGTGCAAAAGTACGACGAGATGCAGATTAGCAGGAGGAAAGAGGCATCAAAGAAGCAAACACCCCCCTCCGGGTTCATTTTGTAGAATACACTCTAGTTCTTAAAATGTGGCATCTTGGGGCCCTAAGGACACCAAGGAAAACCATGAGCTCTCTTCCTACAAAAAAGCACAATACTGGGCATTTAATAATTCTCCAAAGCCATTCATGGACTTTAAAAGTTACCTTAAAAAAAAAGGTGGCACATCAGTCCACATAAGTATAGATTTTTGGCTACGCATGCTGCCTAGAATTTCAGCTTGGAATCAGAGGAGATAAAGGAGTGGGGTGTGGAGCTGAACAATTTGAGCCAATGTCTTGCCCTCTCTGTGATTCAGTTTTCCTATCAGGCGACCAGAGGACTGCCAAACTGTCATTCCATTATAATAACCCCTAATCCTGTAATCTCACCACTCTCTACTGACCACATCCTGGCCATAAAATGATTTACCTTCTGTCACTCAGTAATCAGCAAACTCCACTGACAAAGTGCACTGCATATATTTTAGCTTTGAAAGATTTTGCTTCCAATATAGTTTCTTAAAACAATAATGATATTATAGAAGCTTCATTTGTCAGTAAATTGACATTAAATTGTTTTCTCAGCTGTGTTAAGTGACAAGAATCAGTTCTACATGTTTATGTCACTGACTGTGATTTATGATTCCTGAAATAAACTAGATATTTTTTTCCACTGGAATACATTTTTAAAATTTTTCTGAGGCTATCTATAGGGAAAATGTATTACTCCCTCAAAAGCTTCCTTAAAGGACTATATCAAAGTAGGAATGAAACTTTCAAATATACTCTCCCATGCTACTCCAAAATTGTTATTTCCAGTTGTAGCAAATAAAACAAATGGCATCGAACATACAAGCTTACATTTATACTCAGCTGTCAAAACTGGCCAAGCTGCTAGAAAATGCTGAGAGCTAAAAATACCTTGTCTTTCTGTGTGAACATATTTTAGATAACCTTAATTGCAAAGGAAATTAGATCAGAGTCTGATTCTGTGAGAAAAGGCAGAACTGGATCCAAATTTCCCCCTGCAGTGGGCTGTGGTATGTGTTCCTAGACTCAACAATCCATAGACTTCCAATCAGCAACTCACCATAGTCTCCTGCAGGACGTATTCAATCCAATGTCATGGCCACCAGCAAGTATGACAACGTATGACTCACCCACTGAAAGGTGAAACAGGAGGCTTGGTGAAGGCAGAAGCCTAAAGGAGTAGAATATTCCCAGTCTCTCTCAAGGAGACCCTTTTCACTGGATTTTCAGAAGTTTCTCCTGGGCTAAGAGAGAGGACCATATCATGTTTTCTGAAGGGAAACATTTGAGTAATTTGGCCAGTAATGCATGTAGCAATTGAAAATAGATATTGGGAGCAGAGACGTGGCCACCATTAAAAAAATAAAACCTTACCACTACCTGTGGGAAAGGGCGGGGTCAAATAGATTTTTGTCTGGGGCAGGGGGAAGGGTTGAAAATTGTTTCTGGAAACAGTCTATATATGTAACACTTTATGAAGATGTTCTGTGTCCTGTAGCATAATGCTTGTATTGATTAACACAAGGAAATCACAAGGTTGAAGAAGAAGTTTCCATCTTTGCGTTGTTTCTAAACCTACAGCTAAAATCTATTGGAGTCAGAGTTTCAGTTATTCTGCTGTTAGAATTGAAGGCAGCAGCTCTCGCCTCACGTGTGAACATATAGTAGATTGTCAGTAAAGGTTTGCTGAATGAATGGTGAAAACCCAAACCTATCCTATTTATCCAAGTTACACCTATGTGATGCCTGCAATCTCTGACTGCAGTCAAGGAGCAAGATGCTAATCTACATGCTCAGAACAACCCAGACCCTTGGGAAGATTTCCAAAGCCTTACACGTGATGGAAACTGGGAGTAGCAAGTGGACCTTTGAAATGTCTCACAGTCGTTTGCATCATCTATGGCATTTTATAAGTGATAGCATGAAAAAATACTCACATTCAGGGTTATTTGGGTTGAGAAGCCATCACTTTCTATTAAAGAAAATACAGTAACAGTAGCTACAAATTAATGAGGACCTACCAATAAAGAATTGTCAGTTAGCCTGAGAACCTAATAATTATTTGATTAATCATAATGGTTTATATTTATTGAGTCCTTACATTTAAATAGAGTGCCAAGTAATATTCATACATTATAATTTAATTCTCATAAATATTCTGTGAGGTACGTATTATTATTCCCAGTTTATATATGAGGAAATTCAATCAAAAAGGGGCTAAGTAATTTCCCTAAACTTATACAGCCTGTAAGTAGCTGAGCTATGATACTAGCCAAGTCCAGTAAACTAAAAAGACAATTCAAGTACAGGGTCTGGCACAAACTATGCCCCTTTTTTATTACATAAAAATATTTTATTACAAAATGATAAGCATGTAATTCTGTAACATAACAATATCATACTCAAGCATACCATATGATATTTTAGGTAAAATGTTCAAATTAAACTATAAATTGTTACACCCATATTATTACCCTACCAGCCACACTCAAGCAGGTGTTACGTCAACCAGATCCTGTATTTTCCCCCAGTAGAGTCATCTGAGAGACCTTAAAAGAGAAATATAATTTAGACGTTCAGAGATGAAAAGGAAGAAAGTCATTCCAGGCAGAGGGAATGGCTGTTACCCCAGCATGAGCCCAGCCCAGAAGAATGGGAGACAGACCTACAACCATCAATGCTGAAAATCATAACCACATGTATCCATGTCCATGATTATTAGCCTCTGTTCAAAACAAGAGCGCACACACATCTCTAGGTAGAATTAGATAGATATTATAGCTTTTAATTGCCATGTGCTTTGGATAACCAATTTTTGTCCTCAGTTTTCCCAAGGCCAAGACTGAGAAGCAATAACACTGAGTGATGATGAAGCAAACACTCTAAGAAGAATTAATCAGGTAACATGGGTAGAACATTTGATTAGAAAACTCAAAGGGGGTCCAATGCGCCCAAAGAGACTTGAAAGAAATAAGAAGTCCCCATGAGGCATAGCATAAAATTGACAGAAGTTTACCCCAAGATTATGAAGCTCAGAACCACAGTATCAACAGTGAGAAACACACTGTTGAATCATTTGCTCTTCTTAAGGAAAATAGATCAGTTAGGCTAAATTTGGTATACCGAGGAGGAAATTCACAAACAACAGGAAAACTCCAGACAGGCCATTTATGGCTAAGACAGAACTCGTGGATCATATACAAGAAATCATGAGACACACCCAAAAGTTCAGTACCTCAAATGATTACAGATTTTCACATAGGAATGTCACATTCTGTGTTTAATTACTCATATCTTTAGACTTCTCCATCATAATTGGCTTTGAGTTGGGTGAGGGTCATTTTCTTACGTAGTCTGGTCAACGCTTTTGACCAAAAGTCAGATGATTGTTCTTTAAAAAAAAAAAAACTTTCCCAGAAATTCTTGCCCAACAGTTAAGAAACTAACACAGATTAAAGTACAGACACCCTCCAGCCATTTATGTAAATTGTGAAATTTTGTCTGGGTCCCCTAAAACAGGAGCCTTCATCCTCTGGGAAAGGAACAGTAAAAGCGTCTGTCTATTCCACTGCCTCTTCCTCAAGGAAAGAGGACTGGTGGGCCTGGCTGACCGATGTCTAGCTCAGCAGGCTTTTCTATTTTGAAATCTACCTGTTCATGGAGTTAGTGCACTTGGTTCTGGTATTTCACCCCGGAAATGGAGAGCACATGGGGTAGGGCTCACTTACAGAAGCTGTCCTTTCTATGACTAATCTACTGGAGCTCCCTGACTGCTATAAAGTGGTGAGTCTGCTTGTCTTCTCTGCAGAACCAATTCCATTTGCTGCTTAACCCGATGTCCAGAATTAGAAGGTAGCAGTGTTAGAAGGCCCTCTTGCCTTAGTGAATCCGCAAACATTCTACACTATAACTCAATCAATTATAAAGTTATTTTTTTTTACCTTGATCTCTGTGACTCCCGTACCTTTTTATTAAGTTGTTCTAAACACAGAGAGGGTAGTCAGAACAAGAATTAATTATCACTCTTCCCCTAAAACTTACCCAACACAAAGATTCAAAGTTAAACCCCAGCAAATTGAAAAAGTTAGGCAATAGGAATGTCCTTTGGGTTTTCCGTTTATACCAGGATTCCTACCTTGGCGCCACCTCTTCTACCTCTGTGATCTCAAGCCACGCACTTACTTCTCTAAAACTCCCTTTTCTTATCTATAAAAAGAAGATAATAGTTTCTGCATTAAAGGTTGACTTAATTGAGCTAAACACAATTAAGTGTGCTTAATTAATTCAGGGACCTAATTGAGCTAAGCAGAGTGGCTGACACATATTAAGTGGTAGGCACTTACTATTAACAGAATGTGGTTGTTGTCTAAACAAAGAAAAACTTGTCATTAGTTCTCTGACTGTCTCAACCCCCAGGGGCAGAAGAGATTAAGAATGGACATT
Source organism: Trachops cirrhosus (assembly GCA_028533065.1). Taxonomy (NCBI): domain Eukaryota; kingdom Metazoa; phylum Chordata; class Mammalia; order Chiroptera; family Phyllostomidae; genus Trachops; species Trachops cirrhosus. The sequence goes on from CM052544.1 coordinate 114,090,428, forward strand.
AGAAGCACATTGAAGACAAAGAGAAATCAGTTTTTAAAATTGTTCTCAGTAACTCAACTGAGTTAAGAGATGTTAAGAGATAACTGTTAAGTCATGACTGTTAAGAGATGACTACATCATGCCAGAGAGAAACATTCATTCATTCATTTATTACTTCACAAATGTTTCTGGAGATCTGATACTATAAGGACCTCTTTTGAGCTTTCCATTAGTTATTTATAATGCACAGATTTTCTTAGTTTCTTGTATAATGTTATTATTTATTCTGTTTATGTGTAATTGGTGTACAATATTGTATTAGTTTCAGGCATACAATAGAATGATTCAACACTAACACACCTTACAATATGATCACCACATTAAGTCTAGAAATCATGTCACCATTTTTTTCACAATATTAGTGACCATATTCCCCTTCACCTTTTTCACGCATCCCCCATTCCCTCACCCCTCTCCCTTCTGGCAACCATAAGTTTGATCTGTTTCTAAGTCTATTTTTGTTTTCTTTGTTTGCTTGTTTTGTTAACAAATATGTATAAGGAATATGGTTTTAACATTATTTTAGACCCATTGATCTAGTTACAGCTGGATATTTAATCTAAAAGAGTTGATTCAATGAAGCAGATCAAATTCATTCATTCATCAAGTGATTACTGAGTTATGGGTCAATACAACAAGGACTGGGGAAGGCATGCCAGCAAAGCAAAATCATTAGAGTTCACCATTACTTCTCTGGCTCAATGTCTGATCACTGGATGATCAGCTCCAGCTCTCCCGTGGCTTAGCAACAGCAGCTTCTATACAACAGCATGGTATTCTTAACCTTTGCAATTGATTCCTGCAGGAGGTTGTCACTATTTTCAATTTTTTCTTTATCAGCCATAGCCAGTGCAGGGTTGGAATGATTGACAGACTTTCTTGGAGTCAGAAAAAAGTATAATGTGCATTCTATGCAAGACAATGTGTTAGGTAAATGATATATTACAAGTTTAAAAGAGCATTTCACCAACGGGTGGATCTCCTTAAAAGATCATTCTCAACGTGACTGCAGATTGAGTTGGCAGGAAGAAGGGAGGAATGAAATCAGAACAATGATGTTATGGGATTTTCCTAGTTGGTCCCCATGTTCTCAGTAAGTGACCCCCATTGAAGAACCACATATGAGCTAAGTCCCATGGTGTAAGTCTCGAATAGTAAGCTCACAAAGCCACACAGAGGGAACTTCACTGCTAAGTTGGAAGCTACATGGAAGGAACATTTGATTGAGAGAGATAAAACACAAATTTAAGAATGAGGTTATTCTCTGCTTAAAATAAACAGTATTTCCATTATAAAAAGTGATTTTAAAAAACAACTCTCCCATGGCAGTAGCAGAAACTGTAGAAGGTATTCAAGGAGAGATGGCATTTCCCAGAGACCCCTGCAGCCCCAAAAGTATGACTCCCATAGCACTTGCTGTCATGGTATGTGTGACAGCAATGAGGACACAAGTCAACGGAGGAGTGGAAATGGGTTGCTAGACATAGCTGAAGTAGAATCTTGGAAGGATTGAACTTTAATAATCATGGATGAAAAGAAAGAAAACCCTCTGCAGTTAATATATGCTCAGCCCAAAAACAAAAGTGACCAGCCTGCACTCTGTCATCATGGACAAGTGAGGCAACATCAGTCACAGGGAGTGATGGACCCAGAGCCCAGGGGACGAAAAGGAAGGGAACCCAGACTAGATCTAGGAGCAGCGCTCCCAGCGAAGGGCTCACCAAATGCTCAGGGCTTTCCCAGCCCATGAACTAGAGCAGGCAGCACCGCAGCTACCTTTCATTCAAGGTTACAGTAAGACACAGGCGCAGTCTTTTGAAAGTAGATCTGAGATTTTAAAGCATATACACTTCAGACTGATCCAAACCAGATTTACCCAATTGATTGCAACTGCCAAAGGCAATCATTTCTATCAAGATATCTGTGTCCATTCTGGAAATGTTTCAGATTTGTCCATCTTTCTTTTTCCCTAGTAAATGTTTTATGCGAAAGGCTCAGGGATTTTTTGCTCTACTTTTTTAGGCAATAAATTCCGTCTTTGGTAAATTAACTCATGACAGTTTTCTGATCTCTGCACTTCCTTACTCAGGTTTATGCAGGAAGAGGAGCAGAATAAATGTGTCTCCCTTCCTCTCATGCCCTTGTTCTCATTGGTCTGACCCACATTCTATGTGTCCTCAACTCACTTTAAAATTAGTATGTGTATATTGTAAATTAGTACTCCTCTAAGTGTGGTCGATCAGATTGTTCTTTTCTCCTGCTCAAAACTTTCCAGTGGCTTCCCTCCTCATAAAAAATAATAATCCAAATCCTTACAACAGCATCAAAGTCCCCCAGGACCTGTCCCTCCCTTCGCTTCCACCACGCCAACCACCACTGGACTCCTTGCCTTTCCTCCAGCAAGCATGGTCCTTTGGCCCTTACATTTATTGGCCCACTGCCTGGAATGATCTGCCCAGATCATTTCATTTGCTTCATGCTCACTTGTTTATTTTATTTGGGCTCTGGTCAAAAGTTATCTTATCAAAGAGGTCCTCCTTGACTATTACTCTATATTAAGTAGCATTCTACCCTAATCACATCCTTACCACTTGATATAGTATTTATTTATTTGTGTCTTTATTGTCCCTCTCTGCCCAGGGTTATTGGATCATAATTGGTCATATCACAGAGTCTGCACATAGTAGCTGCTTAATAAAATTTGTTGAATTAATAGAATGAAAGGTATCCCATTCTTCCTTCTCTACACATGGTACTTGACTCACTACTGCTATTCTTATAAATCACAAGCTGGGCAATCTACTTCCCCCTTTCACCTGCCCCCACAGGAGGACAGGCTAGGGGAAAACAGTCTGCCCCTGGTTTTATTCAAAAATCTCACCAGAGGGCTCCTGTGCTATCCTTGCCTCCAGGATCAGACACACTCTCTCTCTGCCCAGATCATCAGAGAACCCCCTAGCTGTCCAGTCCCCTCTCCCAGGGACACTCCTCCCAGTGCCTGTGCCTGACAATAAAAGTGTGAATTACTTGGGATCACTGGCCCTTGTATGGTGTGTATGGATGTGTAATACCTGAACCTGAAGTGGGGGGAAGGACACACCCAGAAGCAGATCAACTTAAATGTAACACCCTGCCACACTCACTGGGCCCCCTCAGGTGAAGAACCAGAAGGTTCCTCCCTCCCAGTCATGGCCCTGATTTAGATCACTTTTCCTGAACCTTCCTCAATCTTGACTTGCTCTTGCTTTCAATCCTCAGAGAGGATGCTGGCTTCACTCCCTTCCTCTCAGCAAAGGAGCAAGTTCTACTTCAGTTCTGTGGCCAGTGACCACACGTGGTAGACAGGGTTTCAGTTTGCCTGGCACATGCTTTTTCCCCAAAGAGAAATTTCCTATAAGGGGACAGGTGGGAATCTACGCTTCCATAAACAGTATATATTTCCAGCCTTCAGCTGATGTTTAGTCATGCTCAGTTCACTGTATTATTTCTATATCATGTCCAAAACTAGAGAGCCCCTCCAGGTATTTTGGGGTCATGACTCAGTTATCTACAGTTGCCAGGTAGGTCTCACCTGCATGAGCAGTGGGTCGGTATAACGCATAGGGCTTGTTGAGCCTGAGGCCCGTGGAGAGCACCAAACTTGACTAAGGCCTTTCAAATTCAAGTTAACATTGTTCTATGCCAACCCGACAAAATAGATCTTAGGTTAGATTCTGTTCATAGGCTGCTAGACTATAACCCCTGAGGTACGGTTAAGGAAAGATACCTGAATATGGTGGAATAAACTAACTAGTTTGACTAAGACAGTGTCTCTAAAGCTTGGCTATATACAATCATCTGAAAACTTTCAAAAAGTGCTGATACCAGAGTTTCATCTCTAGGTGTTTCTGATAGAATTGTTGAGGCACAGCCTGGGCATCAGACACGTCAAAAGATCCTGAATGATTCTAATGAGACCCAAGGAAGCAGCAGTCCTTCCAAGTGACCTTTTAATGAAACTTACTATGTCACTGGAGGATAGTTGAAATCCGCACATACAAGTTGAAGGCCATAGGTACAAGACTTTCCCCAAAGAAGCAACATTTTTAAAAATAGAGTATCATAAACTCTGGAAGAAAATCCAGTTGGTCATAAGAGAAACCTAAACAGCGAATATTTGGGAGACAAGAGATTTCCCAGGAATGCAGAACATTACTAAATTTTTAGTACAACCGCCAATTTCTAACCGAAAGTTTCCCCAGCAATGCCTTACCAGAACAAAGTGCTTCAGAAGCACACAGTGCACAAAGGCTCGTTGCTCATCCAAAGGAACCGGTATTGTTTCAGGAAGAACAACTCATCCCTAAGGGTCTGGGCGACATTTCTGGGAGATCTTAACATTAGAAGAAACCATGTTTTCTTTAGAAGATTCGTGGGCATATATACCGGAAGGTTCATTTTAATCCAAGCCCATGGGTTCACCCACAGATGTTGTAAGCATCGACCCCCTCACTGCCTTGTGGTGAAAATGATGAAACTGGAATTTTTCAATAGCCCAAGGATAAGGAAATGGTGCTCCTCTAGTGGAGTTGTGGGACGCCAGTTTTTATGAGTTCACTTCTGTGTTTACCTATGAGCCACATTCTTTGCAAAACAAAACCAACTCTGATTTGTAAGAATGTCTTCTGTAAATACTCAGGACTTCGCATTCATGAATATTGCTACATTGAGATTCCTGGATCCCTCAACTGTGGGTATTGTATACTGTAGTGTCTTTTCAATCCAGTGAACCTCCTCCAAAAGTGAGATGCCCTAAGCATGCAGCTCTTCTCGAACGACAGCCCTGGAAAGAAATGGGACATCATTCCTTGTAATGATGGGAATCACTACCATGCATGAACCCACTCAGGAAAATGATCATGAAAGGTCTTGTCATTTAAAAGAAGGTTAAGTAGGAGGTCCCACAGTGTGCTTTGTGAAATGTTCTCAAAATAAGAAACGTGCAGGAAAATAAATTTAGGGAAGGTGTGTAACATACCTCTGTTTTGTCGATTCGCAATGCTCATTAGAACAACCGAGTTTCTGAATAGAACCTTTTGAGAATACTTGAGAGTGTTTGAGAAATATTGAGAAATAGAACCTTATATTTCTCAAACAAGAATCCCAGAATTCATATTTTTTTGTTTCATTAAGTATGCCATTCCATGGAATCAGTGGGTGTCGGAGGGGAGTGCCTTTGACACGTGTGTAGTTAGTGCAGAACTTTGGGCTCAGCAGCAGGAAGCGGAGGATCTGGTCCCGTATTGGATGTGACTCGTTGTGTGACCTTGAGCAAACTGCCTACATTCTGTTTTCAGTTTGCAGAAACATTAAGTGAAGGAATTTTGGCTCAAAGTTCTAGCCTGGACCTTGGAAATTTCTGGATTTTGATCATTTCTTTACCACTCAATGTTCTTTCAGATCCACAACCCCTTATCCACAATTTCAAAATGCATAAAAGCTCTGAAAAAACAAAGGATTTTTGTAACTTAGTGCCTAAACCTAGTTCAAACTAATGGAGCCTGCTGATACATTTTTCCCCACTTACAATGATTGTTCATCTGACTGGCTGCAAAACCGTCAATACATTTGATTATAGTAACAGTTGTAGCTGTTACATAATCTTTTGCCTCATATCACCTTCTAAAATCTGAAAAAGTCTGAATTCTAAAACATATCTGTCCCTCAGTTTCAGATAGAAACTATGGACCTACGTAAACACTTTTATCATGCTTGTCATGTGCCAGGCATTGTTCTCCATGCTTCACAAATATTAGCCCATCATTCCTTATAATAGCCCCAGGAGGTAGAGACTAGTGTTATCCCTATTTTCAGATGTGAACACGAAGGACAGAAAGGACAAATGACTTGCTAAGAGCAACACAGGTAACAAATGATGGAGCCAGGATTCAAATCCTACTGATTTGTCTCCATGGTCCAACTTTCTGACCTCAACGCTAGTCTGTAAGAGTTTATGAGGCTCATACAAACAAACTTTGATTTCTTCTTCTACAAAATGGTATTAAGAACACCTACCCTTCAGGAAAAACTTATGGCCAACCCTCAGTGGCTTTTGCAAAGGAGAATCCGTTAAGTAATCAGTAACTTTCCTCTGATATTTTATGAGCCATAGCCAGGACTTCGAGGGACAATGCAGCTAACTGAAAGAAGTTCCTACGTGGTGGGGCAGCTTACTCACTTTAATCCAAAGCATTCCCACTCTCCTGTGTAATTTAGACGCCTACATAAAAACGGTGCTATGCCCAGAGGCGCATTACAGATTACCTAAAATCACATTGCAATGTGCCGTTTAAAATTTAAATGAAACACTATAATCTCCAATCAAAGCACTTTAATATCAGGAACTGTGAAGTTTGAGAGCTCGTGTATAATGAAGGCATTGAGTGAGGGCCCTTTTACCAGCAGCTGCTCTAGCAGGCACCCCATGATAAACACCTAACAATCAGGCCTACAAACGGCCTGCCCAAGCTGGGGTAACAGCTGGACAAGCCACCAGGGAAGTGGAAAGGTAATAAACTAAATAAGCTTGATTTATTTTTATATCTCCCCAGGGCTCTGTATATTTTAAGGTTCAAGTATATTTTTGCCTTCCAGGTGCATTCGGCTTCCATCTTTGAGTCTAATCTTTGAATCCACTCTAGTCTTACCCTCTTCCTTATTTCCACGCTACCTTTACCTCCAGTCTGTTTAGCATTACCCTCCTGACCTTAGGCTGATTGTCTTCAATTAAGCCCAAGGATTTCCTCTTCCTGGACCAAAGTCAGGTTACAGAGCAAGAATAATAAAAGACTGAATGAGACTGTGGTATCGTAGCCAGAGCCCCGGTGTCAACCTTTTGAAAACAACTGGACTTTAGATGCCGCATCCCACTGGGAGCGTCAACCCCAGCAGCACTGCTGTCTACCAGTTTGGGAGAATTGGTATCTGTGCCAAGAAGTATTTTCTCTAGGAATCTGGTTTCTCATTAAAACAATTAGGAGGGGGGAGCTAACAAGGAAAAAAATATGGCAAGTTAAATAAAAATGTGACATGTTACTTTTTAAAAAATCTACTGTTATTAATCATACTTCAAGGTCATTTAATGTGTTTGGAAGAAATTCAGAGCCAGTAAATGCACAGCACCTTCATCAGATTTGGACTCTAAAAAAATTAAAGTATAGCGCATCCATTTGGAATGTTGCTTAGGAGGTTCATTAATATTCACCTGAAGTGTAAGGAAATGCAGATTGATATAGCATAAGGAAATAATGGCAATTAGAATCATTGAAAGTCGAATCTTATCTATATCTTCAACATAAAAACCAGCGTGATTAAACATCTGTGCCTTCTTAACAGCAATGAAAGACTAAGCAGGCAATATTTTACATGAGGCACATTTGGACTTTGCGGATAATGCTCTCAACTACCCCATCAGTAAAAATCTTCAAGAAGCTCTTGGGAAATAGGTAAACAGTACAAAATATGTAGTTTCCACTCCAAAATGAAATGCTATCCCTATAACCATAACTCTTTTCTCTCCTACCCCCACAACAAAGTAGCCATGGAAAGCCTGTGATGGGGTTGGTGAGAGAAGGAAGGGATGGCTCTAGGCAGTTCTGACCCTTAGACCAGTAAATTCAGTACAGTCAGCTTTGCCCATGAACATTTCACACCCAACATTATTTCATCCATTCCACCTACTACATCCACACATTTACCCTTTGCTGCCCGTTTTAATATCAATCCAGTCCTAATGCCTCATATGTATGTAATTAAAAAATATGACCAATTTTTCTTTGCTGCCTAAGAAGTATATGTTTAGCCTCAACTGTGATTGATTCTGCCCATTCTGTAGAGTCCCTATAATAAACCACACCCACCCACCCCAAAATAGGGGCCCAAATCACAGTACCTAATGATGCTACACACTTGTCTGTGGGATTCCTAGAGGTTACATCTGTTTGCCAGCTTTATCGCTGTTGACTCAGTTTTCCTGATGCATTAACTCTGTCTTAGCTCAGGCGCCGTAACAGAATACCATAGCTGGGTGGCCCAGGCAACAACTATTTCTCACAGTTCTGCAAGCTGAGAAATCTAAGTTGCAGGTGCTGGCAGATTCAGTTCTTGGTGAGAGCTCTCTTCCTGGCTTGTAAATAGCCACCTTGCTGTATCCTCCCATGGTGGAGAGATAGAGAGAGGATTGGGGGGGTAGGGGTGGCAGATTTGGAAAGCAAGCTCTCTCATGTGTCTTCTTAAAATGTCAATAATCCCATCCTGAGGACTCCACTAATTACTTCCTAAAGATTCCACCTCCTAATACAGTAGCAGTGGGGACTAGGGCTTCAACATGTGAACTTCAAGAGGTGTTCGGTCTATAATAGCCTCCTCTGCTTTGGCCCCACTTTGTCAACCCACTTCCTCAACTATTGGACAGGCAGCCTGGTTTTAGATTTTTAATACTGAGCTTGGCCTTGGCACCCCTTTGTAAACCAACTTCTAGACTCTACCTTCCCAGGATGAGGTGCATCCTGCTTCCAAGTCACCCCAGCCCCAGCACTACTCTCCAGGAGGCTTTTCCTCCCCCAGACACTGCCTAATAAAGGAGAGCAATGGGCGTAATCACCGAATCTTAAAGCCGAAACAGGTTTTCTTTGCAATGGACTGGACTTTTCAGTTCCCCATAAAGATGTTTGCTGTCACTGAGCTCACTGTCTTCAAGCAGGAAAACATTTTCACCAGGTTATTTGGCCTGACTTCTAACCCAGATATTTAGATGGTTTAATTGCAACACTAGTAGTGAATTAGATGAAATTATACTCTAGAATTTTACAATGTGCCCTTGTAGAAATTCATGGGAAAACATAAATACAATCTATGACCTTAAAATTAATCAGCAACCTATCAAAGCCAACATGTCTCAATGGACAGGTCATTTCAAACAATTTCAATCTCACAAGATGCTCGTGCCTTGGAGATTTTTTCATCTTTCTTTTTAAATTCTTTCTTCCTCTCTTTGTTTACCGCAAAGAGTCCAGAGAGTCAACTCATTTGCATGGATGGATAGATGAGAAAATTAATAAGCTATTTTAACCAACTATAGAAATGGTCCCTGAAAGTATAGTCTTTAATAATAAGCTATTTGCAAGACAAGCCCTCAGGTAGTTATGCATAATTCATTCCATCACTAGGGTAACATGCAGACATGTGCAAGGAAACTACAGCATCTTTACTCCACTATCTTGATAAATTATGAGCTTCTACAGTCTAAGAATAGATGTTTAACTCTCCCGGGGGCCAATCATAATTACCTGCCTCCCTACTGACACTCCCTTAATTGCAGTTTATTGATTAGTGAGTGGGCACCAATCCCAAATTAGAGCAATCACAGTTTTTTCTTGGGATTTTAACTGGTATTAAACTACCACTGTGGTGGTAGCTCCAAGACAAAAAAAAATTTTAAACTCATGAATTAGAGGAAGTTGACAAGAGAGAAAATATGGGCACACAGAAAGAAGTGGAGATAAGAGATAGTTCCAATAGAGAAGTCTCTGGTTCCTAGTTCCCAAAGGCCTGTTCCTCCCACAGTCTGGTTGCTGACCCTACTTTGATTCTATGAGCTTATAAATTCTTCATTGTAACCTATGTAAGTCTACATTTGGCTTGGCAAGTTAAACTATGCACAAGGCCTTTTCTGAGTGTATTTGTTCTGTGTAACAAATTACTCCAAAATGTACTGTTTATAACCTGGGAGGCTCTTCTGCTCTCAGCTGGGCATTCCAGAACTCGCTGAGGCAACTGTTTTTCAGTCCCAAAACTGACAGTAGACAGAAGCAACAATGGACAGTTAAAGCTCAGCCTCATAGGAAGAATGAAAGCAAGTGTGTGGCCCTCACATTTGCTGTTATAAAATCTGAATGGATTCAGGCAACAGTGTGCTGAACTGGCTCATACTGGCTCAATACAATGGTTAATACAATGGTCGATGGTTAAATTTTTAGACATTTATAAGACTCTTGTTATAAACAGCCATTATTTAAACTCATATAAATTATGTTAAAAACAAAGATAATATTAAAAACTCATCACTTTATAATTATTTTATGACATTTTACTGTTATCTATGCTCTTGAAGTTATTTCTTTATCTCTGTGTTGGACATACTATATCATCAGTGATTATATCAGTCATGTTGGTTGCTTGTAATGGGCCACAGTGGCAGTACTTATACCCTGGAAATCAGCCAGTGTTATGCTATAAACTGAGGGTGTCCCCCTAAATTCATAGGTTGAAACCCTAATCCCATGTGATGGTATTTGGAGGTGACCTTTAGGAAGTAATTAGGTCATGAGGATGGAGTCCTTATGAAGAGACCGGTGTCCTTACAAGAAGAGGCCAAACGGCGAGCTAGCTAACACTCTCTCCCCATGTGAGGATGCATGAGAAGATGGCCATCAGCAAACCAGGAAGAGACACTGACCAAGAACGCTACGCTTAGACTTCCGGCCTCCAGAACTGTGAAAAATAATGGTTTGTTGTTCAAACCCTTCAGTTTATGGTAATTTGTTATAGCAGCCTGAACTAGACATGCTCCAAATCAGGGCTTCACCGCCACCACCAAGAGCCAGCTGTTAAATATTTACCAGCACACCACCAGATTAAGTCATTTCAGATTAAAAGATTTATCAGACACTACTCTCTTAAAGTAAACAATATGTCTTAGGGAAAATCGACATCTCCACAATTAAGTAGAGATAGAAAAGACCAAAGCAATCTAAGGAATATGTGTGTAAGGTCATGAAAGGTTGAGATTAATTCGATGAGAAGCTCTATATCTGAGAGAACCACATGGCCAAGAGAACCACCAACATGGGTTAAAAGTGACCATGGTGTTTGAGATTTAAAACCAAAGTTGGGTTTCCCAACCATCTAAATATAGATAGTAGGCTAAGAGAGCATTCAGCTCCTAAGTAGGGCATAGTCACCAATACCTTCTTTAGCTGTGGCCAAAAGGAATGGAAAAGAATGAGCTCCCAGAGACTGAACTGGAAGTTCACAGAGAACAGCTATTCCCCAGTCGTAACCAAGGAACGCTCCCCACCACCAACTAAGAAGACCTTAGCAATGTCTGCCCGGTGGGATTCCAAAATTGCTTAGAAAAGTGACTACTGAGTCTATCTCGTTCTTCCCCTGTATGAATGGAAGTGTTCCTGTTCCGGACCAAGGGGAACGACATTCAAACCTGATATATGGGACACTACATACCTTCCCCCAGTGAAGAAACCACCTCACATCACCCAGAGATCCAGCCTTCCCAGCTGCAGGGAATGGACTAAATTTGTGAGTTGATTCTTTTGGGGAAGGGAATGAGTATTTTCTGAGTGTAAGTAAAGAGAGAGAACAGAATATTTTGTGACCGGAAGGGTAAATGGAGGGAACCATGATTGCTGTCTATCAAACATCCCCACTCCTTCTCCCAGGCTGTTGGAGTGATGGCACTTTCCAAATCCCTGATGATGGGTGTGACCATATGACACGCTTTGGCCAGAGACATGTGAGGCTCAGTGGTATGAGTGCCTTCAAGAGCAGTGCACCCATTTATCACTTCTTCTCCCCCTTAGCCACATGACCGGCGCTCTTCCCAACAGTGGCTATTCCATCAGCATGAGTCCTGGAGAAAGAATGGTGTGAAAGCTCCCAGCCAACCCAGAGAAGCACAGAGCATGAGCAAGGAACAAAACCTGTGGTTTTAAGCCACCGAGATGTTTGGCATCATCTAGGCCGCTCTGACGGGTACACGAGAATTCCGTGTTTTTTGGCAATGTAAGTAGATGAAGCTGTATTCCATTTGATCACTAAAACACATGCCAGAGGACTTCCTCTCACACACCAAGCCACGCAACTGAGGACAGAAGAGTTGCCAAAGTCCACAAAATAGTTTAAAGACATTTCAAAGCAATGAAGTACGGGTGTGACCAAGTTATGCATCACTCAGGACTGCCATTGTATTGCCACACATCCATTTGTCAAAACATCACAGTGACTTGAAACAGAAACTGCTTAATTTCTGGATGGCAACCCATGATCAAATGAGGGGAAAAATCAAATAGGAAACTTGAAGAAAGTATGAGTAGCTTGGCGAGTACAGAGAATGCTCGTGGGAAAACAAAACAATTCTGACTTTTAAAAAATTATTCAAAAGATATGGATGTGGAAGGAAAGACATTTCATACTTTTGGTAATTTCTTTACATACTCAAAAAATTATATATGATACAAATTCACATCAAATTAGTCTTAAAAAGCTCTTTTAACAAATATGCAATGAAATCCAAAGTGCTCAGAAAGCACTGTGTCACAGTTTAAATGGCAGCATTATTTCTTCCTTACTGATGCTACACAAACAGTGCATCTTAAAATCAATGGCATCTTAGAATCAATAAAATGAATTATCAGCAAATAATAGTAATAATAGTCACCAATGACAACCATCAGTGGTGGCTCGCTGACAATTTATCATAATGTCTATCCAAATATGCCATTTACTGCAAGGGGGAAAAACAATTAGAATCCCAGAACATTTTCCTTAGTGAGAGAGAACAAGGTTCAGTTACATGATAAAAGTTCTTTCTCCACATGACTGTGGTTCAAATATATGTATCCACATATATGTGTCTTTATATAGTGTGTATGTGTAACATATAATATACATACATTCACATATGTATACATATATAATAAAATGTATTTCAGGGTTTTTTTGCAAGTGAAGAATGAAGAGAAATGCTCTCCTATAAAAATGCTCTTATAAGTTCCAAAGGGATAACATATTGGACTGATAAACTGGATACCACAATTTTACCAACCACTAAACAAGAACAGAATGAATATATTTCTCCCCAGGAAAAATTTTAAGTGAATGTGACAAAATGCCTTTGAAAAAGAAGAGGGTCTCAAAGCCAAAGCATCACTGCCGGGAGAGAGGGGCCCCCGGGGACCTTCCACAGTGTCCTGTGCGAGCTGACAGCCAACATCCTCCACTCCGACTCGGGACGTTGGTTTCGAGAAGTGGCCCGCGCATTGGCAGCCTTACACGCTGCACGCTCAGTCTGCCGCGTAAAGTGTGAGCTGATGTATTATTGTCTGGAAACAGACAGCCAATTAGTTTTAAAAGACAAATGCTTCAAGTTGAACAGCCACTATGGAATTTTTTCTCATCGCTACAAGTTTCTCTGATTCACTTCTTCGCTAAACGTTTATGAGTCCCCGAGGCTGTGTGCTGTCCTTTAGCACCTAATTGTATTGGGCTCAAACATTGATTTCTTTTCTGTTACTCTCCAATAGTAGAAGGACTTGAGTGTGAAAAACATGGCTAATACTTTTAAAAACCTGCAATAGCAACAAGCATAGGAGTAATAATCATAGCTAACGTTTCTGGAATGCTTACTCTGCGAGATTCACTGCGCTGGGCTTTACATTTGTTCTCTTTCAATTTTCATAATAACCCAGTGGCTCGTCATGCGACTGTTTAGAGACTCATATCCATGTGCCACTGTATTACACTGCTACCCATTAGGCTTATTTAATACATATTAAATCTTGATATAGAGAAATGAGTGTTTCAATGCTGACATGCATTAGTAATTTTCCTTAACATACGCTGCTTATCTGGTCTGCCACTCTGCTTTGGATACCTCTTGTACAGTATTGTGAGTGTCTTTTAACTCAGATTTTTATGAAGCCAAAAATATAGTTATAATGCTAAACCATGCATTTCAAATAGACTCCCCTTGACTACACAACTTGGACTATATCAAATGCATAGTATATAGGTACTTAATTGAACTGTTTATAAATTAAAGAATTACAAAGGAAAAGACAAACAGAGATTGATATGAAGATTTAAAAACCTTGGGGAGCTGGGAGAGGAAGCAGAATTAAACTAGGCATTTCCAGGCACTAAGAAACAACCACTTTCAGCGATCATGTGTCAGAGCATGTCTGTGCACATACATGTTCTACACGTTACGGTGGCTCAAGTGCCAACTTCCAATAGCCTCCCCTCTGCTCCCATTCTTTCTAAGAAATGTGTGTAAACCTTAGCTGGGAGAGGTCCATGTGCCATCCACATCAGATTCGCCCAAGTTGCCTATTAAAATGCAAATTCCTGGGCATCACCCCAAACCTCTGGTGCCTTAGCTTGGTCACCCCAGCAGCAGACCCCAAGACCTGAATCAGTAAGGGAAAGTGAGGCAAGGGTGGAAAGAAACCAGCATGTAACATGTTAATGGGCAAGTGCCTGCTTCGGACAGCTGGGGTTAAATCTCTCAGTGGCTCTGGGAAATGGCATAACAGCCGTGCTAGACATTTTGGTGTCAGAACCTGTTTATATTCTTTAAAACCATTAAGACCATTTGTGTGTGTTACAGCCATTGGTTCCTACCATATTAGATATCAACACTTAAACTAATTTTTAAATAACAATTCACAAGCATACATCCTATTAGCCATCACAGGAGTAATATTCCATCCCATTAACCATCACAGGAGTAACATTACACCCCGTTAGCCATTGTAGGAGTAGCATTATCACCCCTGGAAAGTCCCACTTGTACCCTTGAGAGAAAAATCGGAGTAAAAGAGGTGGACAGTATCTTGGTACTAGTTCAAAATAGCTTCAATTTCACAGACCTCCTATAAGAATTTTAGGGTTCTCCAGAGGTCCCTGGAACACACTTTGAGAACCACTAAAGTAGGACATAGCTCAAAGTTGTAAGGAACTGGGATATTTATGTTCCAACTCCCATGCATGAGTGTTTGGGAATATACTAACTCCCTGAAACCCCCAGTCTGCCGTGCATGCAGGTTGAAATATGTCCCTGCGGCCAGAGGCAAAGTCCAGGTGGAGAGTTGTAGGTGCTCGTACTGTGAAGTGTAGGGGTTCTCTGGAATAAACAGGAAGAGAAGGTGCCGGAGGAATATGTGCATTTGTACTGACAGCATCTGCCGCCCTGAGGACCTGTATTTGAAACAAATTCCCTCCGTGATATTTAATGTCCATTAAAGCACTAATGCACAAGGAGCCCAGTCTCCTAGGTCCCTGGAGAATCAGCTGACTCCTTTCAATCTGTATTCCTTTTTGTTTCCATCTTTCTAGTCTGCACTGTGGTGGTGCCACTTTTGTATCAGGGCAGCCAGCACTACTTTCAGAGAACTATCAATCTCTCAGTCTGCAATTGCTCAGAGTTCATACTTTATTTACTACAGGTTGGTTCTCAAAAGTATTTTTATGAGGTTGATTTCCGCCAATATACGCTACAAAAATTCAGCACCTTTCACTTACAATCCCAGAATCAGTTGCCTTATTAATTCGCTGCGAAAACTCAACCCTGTCTCTCTTGCTTCACTATCCAGTAAGCCAAGTCTATGTATCTCCACTATGATGGGATAGAAATGTATAGGCTCTGGTATCTGGGTAGAAATAATGTCTTCCAGACAGGGCCCAAGAAGAAAAATGATTCCTCATTACGAAGAAAAATTGTTGTCAGCCTCTAACATGCTACTGTTTGTCCCAGAAAAGGAAAGTGAAGGTTTCTATGTTTTTCCAGTCCAGTTGACAAAACTAGAAAAGGAGACAAAATTCAAGTCAGGCTCTATCTGGCCAGAAACAAGTGAATTGGGGGTTTAAGGTGCCCTGTGCTGGCAGGCCCTGGACATGTAAGCATGGAGGACATTGCAGGAGGGTAAGGGACAGTGTTGTGCTAAAGCCTACTCACACCATCTCGCAAGAGTTGCATGTATACATTTTTTTTCCAATTCTGCCAGTGATGTCTTGTTGGTAGCTAGAAACCAGTCATGGAAGGAATATGAGAAATATTTACACCATGAAAATTGGCAAACACTAAAAGCCAGATCTTTTTTAAGAGAGCTGGCTGTTAAGCATTTACCAGCGCACCACAGGTAAGGAATTCCAGTCAGGTGAGGCTCTACCAGCAGGAGCAACTGCCTTCTGCTTGTCCCAGTTTCATTCCCAAGCTCACGCACTCTCCCATGGGCGCAGGACAAACACAGCACCTTCCCAGTTCTTAAAATATTAAAATGGTCTAGTCACAAATCCTTCAGCAATGCCCAATTTCTAATGTCCTATTTCTACAGCTCCATGGTCCCTAAACACACAAGGATGCATCTCATGTCTCCTTTACAGTAGCACCAGTTCTTCTCTCAGGAACTGTGTTCACTGCTAGGCAAAAACAAACAAACAAAAAAAAGCCTAATGGAAAAACAAAACATCACCCTACTTCTCGTATTCACATTCCATTGGGTGTAGGGGCCTCCCCTCACCAAACAACTCCATCCTATTTATCCCAGAACAGGAAGAACACCTCAAGAATCCCCAGTTCGCTCTCCATCCCAACAAGATGGGAAGGAGGTGAGACAAGCTTCGGTGCTGGTTCTGGAACAGGAAGTCATCACTCTCATGCTTGGTGAAACTTCCATCTTTTCAAGTTCTAGGACCAAAGCCCTAGAGTGGCTCTGATTTTTTTTAAGTAGTTAAAGAAAGGAAGACTAGAACTCAGAAACCTGGCTATGGGTTATCAGAAAGACCTTATTCTGCGCCCACTCTCAGGTTCTCGCCATCTCCAAGAGCTGCTGAATCCTGTAGAGGTCTCATTAGCAGACATAAGGGTGAAATATCAAGAAAGTCATGGACCAGGGTGGTGAGCATCCACAGATACAGCAGAGCAGGACCAACCCCAGGGTCCAAATCAACCACAGTTTTATGCTCCATAAAGGACTAGTCCCTATGAAGGAAAACAGTGGTGGGCTGAATGATTCTGCTACTTGCTTTCATTTGGTGGTGTCTACCCACAGAATGGAAAGCCAAAAGCTCCTGAGAAACACCTTGATTTTATTTTTCCATCAAATCATGGGTGGCGGTGTTCTCTCATGGGTGTGTGATCAGGAATGGTTGGCTTCTGTGGAACTTCCTGTCAGATACAAAGATAATGAAAAGTAACTGTCTTGACAAAAAAAAAAA
>CM052544.1:114108018-114137345 GCA_028533065.1 Trachops cirrhosus
AGCAAAGAAAAGAAAGGAAGAGGGAAAAGGTAGTCCTCAATATGCATGTGTTTGTCTTGATTGTAATTGTTGTTTCTCATTCTGCTCGTTTATGAATAATAATGATCTTTGTTTCATTAAAGATGAACTGAGCAAAGAGGCACATCTTGAACTGATCAGTCATTCTGCAGGAAGGGATCAGGATAGAAACCTAAAATCCTGTTAGGCTGCCTTGACTCCAGCCTCTCTTTGTATGTAGAGTTTTTGCCAAAATGCATTTAATCCTATAAAGCCCCAGGATGAACATTTTTAGCTCACGGATAGACAGCCTTACTCTATTAGAAAAAGATGCTGTGTGCCTTCCATTTCCAAAGCAAGTGTCTTGGAATGGCAGGGCTGGGCAGGGCTGGAGGAAACCACAGACGAGTTTCTGCACCGTAGTTCAAAGCTGAGGAGGAGCCACGGGAAGCTGGAAGGAATCCTCAAAGGGGCAGTGATCTGTGTTATCATGATGGTCATGAGACCTGCCGGAGGAGATCAGGGTTCCAGGAGGGACCCTACGTCCTGGAGAACTATCTGAGCCATAGGGACGATGGCTCCTGCCCTGGAAAGGCCTCCACACACTTGCCATGCACCTGCCTCCTACCCACAGGGGCAAATTCCTTAGGCTGATTAATTAACCCTTCTCAGGTTCAATCACCAGACATTATCAATGGCTACAATTTCCAGATCCTGCCCTGCATAGAATCACTTTAAGGTCTCTCCATAGGGCTGGGAAAAGAGGAGAGCTCTCCTCAAACCCTTCTAAGCTAAGGTCACATCTGCCTGGAGACTGGAGAGTCCACCTGCTGAGGTGCAGGGTGGCCCAAGGATGTAACGCAGGTATGACTCTACCCTTCCTTCTCTTTTCCTCTCATTCAGCAATCTTTCTGCCACCACTTCCTTTCCGTGTGACCTTGACCTTGGGAAAGTTTCTTAAACATTCTTTGTCTCAAATTCCTTATCTGTAAAGTGGAGAAATATCTCATAGGATGGTGGTCAAGTTTAAATGAATATGTGCATCTAAGGCCTTAGCACAGTGACTGTCACCACGAAGTCCTCAATTAATATTAGCATCTGTTACCTTTTCTGTTATGTTTTATTAATGTTGCTGTTGCTGCTATTTTTCTCTGAGGAAGCTCCAGCTCCCAGAGGGCAGGGATTGTATTTTGTTCTTCTCTGTCCATCCTCACAGTGACAGGCACAGTGTCTTATGGATTCACATGTGTCTTATGGCTTCACATCCAATAAATATTGTACCAAAAAGAGAGGAGAGGTAGAAAGGAGGAAAGAAAGAAGAAAATAGGGCAGGGAAAGAAAGGGAGAGGGGAGAAGGCTGGACAATAAAACCAACTCAGATATAAAAATGGGAAAGCAATAGGAGGGATAACTCATCTAGATGCACTGGAAAAAAGAAAAAAAAACTTTTACCTCTTATTCATCCATTAGATCTCAGTCTAAGCATCTCCTCCCCAGGGAAACTTCCCTGACCACCCAGCCTGAGACAGGCTGTTTTCCATTTCCTTTATTTCAATGGACTTATCTCAGCTTGCAAATATTTATTCATGACTATGATTGACATTAGTCTCCCCCATTAGACTGTACGTTCCATAAATACAAGGAAGGACTTGTCTTCTTGCTCAAGAATTTTGCATAGTGCCAGTCAAACATGGGTTCAGTAAATATTTGTTCAATGAATGAAGGGACTCAGGGAATCAGAGAAGTGTCTAGAACATCCGTAAGTGTCCATGCCACCACTCTGGCCCCAGGGTTTGGGGACAATAGCAGTTACTTTCCCACCCTCCAGTGGAAGCAGGAAGCCCTAACATGGCATCAACAAGTCCTATCTTAATGTCCCCAGAAATGCATGTTGAAACATGTATAACTTCATCTCCAAAGTGCTGGGTGGCCTAAGAAGAACTATCTAATGGTGAATAAAAATCAACTTTAAAATGCTATAAACCAAGAAACCTTGGCCATATATATGAAATAAAATCCCTACAGCTCCTTGGAGAACATCATAAAAGTAGACTATTAACGCAGAACAAAGACTCCACGATGCCAGCATGGCACACTCTGGTCTTCCCAGACACCCTCCCAAAGAACGAGATGCCTGTAAATACCAAGACCTCTAAAAGTGTTTCCATAATAGAGCTAACATCCGATCAGAGCTATGCCAGAGCACTCGGTTCTCAGAACCCCCGGAGTGATGGCTGGGCTGTGTGATTTATGGATAGGACAGCAAGCCATAATAGAGCTAAAATTAGTCACTCCCAATGAATGGAAAGTAGATGTATTGCAAGACAAATACACATTGGAGAACCTGTAGAAAGACTGAACAGTAACCTAACACCGATGACTTGGCTGCTCCTGTCAGGTCACTGTAGTCCATGCGGAAGCATTTTTGTGACCAGCATGACACAGCTCTGCTGCTTTGATGAAACCTTTGAAAGGATCCTTGAGAACAGAGTAGGACTGAAAAAGCACAGGTTCTGGAGTCATAGTCAACTAGGCTTGAATTTCAGATCTGCAGTTTACCAGTTTTGTGCTGTTGGTCCTCCATTTCCTCACTTATGAAGTGGAATGGTATCACTTGCTTCATGGAGTTATATCGGGGGGGTTGGTTACCTGTGGTCCTTTGGCCAAATCTGACCTACCACTTGTTTTTGTAAATAAAGTTTTATTGGAACACAGCCACACTCAATTGTTCACAAGTTTTCTACAGTTGTTTCCATGCTACAGTGGCAGCGTAGTTATGACAAAGACCACAAAGCTTCAGTAAGCCAGATAAATTCTTACTACATGGTCCTTTGCGAAATGTGCTGTTGCCCGTCTGGAGCACAGTTCCTTGTCTCCCTTCACCTGGCCGATATCTTCTCCTCCGTCAGGGCCACTTCTTTAAAACAGCTTTCCCTTAGCACCTAGGTAAGGTTAAATCTCTTGCTCTGTGCTCCCCTAACACCGCTTTGGATAAGACTCATCACATTCGAAGTCCTTCTTCACTGTCTGCCTCCCTAACTAAACCACTTACTTCGTAATAGGCAAGATGAGACCTGCATCCTCCATCCCCACTTAGAGGACTACAGTACATATCTTAGTTGAATGCTATGCAACTCTACCCCTCCATAGTACTTCCCTACTTTTGGAAGACACTCCTGGCAGTGGTGTAAATTTTATCTAGCAGAGAAAAAACCAAGCTCAAGTGGAAGTCATTAAAATGGAGGAAACTTCAAATCCCCGTTAGCAATTAACAACGGAGGAAATTTTGGCAGTGAGCCAACACCATCGCTATGGATATGCTCAGTGGGCTCTTCCTAGAATCCAAACGTCATCCAATATTTGTCAGCCAATATTTTTCAAACATCTCCTCTGTGAAGACTCTCCTTTAGTACTCTAACGGGTACAAAGAAACATAATCCAGTTGAGTCACATTTAAGCCAAGGGCTACTTCTCCACTCGGATCATGAGGCTTAAGTCTCATGTTGGAATTGCCTTTGTAGGGCATCATGTCCTCCAAGCTAGCGTATCATTTCCCAGGACACTTGACACCACTATATTTTCTTTAATTTAAGAACATATTATTTTTGTCCTTGTTTGAGCACCAGGTAAAAAGAGCCAACTTGCTTTTAGGGGCCATGATGTGTGAATATATGAGACTTTGAATGACAGAATTATGCCCAGAGTGGCAAGATGGGAGTTCAACTAACCAAAAAGAAAACTCATATCGCCATGTCGCTCTCAGTCCATGCCATATGCTCATTGATAGAATGAAAAGTGGAATTGTCCACTTTGCTCTCCCTCTCCCCCACCTTCCTCTCTGCCTGTCCTTGTCCCTCTTTCTCTCTCCCTCCATCCCTCCCTCTCTTTTGCTCTCCCCCACACACTTGCACACACTGACACACTGCCAAAGATATATGCTTTAATTTATCTAAATTAAATGTTCTTAGGATCTCAGTCTACTCTAGAACTCCATTCATTCTTCCCCACCTGTGTATCTACCTTTGCATGACAAATTGTGCCAAAATACAATAGCTCAAAGCAACCGTTTTACCGCGCCCGTGATTTTGTGACTCTAGAATTCAGTAAGCACTCATCTGGGGCTTCTGGCTGGGGATCTCTCCTGCACTGCAGTCAGAAGTGGACTGGGGCTATAGTGGTCTGAGGGTTCCATGGGGCCAATGCCCAAACCGTCTCCCGCATGTGATTGGCAGTTGACTCCGGAAGTAGGCTGAGGCCTCGGCAAGGACTGCCAATCAGCGCATCCCCACGTGGCCTCTCCATGTGTCCTTGAGGTCCTCTCAGCATGGAAGCAGGGTTCTGAGGGCCCCAAGAGCAAAGGGTCCAAGAGACCCCTTCAGAAGCTGCAGGCCTCTGTCTAACATAATCTCTGCCATCACTCAGCAGCATCCTGCACAGCTTGTTGGTCATGAATCAGAAATGCAAGCACAAAACCAAGAGGAGGGGAATTGGACCCCGCCTCCCAATGAGGGAACTCGTGGCCATCTTTCATCAGCCATATTCCACACGAATAACCCTTGTTCCCACCCTCTTCTTTCCTAGAACTCTTAAAATAACTGGTTAGCCATTTTGTCCTCTATGTAACAAAACCAAATGTATATACTATCACAGGAAAATTTTTAATCAAAAACATTAAAATAATAATGTACCTCAGGTCCCGTTGGGGCTTGGCCATAGCCTCCGCACCTGCACTGTCCCTGGCTGTCCAGCTGAGGACTCCGAAAGGGGCCAGCACTGCAGTCTCCTCATCTGCTGTGGCCGGCCTGCTGCGCTTCACACAGAACCTTCTCTGTACGCGCCACCGTATGGCTCTGCAGAAGAGGAGTTTACACTTACATGTGGAGGCTGCGTTATTTTCAAAGCGCTTTCACATTTTAATGCCAAGAGCAGGCAGGTGACACAGGCATCCCTAGCCCATGCTTTCCCCAAAAGCAGAGGCTGAAAGAAGGATTTGGATACACACTTCGTTTGAGATGGGATCCCAAGGGACAGAGCAAGGGGGTGGAAGCGTGAGACAGGAAATAGAGGCAGAGCAATAAAGAACTCAATAACCAGGTTACCACTGTGGGCAACTGAGGCCCAACCCCACTGGGGACCTTGGAGAGATTGTGTGAAGTGTATTTTAGGATTGTCCCACTGAGGCACAAGGAGGCTGGGGTATTTATCCACCAGCTTCTGCACTGCACTGGTTGGGGTCACTCCTGGAGAATTAAATCCTTGGTACTCCCAGCCTGCCACGCTGCCACACCAGGAACTGGACCAAGACCAGAGACCACCCTTGGGAGGAAAAAACTAAAGAAGCTGCCAGCATGCAGGCCATCTCCAGGGTGAGACAGCGGAGGCGGATGGGACGCCCACAGCGTCTACCGCACTGTGCTAAGAATTCTCTGAGTTGTATCTCAGTTCATCTCCACAGCAATTCTGTTGTTATTGTGCATGTTGCCACTCTCCCCATTTTACAAAGGAGGGAACTGAGGCTCAGAGAGGTTAAGCAACATGCCCCCAGTTACCCAGCTGGTACAGGTCAGCGTACTTCCAACTTCTATACTAACTTGCCACTCAGAGGCCCAGAGAGGGTAAGTGACTTGCCTGGAGGCACCCAATAAACACCCACAAACAATCAGATAGAAAAGCATCGTCACCTCTGGCTTGTCATCATACTGTTCCTTCCAGTCCTCTCCCACTGAGCTCCATGCCTTGCAAATGCAAAGCCTAGTGAAGAGCTTAACCAAAAACATTTGCATGTCTTTTGACTCAGCAAAGCAGACAATACATGCTGTAAGTCAAAACATGTGTCATCTGTACTCCACATTAAGGATCTCCCCAATCGGGGATGCTCTCTCTACCCCCAACTGTGTGGAAACAACCCACAAGGATTCTTCCCAAAATCAGACCGTACTTTGGATACACCGAGGAGAAGAGGCAGAGAACACACAGACTCAGCCAAGTGTAGCTCCAGTGAGGACTCACTTTTCCTGGAATTCTACTTAAGAGCCTTAGCACTGGCTCAACACCACGGGCGTGCAACCTAAACAGAATGACACAGCAGCGGCCTGAGTCAGGGGGCGTTTCCCATCATGGACCCTGGAGAGTGACTCATGGAGGTAGTGAGCGGTGTGCAGGGATGCTCTTGGACCAGAAGATGGATGGGCAGTTGTAAAACAGACCGGTTGACAGGAGCAGAAAGGCACGAACACTTTTAAGCTGCCCCTCTACCCTAAATACCTCCTATCACACCCATTATAAAGGTGAGACTCTAATGATTAGTAAGTCAAACAGGGTCGCAGAGCTAATCAGCTCAGAGTCTAGATTTAACCTCTGCCAAGTGGCTGAGTCTCCAAAACTCATTCTGTTACACCTCAGAGCCAGGAAGCCACAGTGTACACTCCTTGCAGGTAGGACTGTGCCTGGTTAAATGTCATGTACGTGCCCCATTCCACCCTACCCCAGCTCCATGCCTTGCTCGGGGTAAGCTCCTTCTCGAGTGGTTCAGGACTTCACGTGGGGAACAGAAACTGCACGCAGAAGGAAGGTGTGAGACCATCAGTGGAATGGTTTGCAGGAATTGCCATCCGGGTTCCTACAGAAAGTGCAGTGAGGCGTTCACAGAGAAGACAGGTCTGCAGGGAGGTATAGGAGTTGCCATGGTGATGATAGAGGAGGTCCAGGAAGAGGGACAGAGACCAGGCTTAGGGATGGGCAGGACACAGTGAGGGGAAGAGTAAGTGAACTGTCTGGCTAGTGTTTATGGTTTAGCCAAAGGAAAATGGGAAAGAAATGTGGCAAGGTTGGCCATAATCACACCTACCTTTGATCGTCAGGTTTCCGATTTTGGAAGGTTTAGGAATTAATAATTAAAAGCTTCCTACGTGCCAGAGGCTGTTCTCACAATTTACGGCAGGATTTCTGAACCTGAGCACTACGGACATTTGGGGCCAGAAGACTGTTTGGTGTGGAGGTTGTCCTGTGCACTGGAGAAAATTCAGCCACATCCCTGGCCTCTACCCACTAGACACCTGCAGCATCTCCCTCTCCCAGCTGTGATAACCCAAAATATCTCCTGACACTGCCAGATGTCCCCTGGGAGGCAAAACCATTGCCCCCAAGGGTTGCAAGCCACTGAGCTACATGTCTTATTTAATTTTCACAGCAACTCTACAAAGTAGTTACTCTTACCTGCTCTACTGCACTGGTGGGAAAACTGGGGCACAGAGAAGTTACATAATATGGCCAAGTTCACTGGGTTTATAAGCAGCAGAGTCCAGACGCTCGGCCAGAACAGACTGATTCAGACCCGTGACCAAGTTCCTCACTGTGCTTTCATTCAACACGCTGCAGCAGAAAATGTTTAAAATGCAGGATGCAGTGAGCCTTGTGCTTACAGTTAGGATGAAATGTGTATGAAGATGCATGACAGCAAATAGTAGTACACACACAAAAGTAATAACATAGGTTTAAATCAGAGAGGTGAAATTACGGGGGCTTGCTTTCTTTCTTTAATAATGTCATTTTTAAAAATATACGTGAAGGGCTTGATGGACTCTAGGAAATACCTCTAACATTATTTTTCCGCTTATTTTCAAGAATAAGTGGCTAAAATCAGTCCACTCCCTCTCATTCTTTGAGACTCAGCTCAGGCATTATCTCCTCCTCCAGGAAGTCCTCTCTGGTTTCTCCCTGGATCCACTCCTGCCTCTGATGTGGCTTCATATATTTATTCTATAAGAGCATCTCACCAGAGTCCTCATACCATAATTTCTACCCACCAAGTTTTACCAAAGAATGATTGACAAATAAAATATGTATATATTTAAGTATACAGTATGATTTTTTTATACACATACACACTGTGAAATAATCACAACTATAGTCCACTTGGGTATAGTAGTCCCCCCTATCCACAGGAGACACATTCCAAGACATCCCCCCAGCGGACACCTGAGACCCCTGATAGTGCCAAACACTGTATACACTGTTGTTTCTTGTGCATACATACCTATGATAAAGTTTAATTTATGTCTTAGGTTCATTAAGAGATTAACCATTATGACTAGTAATAAACTAGAGCAATTATAACATATACTGTAATAAAAGTGACATGAATGTGGTCTCTCAGAATATCTTATTGTACCAAATTGACCCTCCTTCCCGTGATGATGTGAGGTGATACAATGCCCACGTGACAGGGTGAAGTGAAGTGAAGGACGCAGGCGTTGTGAGGAAGCATTAGGTTACCATTGCCCTGACACTAAGGAGCAAGCACTTGACCGCTCATCTTTGGCATATCTGAAGCTCCAGCATCACTGAGCTTGTGCTTTGGCGCCCTCTGCTGGTCAGGAACTCAGCTGTTGGGAATGTGTGTGCACGTGGGGGCGGGGTGAACGGCCCCTCAACCAGCTCTTTGAAATAAATTTTCCCTGATACCTAGGTCGGTGCCCTATCTTTTTTTAATTTTTTTATTTTTTTTACACAGAGAAGCAGGAATGGCAGGCATGCCAAGGCAGACCAAAACAAAAACTTTAAAGGAAATATATTCAAAACAAAAAAAGAAAAACTTGTTTTCTCAAACATTCCTACAAAGCAAACTGTGTCACACCCGTTTTCCTCATTTAACCCAATTCGCACTATCAGGACGGCAGTGCAGGCAAAATGTTAGCGGACTACGATGCAGACAAAAAGCTGAAGGTCATTGCAGTGCAGAAAGAGTGAACGTCGCTGCACACACACGCATGTGCGTACTCACCTATTCTGATACCCTAATACCTGGGTTCGTTGGTTTTAGAAACAGCTGCCTTCCACTCCCCTTTAGGTCTGCCGTTTCCCGTCAGGGAAGCGCTCAATGGTTGTCAATAAGGCCAATGCAGCCTCATAACGGAAGAGGTGTTAACTAGACCCTGGCAAGCGCTTCTCCCGTGTTTTGTCTAACCCTATAAAACAGGACTTATAATCCCCATTTTGCAAAGTTCTGAGAAGTTAGGCAACATTACCCACAGTCACACAGCTAGTGTGCCATATAGGGGTTCAGGACAAGTCACCCCAAGATGTGCCTCAGTGGTATGCAGATTATTTTGAGCTCAAAGCAACAGACCTTGTGGGCTCCAAGAGAAACTTCTGCTCCCCACTTAAGCGTTCACAGGAATTTAAATTAGGAGCCTGGCCCACGATGAGTCATCACCAGAAGTGACTCTTTGCCTACCAACATGGCGGGCCAGCTGCTCGGCACTGAACACGGGCTCTCTCTGCCACGGCCTTTCGAAGCCCAGAGATGCTTCCCCTCAGCCCTAGCTCAGAAAGTCTTACGTACCTCAGTTTCCCTTCTATCTCTGCATCTCTCATGTAAGTGGGACCTCTAACGGTCTCATAGGGTTCCCATACACATGTATGTAAGTAAATTTGATCATTTTCTCTTGTTACTCTGTTTCATGTCTATCTGATTATTAGACCCGCAGAAAGAACCTTGAGGGGAGAGGAAAGTTTCTTCCCCCGGACTTTGTACCAGGCCCATCGGGACCTCCTCTGGCCACACCAGACAAGGGAGCAGATGCCGACCCGAACTGTCAGCATCTCAGAATCAGACACTCATCCTTCAGGCTTTAAGAGGCAGCCTCCAGTGCGCCCAACCAGGAAAGGGGAAAGCTCGGAGCTAAAGACATCAGAGTAGCTTTCCTGGGGCCACTCGGTTGCTCTGAATCATCCAGTGAAAACAAGCATGTTGCCATCTGGTAACTACCTTGGGGCTGTGGTGTGTCAGCCGCTCTCCTTCACCCTGCCCTCCTAAGGAAAACACGGCCCTGGGTGGTCCAGATGGCCGGAGCACAATGAACAGAGCTCGCTGATACATGTGTGACCCCTTTTGCCACAGGAAGTCCTCCCGTGCAAAAATGCGTTCACGCAGATTTTCCTCCTTGTAAATGGCTCGTTAGAGAGTCAACACCTTCTCAGGGGGATGCAATTAAAGGCCCCAGAAGCTTGCTGTGCACCCCGGTCCCCTGTGCTCCCCACCAGCTGTCCACTGCCCCAGGGAGCCTCGAAGGACCAGCTCCTTCACTGCAGACAGGAAGGAGAGACACTTTTACCAGCGGGCTTTTTACGATCACACAGTTTTCTGTCCTTTCTCCACTCTTCCTTGCACCCCTAACAGCCAGTGTTGGGAGAGACACCCTCTTCTTGGTCTCAATAGAGCACCTGGGGATCTCTGACTCACCACCCCCCGTGGAGAGTCCCTACCAGCCTTTGGGAAGGGGGAAATCTTGGGGGAGGGGGCAGAATTCACCACAGAGTGAGGGCAGCCTTGGTTACTCTCATTCTTTAAATGGCGCAGCAGCTGGAACTTCAAACGGGCTCCTCGGAAGTCCTAGACTACCTCCTGCTGACCAGTTCTTCCCAACTTTCCTTCTACTCGCTTCGAGAACTGAGAGACAACGTGCAAGAACGAGAGGTGAAACTGAATCGTATTGAAGGGCTCTCCCTGCAGGAGGGAGTATTTATTCCAGTAAACGTGACCTGGACTCCGACTGCGCTGAGTCTTGTTTCCATCCTTTGTGAAGTAGGGCTGATAAAAGTAACTCATTAACGGTGTAGCTGGGATGCTGAAGTCTACAGATGCATCTGCCTGGTGTATAGCAAGTACTTAATAAAGCTTTTGTTACTTGAGTATTGATGTTATTGTAGACTTGTTATTGATGTTGATGCTGTTGATATATATTGATAAATAATATCACAGCAGTCAAAACAGCACTCAGACATTTCTTTGAGCCCAGAGTATGCAGTTCATTAGCTATGGTAGGGATTCTCAATGTCAACACTATTGACATTTGGGTCGAGATGATTCTTCATCGTGGGGTGCTGTCCTGTGCATGGTGGAATGAGTGACAGCCTCACATGGCTGCACCCTCTAGATGCCAGCATATCCTGCCCTCCATTGGTGACATGTCTCCAGACGTTGCCAAATGTCTCCAGGGGGAAAAATATGTCCCTGGTTGAGAACCACTGATCTATCCCATTATGTGCCAGTCACTCAACTTCTTACCTTCAACTTGCTGTTTTTTAGTGGCAAAGGGGGAAACATTTTATTTATTGTTCGAATGACGATTAAGTGACAGAAACTGTAAATGTCGTCTCACTTTATTCCCACAGTACTGGAGGTGAGGCCCACTGACAGATGAAGAAATGGGAGACACCCAAGACCATCCCATGGTGGAGGTGACTGGACCTAAGGAAGACCAGGGCGTGTGATACAACCTCAGAGAAGAGAGAACAGAGGGTCATTAACAGGTCTTAGACAGGCCAGAATAAAAGCAAAAGCAAGAGTCACAGAAAGCAAATAAGAGAGTAGAATAAATGGTCCCAAACTAAAAGAGTCCAAGGGCCCTAGGCCCTACTGGGGTGCATTAATTCAGGGGAAGAGTTCTGCAGCTTCTGGCCAGAAGCTCAGCCAGGGAAGTAACCAACTGTGAGGCTCCACGGGGTGCTTTTAACCTGAAACGGAAGGGTGACATCCTCACCCCACAGAAAGGACCTTTCCGGGGCTGTGAAGGTGAGTGTGGCCACGTGGAGGAAAACCAGAGAGAAACTGAGCAGATACATCAAACGTCTCCCACCGTCATCCCCAGAGGAATGTGTGTCTCAGCCAGGTGCCTGTGTTCACCCGTTCGCACGGGATTTTCACCCTGAAATCAGTCCGCCTGGAGTAAAGCTGGGCAATAACCCTGACCTATTCGCCGAGGCTGTCATTACTGGGTGACTCACCGCACAGGAAAGAGAGGGAGGAGGAAGAAGCAGACCAGCGTGACTATGTAAGGAGCAGAAAGCCCCGCTCCCTGGGCTCCGGGGAGGCAGGGATGAACGCAGGGCTGCTTCCTGCTGCCTTAGTCACAGCATCTTGAAGGGAAGTGGGGCCACCTGCGTGGCTGTTTGCCGGGCTGAGGGCAAAGATCGTGGGAACGGGGCTCTGAAGAGATAGCGTGGGGTC
This sequence comes from Trachops cirrhosus, assembly GCA_028533065.1. Lineage (NCBI taxonomy): Eukaryota > Metazoa > Chordata > Mammalia > Chiroptera > Phyllostomidae > Trachops > Trachops cirrhosus. The sequence continues at coordinate 114,120,026 of CM052544.1, forward strand.
TAGCTCTGAAATGGACTAGCAAAGCAACACTGAGTGGGTCTTTTTTCTCCTCCTAGCTGCAGTTGCTTTCCCTATTGCAGTTAGGGAGCAGCCGCTGCATGGAATAACTTGTTGTGAGGTGTCGAGGACTAAGAACTGCAGGAAATTAGCCTTACCATCTACCTTTGAAGAGAAGAAAGCCTTGGAGCCTTTCTCTAGCACTAAAGCTTACTAGGTTTCAAGGGTCTGGCACCCAGATTCTCAATTTTTGGCAGAATCAACTGGTCAACCAATTCACCTGGTGAGAATCCACACTTCCACATTCTCCTCTATTGTCTCCTGATTCTAAGAAGGTCCCTCTAATTCATTGGAAACCAACTTTCTCAGAACAGTTCCTTGAGTACAAGTTTATACCGGAGGAAGAAACAAAGCCCAGTTCTAACTCAACACTCACTACCATCACGCTTTCAGAACCCCACCGTGGTCCAACTCTACTCTCCGCATTCCCCCTGCCCCACGCCCCTGCCGAAGACTAGGACACAGGAGAGCTTTCATCAGCCTTGCCAACATGCACTTTCAGGGACGGAGGACAAAGACCTGGCTCCAGAGAACTGGTCCAAATGCGTTCTCAAACGCGGTATTCATACCAGTATGGTGCATTTGGTTAAGCGTGCCCCCCCTTCCAGCTCTGAGTAGCCACAAGGGACGTTTCATCCATATGTTTCTCATTCATTCAAATGTAACTCGCTTAAACACTGCTAAGCAGTGCAAGGCTAAGACAGGCTTGCGTGCTATATCATTTATTAATTTTGTTTTTATTCCAGAAGCAGTAAACTATATTTTCCAGAGAGCAAAAGATCTCAACCCTCAAAATATTTACACTTGAGCCAAACACAGAAACTCCACACTTTACTGCGATTACATTGTGTGGAAACACACCTCTTAGCCCAGGGAGGTCAGGGACTCTCTACTGAATGATGTGAAAAACGTATCTAGTAATTACAGTGGAATTTTACAGCTGGAAAAACGCGTTTTTTCCATAACACAAAGTACAGAATATAGAATATGAAATGGCACAACATCCTCTCAATTGTTAAAAATGTACAGAAGATGCCACAATTCTCAAGCAGGGAGAGGACATCAGAGTTGTGTAGCGTAACATGCTTACATTCATCAGAAGAGGGGCTGAGATTTTAACAAGCACTGGTCTAGAAGAGAAGCATCACCCATGTCTTCCTCTAGAAATTTTAAATACATGTGATGTTTCCTGCTTCTTCACTTCACAGTTAATTCCATTTGATTTATAAGTGAAAAATGATTGTTCAAAATGTACTACCATTATTAGCCAGTCAGTTTAATGGTCTTTTTAATTATGTCTTCACCACTTTTAATAGTCTGATATCAGATTAGACCTTCAGTTTCTGCTTAAATCGTAATTCTTCCTTCCTTCTTAAAAAGTGAACTCCCAGGTTAAAGAGAGAGAGAGAGAGAGAGAGAGCAAGCTAACGCATTACAGGCAATGAGAGGGAATCAGACCCAGCCGACCCCTCCCTAGATTGCACAAATTGTTCGATCTTTGAAAACCTCAGTTACTAAGTCTATTAAATGCTCATCATCTCCTGTCTTGCTCCCAGTGCTGGGAAATGTGTTCATCATCTTAACACCTTTAAAACTGGAGCTCCCCCAGAAGAAAGGTTAATTCAAAAGTAAAGAAAATCAAATGTTTGAGGCCAGAGCAAAGAGCACAGAGCTGGCAGACCAGGACACAAAAGCAAGATCTCCCCAGCTTTACATGGCGTCTCCCGGAGCGATGGCTCCTAGGTTCTCTCTGTGGTGGCTTGTTAGGTAATAGAAAACCAGGAAGGGACAGGAAATCCTAGGCTCAGTGGTGGAGAGAATAGTGCACATCCCCCAGAGGTGTCCACATCCTAATCCCCAGAACCTGTGAATATGGTCCCTCACCTGCGGGTGTGATTCAGTTAAGGATCTTGAGAGAGGGCAAGTAGCCTGGATTATCCAGGTCAGCCCAATGTAATCGATCACAGGACCCTTGTAAGTGAATGAAAGAGGCAAGACAGTCAGAGAAAGGTATGCAGGTGCACTGTTGCTGGCTTTGAGCATGGAGGGAGGCATCACAAGCCAAGGAATGCAGACAGCCTCTATAAATTGGAAAAGATGAGAAGAGGGATTCTGCCTTGGAGCCTCCAGAAGGAACTCAGTTTTGCCAACACCCTGACGTCAGCCCCATAGACTTATTTTGGACTTCTGGGACTTATAGTTCTCTAGGACTATAAGAGAGCGATTTTGTGTTGTTTTAAGTCATGGCGTTTGTGAAAATGTGTCACAGCTGCCATAGGAAACCAATACAGGTGGTACGTGAAAGCTCTGGGCTAGGTGGCCAAGCCGTCCCGCACACACATTCGCCATCATCCCAGGGTTACCAGAAGGAGTGGGGTAATTTTATATCTAACACAGAGAAAGACAAGAAAGAAATCACTCGTGCACACAAGAGCAAGATGTTGACAGAGAGAGATAGATAAAGTAAGATCCAGGAAGTCACAGAAATTGAGAAGGCTCCAGCCTGCCACTGACCATCACAGTGGAAACTAAATCTCCGAGGGGCAACATAGTCCTGAATGACATCTGGGGTTAATGTGGCTAAGCTCCAGTAGCAGAAAAAGAAACATGGTCAAGGACCCAGGTCAGTTCTAGAAACACACGCATACACAGTTGACCCAGGTTGCCGTACGTTGATGACGCCTTAATTGCTGCTACTGAAAAGTTTGATGAGTGAGCTCACGACTAATGGTCACAGGGTGAAAGGGGATCCTCGGTGGATCAGACTTATTCCAGAATAATTCCCTCAAGACTGTATCAGCTTTTGACTGGTTGACTCTAATCCACCAATAGCTTTATTCATGATAGCAACAGTTTTGAACAGCAGAAAATTTGAGCGTGTCATTCCTCATCTTACAATTTCTGGCAAGTAAAAGCATCCGTGTCACACAGCAACTCTTGGTTTCACCTAAGTTGTCACCTCGTGACTTCTGGCTGATCCTCCTATTGAAACAGACCATGAAAGAAAAGACATCTGACAGCCCAGAAACCATCAGATCCGACTAACAGGCCGTTTGAAGGTGACTTCAAAGGATGAACTTCAGATGTGTTTCAGCGAGCGGTGCCAAGGGAGGCGATTGTATGGAGTCTGAAGGGGAGGCCTGGAAGGGGATTAATCCCATGGGTGTCCATAGCTCACCCAAATGTGTTTATCCCACCAGTCATCAAACTGTTGTTAATCGCACCTACTACAGGAACGAGCTGAAGGCAGAAAGGGTTGCTTATGTGAGTGGGCAGCAACAGATTCACAGCAGTTTGTCTTCTGACTTCAGAAGGGGCGGTTCCCAATGGCCTCGCAAGGAACCATATGCTGGCTTTGGCATGTACGTCATCTAATCCTTCTGTGCATTCTCTATTTTACCCGGAGACTAGAAATAGAGATAGATATGCACATGGATGGGTGGATGGGTGGGTGGATGGATGGATGGATGGATGGGTGGATGGATGGATGGATGGATGGATGGATGGGTGGATGGATGGATGGATGGATGGAGAGAGGAGGGAGAGAGAGAAAGAGAGAGACATCCGTCCACAATAAGGAAGGTGATGTTTGTGGGGAGGTGGGGTGCAGGTAGGGTACGTGGAGAGGGTGAGGAGTCTTCATCACTGATGTCAGTCTTACAAAACATTTAGCTGAAACCGCTAAATGTAAAACCACTGTCACGCCAGCGTCACCCAATTTACTAACACTAATGTGGCAGCGATGGCAGAGCGGCCCTCCGCCCTGCCAGCCTGCGAAGCCTTTCTCTGCGACACCCTCTACCCAGAAAGCCTCGGCTGAAAATAGCTGAGGCATTGCATTCATCTTGCAACATTTTCTGCGTTAACCCAGACATTCAGTCACAGCTATTTCAGTTTATAATTTATGTCTTTCCTACTTTCCTTTGTTTTAATGTCAGATTTCAGTTTTATCCAACGTATAGTACAAACATTCTCTATTTTAAGATGCCTCAAATCTATTTGGAAAAGATGATGTTTTGAATGATTGATTAAGTTCCTCCAAAAAATTATGGTCCTTGGAGTATCTTCTTCAATGATCATAATTAATCATTTATTTTTTGGTATGTTTCTTTAATTTGGTCCTATAAGTTTTAGGTATTTGTTGTCTTGCTGTCTATATCTCACGTATCTCTTTAAAGAGCTGTGGTACCAAAGACCAGATATTTGTACCGCACCCCTGAACCTAGCCACAAATGTTTTTCCAATGCCAAGCGCCTCCAATGCCATCCAGCATTTAGGAAGTATTTACTGTGTTTTGGACAAGCACTTTTAGACTAAATTATCTTATCTAATCCTCATCATGGTCCTTTGAAGCAAGCATTATTATAATAATCTTACTCTAAAGATGAGGAAACTAAGGCACAGAGAGGTGAAGGAAGTTTTCCGAGGTATTGAAATATTTGAGTGGTGAACACAAGAAATTAAGTCCACCAGACTTCACCCAGAACATACATTCTTAGCCACTATACCGCGTGGCCTTAGAAGAGAAGTGGCAAAATGAGCAGCCCCATGAACGTGCTTCCCTTCCTGGACCAGCTTCTCTCGTCACTTGTCATTTCAATGAGAGAACAGTGTAGCATTTCATGCACCCACACCCCATCCAGACCTAGTGATGGTTCCAACATCTGAGCGTCATCTATTCACCCTAGAGCATTTTTAATGGTCCAGTAGATTTTTATTGTGTTGAAATTTTCTACCACTGGCTATTTAAAAGTATATTATATGAGAAAGCTAAACATGGAAGTTTTATCATTATACAAATACTATGCTAACTAGTTTGATAAGTTTCTCTATAATGTTCAACTGGATAATAATGATCTTTCCCTCCTCCCTTCATATTCCACCCACTTGAGATCTTCAGTGTTTTCAGCGGAAAGTCATGGTCAAGTCTATTGTCCTCATAACTCCAGGAGGCCCAACAGCATAGCAAGAGCAAGAAATAAAGTACAGGGTCTTTTAGTCATAAAACTACGATGTTGCAAGAAACCATGAACCTGGAACATTAGGTCCAGACAACATGGCCTGGCCTGTCCCCAGTCTTCTCCCTGTCTTTAAAGGATGAAGATAGTGAAGTGGTTTGGGGTTCCCCTGACCTGAGTCCCTTGCTCTGCTTGGGGGAACTAAGAAGGTCCCTAGAAGCCACAACCTCTTACATTAGGATACATCCTGGGTCTTCAGTACATCTCCTGGACCACTAGTCTGCTGTCTGTGAGGAAGAATGAAGTAGAGAGAACCTAGTCTAGTCTGGTCCACACTTTTTGCCAAAGTCTTTTAATCCAGGCACAAGTCTGTTGCTCCATCATCTACACTTCTATCAGTGTTTATGGAAACATAGATCACACATGTGGTCTTTTGTCTTCCCTTCGATTAAAATGAAATTACATTGAATAATAACTATTGTTTTGTACCTATGAAGCCATGGCTAACTTAAAGTAATTAGACTGAATTCCTCGTCCCTAGTTGGACTTTTCACCTCATGGGGGGACAGACAGTGCACACTGGATCGCTCAGTCCTCCAGAACCCACGAACGGCAACTTCCCCTGCACTCGGCTACAGAGCTAAAGGATTTGCTTCCCAAACCCTGTTGTAATTAGGGCTTCCTACGTGACCCAGCTGCTCTCAAGCAAATCCACCCTGTAAGACAGGAGAGGCAGAAAAGGTCATCAAGAAGCAGAGTTGCACAGCTCCTCGGAAACACACAATACTGGAGACATTGGGATTTCCGCAGCCACTGTCTCAGGGGCCCTGGTGTCCAGTGTCCAGTTGCGTGGGAGCAAATGCAGCAGAGAGAGTTGTTTACCTTCTGCACACCCTTTGAAACTTCTGCACCACCCACCACTCTCCGCCACAAAGTTTTGCCTTAATTTTCTTCGTCTGATCAATCATATCAAATTTATCCTTTGTGAAGCAAAATACATTCTGGTGTCTCTGGGTCCTGGAGCGCTCCTTTGCTGGGACCTCTTCTCTGAAGCCACCACCTCTCCATAAACGTGAGGCACACAGAGAAGAGTTGAATGCAAACTAGAGAAAATTGAATTTCCTTTATTTCAACTCACAGTCACCTAGAGATAAGCCTGCTGAAGGGCAGATTTTTGAAAGATACAGAAGTAGTGGTCACTTGCACATCATTTATTATTCATTTCTTTAAAAATATTTAATGGGTAACAATGCTAGATTAAGGGGTACAATCCCTCCTCCTCCTCAGGGGGTCACAAGAAAACAGGAGCTGTCAGGAGGGAGGAGCAGAGTGCAATGAGCACCCAACCCGGCCTGGGGGAGTCAGAGAAAGTTGTTCCTGTGGAAGGGACATCCGTGCTGACACTGGCTAAGCAGCTGACAGCGGGCACAAGTGAAGGACAGCTGGAAAATTAGTTTGATGCAGAGGAAGCAAAATGTGCAGAGGCCTTGAGGTGAGAGGGTCAAGAGAATTGAACTCACGCGGGGTTCCATTCAAGCTGTTCAGAGTATCACATGGGTGTTGTATCAACGCCAAAGCCGAAGGGTTAATAGGGCCCAGATTACAGAACGTGTTCGGCCAACGTGGTTTGAACTTGATGTATTTCAAGTTGAAGGAAGAATTTTCAGCACAGTATTTTGGTAAGGGGAGAGCCAGGATAACTATTATATAAGAGCCAATAGGAGAAACAGCAGAAGGACACTAGACACCAGAAGGCAGAGAGAGAAGGAAATATTCCAGGAGAGAAGATAAAAACGCCGAGAAGCAGCTACTGGGAGCCTGTTTTGATGACCACACAAGTTGGCACCAAGTTAGTGTCAAACTTTGGGGGCAGACGGGGGCCCGGGGTGTGTGCACAGTTTCAGAGGAGCCAGAATGCCCCTCACAGCTTCATGGATCTGCCACGTGATGTTGTCCCCGGAGAGCGGAGGACCCACTAAATGCTCCCTTCACAGAACTCGCCCACTGGAGGACAGAAGACGGTATCCAGAGAGAAGGAAGTTTCCAACGTTTTCTGAGCAAGAAGAGCTGGTGCTGCTTCCAGGGCTGGCCCCACCGTCTCCCACAGCCTCCCGGACCTCTGCCAGCTAGAGGCTGTCTCAGTGACTAGTTAAGAGGGTCTGATTTGAGCTGCAAGAGAGGAAAACCCAACACAGGGTGCTGAGTGGGAGAATTTATGGCTCATCAACTCTCCATTCTCTATTGAGATAAATGTCCCCACCACGGCTCACACAAAGACTCGGTCCACACCACTGGAATGGAAGTGATGTAAAATTAAAAAGCTCTTTTTCAAAGGTCTCATTCCAGAAAGCCAAAGCCAAGGAAAATACACAATTATTTCCAAGATGAATGCCTTGCCTGGCAAGCTTTCCCCCTCTCCAGCTGGATGCTGGGGTTCCTTGTCTCAGTGCATTAATTGACACTTAAATCCAAACTTTATTGTTTCTTGTATGGGGAAACACCGCCCACATTTAAAAGAAAAAAATTAAAAATTGCCTTGCATACGGAACACAGTAACAACTTCGGGTCGAGATGTTCTAAAATGAAAAGAGTGTTTTCTTTCAACCCCAGGCAGGTTCAGGCACAAGGGCCGGGCTCTGTTTCCTGGCCAGGATGTAAACCAAGAACACCACCCTTGCAGGGAAGCCGCCTTGGGTTTGAATTCCAGCTCTTGAATTCCACTTATTAACTGTGCACTCTTAGACACTCACTCACTTCCCTGAGTCTCGATGACAATAATCCTTCCTCCTGGAGAACTTGTGAGGCTTAAATAAACAACGTGGTGCTCGTGCCAAGCACAGGACTCAGCTAGCTGAGAGGGCTCAATGCACAGGGGTTGGCTGTTTGGTTGATGGTTATTTCTCCGCCGTGAGAAAGCCAATTGACAAAGGAAGACCCAAGAAGACCTGGAGGATCATGCCTAGTTCACTGGGTTGTGTTGGCTCGCCAGCCTTCAGAGTGTCTCCCTCGTGATGCTCAAATGGATGGAAAGCCCAGGAGCAAACAACTAGTCAAGGAAGGGAACGTGACTAGCCAAGTGAGAAGAAGCTATCAACCAAGAGATACTATTGGTTGCTTACCATACGTCTTAGGCAGCTCAGCTGGCAGATGGTTGCTTCCCTGAGCCTATAACAAAATAGCCTAGACTGGATGGCTTAAACAGTAGAATTTATTTATCACAGTTCTGGAAGCTGGGAAGTCGAAGATCAAGGTGCTGGCACATTTGGTTCTTGGTGAAGGCTCTCTCCCTGGCGTGCAGATGGCCGCCTCCCTGCTATGGCCTCCTGCGGCAGTGGGAGAAAGCTCTGGTGCATTTTTCTTCCCTTATGAGGATGCTAATCCCATCATGTGGGCTCCCCCAGTGATGGGGGATTACAGCCAATAGTTTACTGTTTTATTTTCTGTGTGACTCTAACTGGAATAAGCCAGTAAGGTGTGACTGGACCTTCAAAAAATGTAGAGACCAAAATGTTCGTCTTGGTTTTTATTTGTTTATCGAGTCCTCCCTTCATTCAACAATCATGTATCGTGTGCCCACTGGATGTGCCAAGATGAACAGGACACAGTTCCTACCCTCCAGGAATGACCAAACTATGAAGTAAGACAAACACTTAAATAATCATAATGCTACGTTGCTTTAAATGAGGCACTTGCCAAGAACCCATGGCAATGTAGGATGGAACAGGAAGAAATTCTTTTATTCATTTGTTGAACAATGACTTCAGAGGAAAGCTAAATTCTGAGCTGTATCTGAAGGATCAGCAGAAGTTGGCCAAGTAGGGACCGTGAGGAAGGGCATTTCTGGCATGAAAGCTTAATGGGCTTCGGAAACCGATGCTTGTTCTATGCAGTAAGTAACCACCTGGCATGGGGGTGCTTGGGAGACCGGTAGGAAAGTGATTCAATGGTTTCCTGTTGCATAAGAAAATACCACAAAAACTTAGAGGCTTAACACAATGACTGTTTTACTATATCTGGCCGTTATGTGAACTGGGGATTGGGACAGGGCAAAGCTGGGAGATTCTTATGCTCAAAAAGACATCAATCCAGGGCACTCATTGCCATTCAGCTGGAGGATGATCTTTCTGCAGAGTCCAGATGGATTTACTCACCTGTCTGGCATTTTCCCCAAGGGTAGATGGAAAAGTTGGGTATAGCCGATACCATCAACAGAGCATCTACACTTCCAGGATAGTTTAACTTGTTTCATAGTATTTCAGAACACCCTGAGGAGACAATAAAAGATTCCAAGGCACAGGAAATGAAAGCTTATAGTTTCTTAAGGCTTAGGCCAGAAACAAAGTATCACCTCTACCAGATTATGTTGATAAAAATTGTCACCCAGAAACAAGAACTGAGCAAAAAGTCCCCACCTCTCTATAGAAGGAGTATCACAGAATTTGCTGCCATTCATAACTTGCTACAGAGATGATTCGGGGGAAGAAAGTTAGTACCAAACTGAGAATTATCCTGAAAGTTTACAGTTTATCCCGCTTGCAATTTTTAAGAAAGAGAGAGTTTTTTCCCCCTAGGTGAAAAAATCTTATTAGAATTTTTTTAAAGGACAATCACTCCCAAGTCATAGCAGAACATGAATGAAAGGAGAGAGAGAGTCTGTTGACAAAAAAGACCACTGAAGAAGCTACCGCAACAGTCCGGCTGAGGACATTCCTTCCGAATTCCCAAGCAAACCCTGGGGCCTGCTTAGAAGGGAGGAGAAAGGACTCGCTGGGAATTAAGCAAGCAACTGTGGTCAACACAGTTCCCAAACACGGTTTGGTGATCGCTTGGAGTAGAAGGAGAGAAGAGAAGCAAAGAAGAATTTGCAGATATTGCTAAGGTTTCTAGCTTGAGAAACTAAATGGTTGATGATTTCATTAACAGAGATAAGCATCTACGGGCAGTAGATCCTTTACGTGCATGTAGGGAAAACGTTCGAGACAGAGACAGAGACAGACATAGAGACAGCGACATGGGCAGATATAGATACATAACTTATGAAACTCGCTCTGCTACCAGCAGCTCAGCACAGACCCGTATTTAGGTATATTTTCTCTAACACTATAGCTGTCTGCCATGACCGGTGTGGCTCAGTTGGTTGGGCATCATCCCACAAAGCAAAAGGTCACAGGTCAATTCCTGTTCAGGGCACATTCCTGGGTTGCAGGTTCAGTCCCCTGTCAGGGTGCGTACAACAGGCAACCAATCGATGTTTCTCTCTGTCTATTTCTCCCTCCCTTCCCCTCTCTCTAAAAATAAATGAATAAAATCTTTTTATAAAATAAAATTAAAAATTAAAAAACCTGTAGCTGTCCATCTCTCCATCCATTTGAACAGAGACGTTCAAAGCCCGCTGCACACAAAGCAGCCAGAAGAGCTTACTGAAGAGTCCAGCCTCCCGTGGCTACTCCCGTGGATTCCAATTCAGTGGACCGGAGAGGCCACAGGCTTGGAAACCACCGCGATGAATGACTGATTTCACTAGATAGCAACGGTAGAAACACACTGAAGGTGCTAATGGAAGCGGAGCCCAGCCCTGTTGGAATGCTTCTAAACATCCTCTGCTAACACAGAACGTTTGACAACGTGGCACTTGGTGTTTGATGAGAAACAGGATGCTGTGGTGCTGGTTTCTTTCGAGCCTTTACTTTCAATGTGATCTTTTATCAGAGGCACATATGTTTTCTATAGCATCACATGTGGCTGCAGTTAGGCCAGGAAACAAATTCCCTACTAGTTGAAAGGTTTGGCCTCTCTTTCACGCCCACCAAGCATCAGTTTCGATCCCCTGTTAGGGAGACCCCAGGGAAATAATTAATCAGCCTGCCTGCTTGCAACACTTCCAGCACTTGGGTCACAAGAAGTGCAGGCTTCCCAACAGATGGCACAGTGACAGCCTGGAGACCTCCCTCCCCCGGCTGCCACCACCTCGGCGTCAGCCGTGCCGGGCTGGTTGCTTCCCTGAACCTGCTCTCAACCCAGCTCTGTGGCTCTACGGAAAATCCCCTCCCTCTCAGATCCCCAGAGCTTCTCTCTGGTCCTGCTAGATAATTAACGCTTTCCTTCAAGGCCTGGCCAAGCAGGGATGAGGGGCAATGTCACTCAAACCTTCAAGGCCCGGGATTGGGCGCAGACTCGCCTCCCAAGCGGCCAGGCCCCCGTTCACTGCCCACGTCAATCAGCGGCACCCAGAAATTCTCAAGGCCTGCACGCCCAAACCCAGGCTCCATCGGAAGTCAAGGGTGGCCTGGGTATTACCCTATTTTTACAATCCCAGGATATTAAAAACTGAAGAATGACCTACGTGAGGCGGTGTGTCGAAGGTTCCGTGAGGATGGTTTCTCCCATCCCTGCCAGGCGGACGGCCTGGAAAGCCCATCAGAGGTCTAAACTGTTGTGCCATAAATTCAAGGCCTGGGTCAAGTGTCCTCCCACCTAGCCCCCCTCCATCTCTGCCAAACTAGACTCCACCGAGAACCTTCGAGAAAACCCTGTAACCAGAAATTCCATGGTTCAGGAAGAAGAGAGAACACTTAAGATCAATTAGGTATTTGGCTGGGGACTCAGAACTACCCTGATAGGATCTGTCTCCCACCTTTTTCTTCTTTTTTTTTAAAGAACAGTGTAACATATATTGTTAATTATAAGCTCTGGGGAAGTGACCTGTGATCTGTGGCCTGGCGGCCCCTCGTGTGCGTGGCGTCCGGTGGACAGTGCGAGAGCGTGCAGGCTGCCTCGCTAGGCAGGGGTTCATTTCCTTCAGGTTTATGCCCCCAACACCCTCTGCTCACCACCTGCTCCCTGGCTGGCCGAAGCCGGTGTGCCACGTTGGTGAGAGTGATTGTTATTATTCTCATCGGAGAGATGGACAACCGGAACCTCAGAGTCCACATAACTCACCAAGGCCACAGAGCTTGCAAACAGCAGGCGCTCAGCGCAATCCCAAGCCTGCCTTACCTCCAGCCCGAGCCCAGCCCTGAACTGCCCGTTACAGCAACGGCCTCTAACTGGCCTGCTTGTCCTCGGTCTTGCCTCTCCAATTCCGCCCCGATGTACATTCACGCTGGCGCCGGAGCGGCTTTTCTACAAGCAGACCCAACTGTGTCTCTCCCGTGTAAATGCCACAGCAGCCGTTCTCAGAGTTTCTAAGTAGAAGAATCGACCGCCCCTCATGTAAAAAATGCAGGTGCCCAGCAAGACACCTCCCATTCTGATTCAGGATCTGCATTTTCTACTCGGGCCAAACATTCATTCCTGGGCTCGAGCATCTGTATTCTTGACAAATCAGCCCCGACAGTTCTAAGACAGGAGGTCATCTGTAAACTGATAATACCAAAGGCCCCAATTTTTTGTCCCTCCCTCGAGTCACATCTTTGCCATGTCCCTTTGGGGTTCCTCCCACTAAAGAGGCACAGTTTACGTTTCCACTCCTGCACCCCAAAGAGCCTGTCACTAGCCTTGGCCAGTGGGGTATTAACAAATGTGGTGCAAGCAGAGGCTGGGAGAGCCGTAGAGCGACGTGGCTTTCTCTCCACTGTGCTCCGGCGTCCACATGAGAACTAGCCTGTCAGAGGACAAAAGACAGAGCAGAGCTGAGTCACTCCAGTCACCCCAGCGGAGGCCATGCTAGGTGAGCTGACAGCCAGCCAAGCCCCAGACATGGCATGCGCCCCATCAGTGTCGGCAGGGGGCACCTCCCCAACCCAAACATGTGAGCAGTCACTGCTGCAGGCTGCTGAGGTGGTGGGGGGTTGTCAGGCAGTGTATTTTTGGCAACAGTAACTGATTTTAAAGTATCATATCCAATCCCCTTAGCATAGCATGGAAGATCTTCATATTCTAACCCTACACATCTCTTTGTCTTCTTTGCCCAACACCGTTCACAGGCTGCTCTGCTCCGCCAAATCAAAACACTTGTTCACCAAATGGACAAAACTGTTTCACATGTCCATGCCTTTGTGCATGCTGTTCCCTCTGCCATAATGCCCTTCCAGTTTATGGTTCTCTTCCTCTCTCATAGGGTTTCCTTGAACACTCAACTTGCAGCACCCCTTTGACTAACGTGACTCTTAGTCTGGGGTTTATTTGCATAAATATTTTTATGTAGCTTTACATATGAAACCAGAACTAGGTCATATGCATTGTAATGACATCGGTACTCAATACATGATTATTGGTTAAATGCACAAATGCATAAATCTGGGAGAGAGCTAGAAAGGTCCACCGAGAACTATTGGACTTGAGTTAGGGAAGCATTAACTCAGAACCTCCTTGAGCTGTCAATGACTTTGACTAATCAAGAGAGATCATCCATTCAGTAGCTTAAATTCCAGACCAGTGAGTCCGTAACCCACCACTTCCAAGTATGGATCTCAGGCAAACATTCAGTCCCTCTGAACCTTGGTTTATTTATTAGATTATTGCAAAAGTTAAGTGAGATAATGAATGTGAAGCCTTTGTACAGGGCAGGTCTTTCAATCATGTTAAATGTTGATGCTGATGTTTTTATTATCCTATCAAGCCATGTTTTTCAGAATAAAACTGGGGGTTAAGAAACATGAAGAATAAAATGGGAACATCCAACAAATATTTAATCAGAGTTCCAGAAGAAAAAAAACAAAAACATCATAAAAATCTTAAAGAAAACTTAATAAAAAGAAAATGTATTCATCTTTCCATCCTAATCACAAGTATTTTCATTTCTTATAGTTTGGGATGTTTTTACCATTTCATGCCCTGAATTTTTCACATATTATAAATGTAATTTATGTTATTATATGCTGCCCTCAATTATCATATTACTGATTATATAACACTCTATTACATGGTTATATAATAATTTAATAAACTATTCTCCTATTTAGACCAAGGGCCAGCAAACTATAGTCCATGAGTCAAATCTTACCCATTCTTGTTTTTAAAAGGCCCATAAGCTAAAAATGTATTTTTACATTTTTGAATGATTGAAAAGGAAATCAAAAGAAATATTTTATGACATGTAGAAATGACACAAAATTTGAATTCAAGTTCCCATAAATAAGGTTTTATTGAAACCCAGCCACACCCACCTAATCACAGTTTGTTTATCACTTCTTATGTTCACCAATGGCAATGGCGAGTGTGAGAGACAGACAGTGCATGGCTCACAAAGCCTAAAGTATTTACCATCCAGCCCTTAACAGGAAAAGTTTACCGGCCTCTGCTTTAGACAGTTCCAGTTGTTCACCTTAAAAAAACAATACTCCCATGACACCTTCACGAGTAACTCGTTTTCTTTTTTATTATTATCTTGGGATAAACTCCCAGAAGTGAGAATGAGCCAGCGGTATGAGCACTTTGATGGTTCTCTATACGTGAGGCCAAACTGCTTTCCACAAGGATCATACCAATTTCCACTGGCCCCAGGGGGGTACGAGGGTGCCAGCTTCCACCCGCTCTCCTCTGATGACATCGTGCTCCAGCCTTGGAATGTTCTGAAGCTGCAACCGCTCCCATCCCTTGGACGTGGCCACGTGCATGACTGTGCATTTCATCATAATCCAACCCAACGAGGCAGACACGCCCCTTAGCCACTTACTTTGTGAAATGATGTGCCCCTATCTTAAAAGTTCTAGGACTGAGGTGTGATGTGTTTGTTTTCTGAGACAACAAACACCTGTTTGAATCACCACTATCTTTAATAGAACCAATTCATGAGTAGGCTCATAATCTCAGCTTCCGGATGCAAATGAGATTCAAGAGATGAGAATCACTCAGAAAAAGTCAGATGTTCATCAACCTTTCAGCTTTTCTCTCTAGGGCCTCCCCACAACACTCTCCTTTTCAATATGGAGAAATAAATGTCCAACGTGATATATTTGTTGTTCAAACTCACACGCCTAACTGATAACACATGTATGAGTTGAATCTCTTTCAAGTGTTCCTGTCACTATCCTCTGTAGATGATCAGTGTGCTGATACTGAATAAATTAAGCTCTCCAACAGCGCTTGCCTCGGTCATGTACAATGATGAATTAACAGCATAGTGGCCAAATATGAAGGGCTGAAGCTCCAATTAGTCTATGGGTCCGCACAGTATACTCGAGCAGCCCTCGTACTGCAGAAGAGAAACTGTCATTTAAGATGACAAGGCAGCAACCTCTGTCTTTAAATTCTTGCAGTTACTGGCAGCGCTGGTCTAAGATGAGGAGGGTGAGCCCAGAAGGGAGGGGTGGGAAAAGGCAACCCAGTTTCTTGAATACGAGGCTTCTGTCTCCTTAACACGGTGCTCATCATTTTTCTCTTTATTTCCTATGCGGAGGACAATGGACAACTTCATGTTGTCACAAACCAGTACAAGCAATGGCTTAACTCTCCCAGTTGTGGCGGCTGGGTTTGTCACCACCTTTGATGGTCCTGCCAGTGTGTCCAACAGTCACAGATGCTTTTCTGGCAGGAGAGTGAGTACACTTTCCTCCTCGCCGCCCCCCACCCCCAGTCCCACTGCCACCAGGCTCATGTCCACCGACTACCTTGACAAGATCTGGAAGGCTATCAAAGGAAAGAACCACCACCATTCCCCAGCCCGGCCCTTGCCAGCAAATATCCTTCCAGCTCCCAGACTGGCACCAGTAATCACAGACACGTTTCTGCTCCAGTGACCCCTGACTTCTGCATGGATCTCCTCTGAAATGTGGCCAAGACAGGGAGCCGGAACTGTAGACCTAACTTCTGTCCCTACCGTACAGATTTCACTAGAAAACCGACTTGGAAAAGCCTCCCCTTTTCCCTGATGAATCTGTACACAAAGGCAGCAATTGAACCTCACGCATGGAAATCAAAGTCTGGATTATTGAATATCAAAGCTCGCCACGGGGCACCCCCAGCCCTCCTCCAGCCTGCTCCTCACCTCATCCCCTCCGCTGCCTTTCTGTCTGAAAGCTTCCACCTGGACTCCCAAACTTCCCTCCTGGACCGGTTTCCCACTCGTAATTAAAGTCAGAATGCATCTGGCTCACAAAAGACCCTCAGTAACGCTTACTCAGCCACTGTTTCCTGAGCACCTACTATGCACTAGGCAGTCTGCCTATCTCTGGGCGTTTAAAAATCAATAAGGACCCAGTCCCTACTCATAGTCTAGAGAGTAAAAGACAGATATGAGAAAAATTACAATTTTGTGGAGAATTACAATGCAACTTAATAAGGAATATACCAAATCCTAAATTGTATTTGCTTTTCCTAACTCATTAACTGTATGCTGTATGTGTGACCCAAGGGCTTGGGCTTTCAAATTTAAAAAAAAAAAAAGCATTCAGATGCTGGCTCTGCTGTGTATTAGCTACATAATATGGAGAAAATTACTTCCTTTCTGTAGGCCTCCACTTCCTCATCTCTAAAATGCACATCAAAATGAGACTAAGTTAAAAAAAATCTGTGTGAAATTAAACGAGGTAATATTTGCAAATACCCTTTGTAAACCCTAAAGGATGATATAATTGCATATGCCAGCCTGGAAGTTCGAAGTCAAGGACTATAAACCCTTACTCACTACTGCAGCCTCAGTACAAACCCAGTGCCTGGCACATAATAAGCATTGAATAAATGAATGTGTGCTGAATAAATGAAGAGGTCAATGAATCAATTAATCAACTGTGTTTACTTAACCCCCCTGGGTCTCATCATACAACCAGGAGTCAAAACTAGAGGACCTCTCTGGTCCCTTCCAATTCTAATATTTTGACTCTTTTCCTCGTGAGTTTAATCCCCAAGGGAAAGGACTGTTTTGCTGGGGCCGTTCTTAAAACATGTGCCTTAGCTGGTTGCTATGGTTAATTTTATGTATCAGTATGGTGGGAGTTTGGGGATGAGATTAACAATAAAGTCTATGAACTTTGACAAAGCAGATTATCCCCCATAATGTGGGTAGGTCTCATCCAATCAGTTAAAGGCCTGAAGAGAACAAAAAGCCTGGCCTCTGGGAGCAAGGGGGAATCGTCCAGCCTGGTGGTCTTCTGACTAGAACTTCTCATTGGCTCTCCTGGGCCTCCAGTCTACAGGGGCACGATGCAGCCCTTGGACTCACCAGCCTCCATAATCGTGTGAGCTGATTCTTTATGTTAAATCTCTTTCAATATGTACACATACCATACCCGTTCTGTTCCTCTGGAGAACCTTGTCTAGTTCCCTGGTCTTGGAGACACACTGGTTGTCACTGAAATGTGCACTGTGTGTCCTTGCGTCAGGAGAATGCAATTAAGCTTGCCGATGTGGCCATCACACCAGGAGTC
>CM052544.1:114137845-114166466 GCA_028533065.1 Trachops cirrhosus
ACAAATTTCCATAATTTTTTCCAACCATTTAAAAATGTAAAAACCACTTTAGTTCTTGAGGGCTACACAGGGACAGGCAGTGGGCCTTATTTGTCCTGTGGACCACAGCCTGTCCGCCCCTGGCCTATTCCTCAGCTGCTCCACCCAAGGCCCATCTGCCTTTTTCCTGTTTAAACATCTAATTTACGGAGCTTGCTTTGATCAAGGCAGAGGAGGGTGAGAGGCAGTGACTTGTCATCCACTGAATTCCCAAATCATTAAATGTTTTTGTTCAACCCATGTTCCAATTATCAGTGCAAACGGCCAACACACACAGAATTAAATTCAGTTTCTGATCTCCAGTGGCTAACACTGTATCTCACAATGCACATCAAATGACTGGCAATGTGAGAGAGTTTTCACTTAAGGAAGAGCATTGGTTGTTTTTAATATCCTGAGTCATGATAACACGTCGGGAAAAGGGGTGTCCCAGAACCACGCCCATACACTATGAGAATGAAGAATGATGACCAGGTCAGGTTATCTTGCTCTTTAGAATCAGACACACTTGAGTTCAGAGCTGACTTTGTTCCTCATCACCTGTGGACAAGTCACTGCATCTCTCTGAATGTCACCGTCTTCTCTGGTAAAAAGAAAATAATGAAACCTGTCTTATTGCAGGGCTAAACATTATACGGGGATAGCAGCAGACAAGGGCGTTTACCAAAAAGTAGCCATGATTTCCTGATGCGGACCCTGGCTCGTGGGGTCCGCCACATTGTGGATGAGATACAAGACATTCACACGGACTACCGAATCCAGTGGAGGAAAAGGGCGGGTGGCTTTGCTCTCAAGAGGAGCCAAAAGCCATGGCCTCCGTCATGACAGGCCTTTATATCTTTTTCTGGGCACATTACATGATGGTCCTCATTTACTCTGCACAGGTTCGCTTTAGGTGGCTACATTTTACAGAAAACAAAGGAGCCAATGCTGCTAATTACAACACAGAAGAGGGATATTTGGAAATGAAAAGGCAAAAGTGGTTGAACCGGTTACACTCATCCTTGGAAGGTTTAGCATGGATTTTAGGAAGTTACTTTGCAGTAAATGTAGTCAATTCAGGGTGAGGGAGTTTTTTAGCAAGAGCAAGACTCAAAGCGGCCTAGGCACATTGCAGGCCGGATTCCCCACGGGAGAACCTAACTGTGGGTGTGGGTCCTATGCATCTCCGAGTGGGAGCTGGGCCCACACCACACAGAACAGTCTTCTACAATTTCCTTTAGATTTTTAGCATTCAGGACTTTGGGTAGCCCAGGGCCTAGAACGTGGGGGGCTAGACACCTTCCTCCATGATGAATGGGAGAGGGGGCTGGGCAGCTCCACTCTTCCCACCGAATATATTTCCCCACAGGCATGCTAGGAAGTCAGAAGCCCCCATGTTTCTCAGTATTTCAGGTAAAGGCACTAACAACAAACTCCAGCTAAAGAGCCCTGATTCCACTGCTATCTAAATTTTTAAAAATGTATTTACACAATCTCATATAATTCTTACTGCAAGCCTGGGAGGTGATCAAGGCAGATGCTGTCTCTATTTAGCAGGCCAGAAAACAAACAAAAATTGGAGTTGGAATCAGAGGATCTACTCTACATGACCTTGAATGTTTATTTGGCCTCTCTTAGCCTCAGTTTTCTTTTTCTTTTTTTTAACTAAAATGGTCTTTTTTTTGTTGTTCAATTACAGTTGTCCCAATTTTTGCCCCATTGCTCTCCCCTGAGCCTCAGTTTTCTTGACTGTAAAATGGGTATCAGGTATTATGAGAGATTTTAACTTGAAATGCCTGTAACAGCATTTATAACATGGTAGGGGCTAATAAATATTAGTTTAAACTGTATGGCCAGATGACAAAAATCAGACTTAAATGGTGTGCATTGACGTAAGCTTCTTCAGGACTTTTGTGGCCAAATGAGTCAGACAAGCTGACCTGAAATCTCATAATCTTTACAAAAATGGTTCTCAGGGGGTTGGTAAATTCTTTGAGTCTCCAAATGGACAAAATTGCTGCCAAATCCCAGAGCCTGCTGACCTGTCGGAATGTGTTGGTCAGATAATTAGACAGTCTTGGATTCTCAGTATTTCCCCCTTTTCCATTCAAATCTGGAAGAATGATGCTCCTATATACCCAGTGTGGTCTAACTCCATTAGTGACCTGCAACTCAGGGGGAATACATAACACAAATGCCTAATCTTCTCCCATTAATACGTTATAGAAATGCATTTAAAAATATTGCTCATCTATTCAGCAAAATCTTCCTGAGCACCTACTATACACCACGTATGCGTTGATGAAACAGATATAAAAATGCATAAGACACAGACCATGTTCATGGTCTAGTGTGCTAGACAGATTTGTAAACAGGTACAATGCAATGTGATAAAGGTCCTAATAAGAGAAAGACTAAAGTATGATAGGAATAACTAACTTTTTCCAGAGAGTCAAAGAAGATTTCACGAAGAAGAAAGTATTGATCTGGATTGTGGAGGAGGAATAAAATTTTGCCAGATGAAACAGAGGGAACTGCACTGACAGACACAAAATGCTTAGGGACAGGACACTGGAAAACTGAGTCATGAATAGCTTGATAAGTGGCGCAGGCCATTCTGGCTGCAAGGAACAGAAAATTCTAACTCACAATGGTTTAAATGATAAAAAAAAAAGTTCTCAACTATCTGAAAGCACACCCCCCAGCCCGAGCTGATGAACTCAGCTGTTCAGCAGCCTCCCGTTTTCATCCACTCTCACTGGGTTACGCAGTATGATAATACAGCTTTAAGGCATCAGTACTGAGCCAGGAGTCCAGGGTGAAGACACCATTGCAGATGCTCAAATCAACCATTTTAATATATTGACTAGCAGTTGTTTTAAAAAATTTTCAGTGGCTTATAATAACTAGCTCATACTTATTGTCAGTTGGGCTTGACTGGGCTCTGCTGGACTCCAAGTAGACCTGGCTGAGCTACTCGCAGCCCTGCTCAGCACTTGTGTCTGATTCTGCAGCCCAGGGTGCAGGAGTAACCACTACGTGGGCCATGTCTGGGTGGACAGCACAAACCAGGCAGTTTCAGCCACCCCACACAGTCATACGTAAGGCTCCTGCTCAGAAAGGCAAATGGCGTGTTTGTTCACAGCCACGGGGGAAAGCATGTCGCATGGCCAATGCCAAAGTCAGTATGACAGAGCAGGGTGGTAACAAAGAACCATTAAAAGTACCTATAATATCAGCGCAAGCTATACTATCTTCAAAAATCTCCATTCCCTCTGAGGCTATCCATGGAACTGGGGCTCCAGTCTTCCTTGTTCCCCTCCAGCATGGAGTGGGAGTTCTGTTTTCAGCTTGATAGGGCCCTTTGAGGTCATGTTAGGTCCCTGGATCTCTGGCAGTCACCAGAGACTGTCACATGCAGATTGGGGAAGAGTAGATAGGACCTGTCCCGGAGCTAAAAATGAAGCCAGCCTCCCCGAGTCCATGAGAAGGGGGGATAGCTGAGCACAGCAGGATGTCGGTAGGAAGGGAGAAACAAAGGGATGCGTTCTAAGCTGGCGGTTTTCAGTGTGTCCTGCTTGGCATGTCAACGACAAGGTTTTATCTCTAGGACCCAAGGAGCTTACAGAGTAACGAGGGGACATCATCTGATTTTAGGAGGGACCACTTTCTCATTTTCCTCCCAATGCCCAACATTCCTCCCCATTTGGATGCTGCTATTTCCCCAGGGTTCTACCTTCAGGCTTCTGCTTACCTTCCTTTCTCAGGCTCCGATAGCACCTAATGCGAACACTGGGTGACACTGATTTCCCTCTTAGGCTCCCCATGTCTGCTTATCACCAGCCAGTGCTCATGCCCACCTCCTCCCTACCTTTGTCACTGGCGCTCTGTTCACCTGGATGCAGAATCCTTAGAGACACCCCATACTGTCTTCCCTTGACCCCCACAATCCATTAGTTACCAGGTAGGGTCTTTTCTGCTTCTTAAACACCTGTGTCCTCTGATTGCCCGGGAAGATCATCTCTTTCTTACCTGGATTACGGGAGTAATTTCCCCAGGGATCTTTTACTTCTTGTTCCAAGAACAAGTCACTTTCCACTCTGACATCAGAGGGATCTTTCTAAGATATGTCTCATTTTTTTCTTTCAGGGTCTGGCATGCCTCTCTTTGATAATTTATTTTTTATCCATCCCGTTTCCACCCCCACCCCTTGTTTTTGTCCGTGTGTCCTTTAGACTTGTTCCTGCACATCTTGATACTTCCCGGCCTAAATGACTCCTCTCTACATTCAAGTACCGTTCACACCTGTGAGCAGGAACATCCCCCATGATCTGGCCCTCCTTGCCTCTTTAACCCCATCTCCTGTCACTCCCCCAGAAAAGTGCCCACAGACCAGCCACACTGGGCACCCTGCAGCCCAGGCTCCTCGAAGCTGAGCACTGTGCCTTCGCTCATCTGATTTCCTCGCCCCCTTCCTCCTGGGCTCACTTCCTCCTAAGCTGAAGCTCTGGTTTCTCCACGCTCTCAGCACTGCTGTGCTCTCTGCCATAGAAACCATCAAAACGTACTGAGTTGTATGCTCACTTACAATCAAACCGCTCCTGAGGTACAGAGACTCCAGATGGGTCACCTTTGCATCCTCAGAACCTCACTAGAACTAGCACAGGATAAACTAGTGCCGAATAAATGAATGAGACCCCCCCAGAGAGGTTCGTTTATTCTCTAAAGCCATTCATTCATCCCTCTAAGTATTCGTCGGATGCTTATATGTACTAGGTGTTATTCTGGGTGTTAGGGATGCAGCATTATTCAGTGCTGGCTGGGGTTTTATACTAGTACACAGAAGCAGAAACAGAAACGGAACCTAAAGTATAAGATGTCCAAGCTATTCACTTGTTCCTTCCTTCATTCATTCATTACCCATTTAATGCACCACTACTCCCTGCCAGTCACTTTATTCAAACATTTCACACACACACACACACACACACACACACACACACGTCAAATACTGGTTTAGGGTCTATGTCTCCTACCCACCCATTTCTCCCCCAAGTGGTAAGCAATGTGAATTGCTTAGTAAATACTTGTGGAATTATAGTATTTGGACAGATGGTTAGAAATGAAAGGCTGGTCATCAAGGTACAGTCTTCCCCTTCAATATGTTGTGATGTATCTCAACTTGTAAAAAAAAAGTTAAAAACAAAAGTAATTGCTCAAACAGCACCCACCATTTCGAGGACAGTGGCACTTCCTGCTAGGTCAGAGTTTTCTTCCATAAGCAGGGCATCCTTGAGCTCGGAAGAAGCTCCACCCACCTAGCCCCTGAGTCCTGGAGCCAGTCACGCCCTCCAGCATTCGCTATCAGAGGCAAAGAGGACAAGAGGAGCCACAGAGGCTCCTTCGCACAGAAGGTGGGCCCCCGCGGTGCCTGGGATGGTGCGTGCGGCCAGCACCGGGGAGCCGAGAGTTCCCTGCGGTCTCTGGTGAAAGTCCCCCAAGTCTCCAGGAGAAAATTCCTGAAGTTCCATCTCCCCTCTGGAGACTCTGGCACAGAATTCTTCCCGTCCCCAAGGGTGACATAACGTGCCATTGTGATCCCATGGATCCCCCTCTGATCCCCTTTATGTGGGAGAAGAGTGACTGGGCAATTCTCCCAGCCCAGGCGCTCTTTGAAATGGATGGGAACTCTGTATCTAACTCCAGAACCCTCCCTAGGGCTCCTCTACTTCCCCCACAACTGTTCCGTCATTCTCGGATGAAGGCACGAAGCTGAGGCTACAAGAGTTCAGGCAGCCCTGAGAAGGAGCTCATGTATTTCTTAGACTCAGAGACTCTTAGAAATGGAAAGAAACTTAATTTTAAAATTCTCAATAGCCCTTTATTCACCAGATCAGAAAATCGAACCCCAGATGGATCAGCCTGCTGGAGCAGCAATAACAACTTACCACAGGCTGTGTGGCTTAAACAGCGTAATTTATTTCTCACAGTTCTGAAGGCTGATCAGCCAAGGTCAAGGTGTCAGCAGAACCGATTTCTTCTGAGGCTTCTCTCCTTGGCTTGCAGACGGCCACCTTCTCTCTGTGTCCTCGCATGGTCTTTCTCTTGTGCACACACCCTGGTGTGTCTTTGTCCAAACGTCTCCTTCTCATAAGGACACAGATCAGATTGACTGAAGTTTTACTCTACTGGCCTCATTTTAACTCAATCACCTTTTGGAGGTCCTATCTCCAAAAACAGTCATGTGCCAGTACCAGGGGTCAGGGCTTCAACATATGAATTAGAGGGGGGCATGATCTGACCCAGAACCCCGGGGATATTACTGGTTCCATGGCCTCCTCACAACTGCTTTCTTCTTACCATCAAGGTCTCAGAGAGGCCCCCTCTGATCATTAAATTCAATGTCATACTCCTCAGACACTTTGTCCCCACGACTCTATTTCCCTTTCTTCATAACCCCTGTTGTTTTTCACCATGAGAACAGCTTCATGTAAAGCTTTAGAAGAAAATCGGCATGGTTTGTCTGGCTAACCAAGCCCTAATAGGATGGAGTACCCACCACCCTCTCCAGCATCACCTCCTTCACTCTCTCCCCCTCCCCCCACACCCCAAACAGCCTGGCCTTTCTTCTGTCCCTTGAAATTACATTCCAACACCATTCTCACCTCCAGGCCTTTGCACTTGCTCTCCTCTTGGACTGACGTGCCCTTTCCTCAGATGGCTTCTTGCCATTCAATTTAGTCATTACTATGGCCTCTTTAAAAGGCCTTCTGTGATCAGCCAACCAAAAGCAACCCCCAAGTTATATGTCATTAAACCAACACAGCTGAACTTTCTGCAGAATACTATTCCCCCCAATACTTTCCTCGCTACTAATTTATGTCTTTGTTGATGTGTGACTCTCCCTCCCTACCACCCTCCACTTCTCACCCAGAATGTGACGTGAGAACACGGACATCTTCCATCTCATTCCCCACCATGTCATCTTCACATTGAAGAGTGCTTATAGGTACTCAAAAAGTTAATAGAATATGTGATTGAATGAGTGACCGAATGAATGATGTATTAGACCAGGGTTTCTCAACCACAGCACTATTGACAGTTTAGGCCAAATAACTCTTTGTTGGCAGTGGAGGCTTGTGTGTGGGGGGGGTGCTGTCTCATGCACTGAAAGCCATGTGACAGCACCACTGACCTGCACCCACTGGATGCTAGTGGCACCCGTCTCCCTCGGTCATGACAACCAAAAATATCTGCAGATGTTGCCATATGGCCCCTGGGGGGCAAAATCGCCCCAGTTGAGCACCGTTCCCTGCACTGAGCCCCCAGATGGAAGGAACTGTACCCCAAACCATCAGATACCTCATATCTACGCATAGGTGCTCAATAAATGTTTACTGAAGAAAGAGAGATTAGGGTTTCACCAGTTGCTAAAAATAAATCAGGAAATGTTCCAGAACCCATTCCCTCAATAGGATTTGGCCCCTGACCATTTATGAGACTTTAAGTAATTGACTTCACCCCGCCAAGTCTCTGCGCCTTCATCTGTTAAACAGAAATATCAAAATCCCCACACTGGGTCCCTGCTTTCTAAACAATAAAGCACAATACGAGTGTGTGACTAATTATTTATTGATTCCCAAGCTGTGCATTTTTACTCCACCTCTTGCTAACTCTTGCCTTAAATAACTTCAAAAGAGGACGTTTCCTCCTACTTGCCAGAGCCGTGCTTTAGTGTTTACCCGGCCCCTTTTCCATCCACAAGTTGAGGGTGCTTCTTGGCTCTCGTAAAGTTCTGTCCCTTCCTCTCCCCTTCTCCCGTCTGAGTTCCCACTCACACGCCATGCCTCTGTCTCCAGCAGCTCTCAGGAGACGGTCTGCCCTGAGCGACGTGGCCACTGAGTTGTTTGTGATGTTTCCACTTCAGAGTCTTCAGAAAAAGTGGTTTCCACTGTAAATATTACCTTTCCTTCAGGCTCCATGGATGTCTCCATCTTCCCTCAAAAAAGCTTCCAGGCAATGAATCTCCCCCTCCGCCTCCCTCACCCAGTGACACCATCTCGTTTTTATCTCTAGCACACTGCATCTCCGAGTCCACCTGTAGTCAGAGGAGGAGATGGACCTTCAATTCCAGCCAGACTGTGAGCTCCATGGGTGGGGGAGGGGTGCAGGGGTTTGGGGACAAGGAGATTGTCACATGCTCCTCACCTCCCTCTGCCACCACATCCCAGAAGGAAAAAGTTAACTATCAGAAATGTGGTTTCCTAGGAATCATGAAAGTATATGAATCTGCTTTGTAGATTAGAAGACAAGTCCTATTTCTATGAATTCTGAAACATTATCTTTTACAGGATGTATTTTTTATTAAAGAAAAAAAGGAAAAAGAAAACCCACAGGCACACGCAAACACAAGCTACGAGCGCCCTCTCCTGGAAAAGTCAGCCACTGCCTCATCGGCATCCGCCCTTCCATTCCTGACCTCGGCCAAGGATGGGCGCAAGGCAAACACCGCGGGGAGCAAGGGCAAACACTGCGGGGAGCAAGGGCGCCGCTCTCATCGACACTCTCTCCCACACACAGACTTGTTGGCCCTGTCCACTGCCGGGCACAGTCAATGGTGACGTCTGCATCTGTCACGGTTTCCATCCCCCGTTCTCTAGTCTGTAAGGATCAGGCCAGAAGCCTGAGCAGCAGCAACAGGCAAGGTCTGAGGTGAGTCTCACTGCTTGCAGGCGCCTAGACTGTGCTGGGCCGGGCCTGGGCTCACCGCATGGCCTCTAAAGCACAGAACCCTTAACTCCACCTCCTGGGGTCTGCTCCGGCCATTCCCTAGACCCGGGTTCCATCTCTGCTCCATCCTCCCCCCGAACCCTAGCTTTCTGAATGAAGACCCATTCCCAACCTTGCTCACGCTGCTCCCTTTCCAGCTCAGGCCCTACTGCCCAGGCTCCGAGAGTCCTGCCAACCTTCTGGAACCTCCCACTGTGGTGGTGCGGGAGGGGGGAACCTCACTTTCAGATCAAACATCCCTGTCCAAATACACACCTGCACAAACACACGAGAACCTACCGCAGCTAGTGCTTGCTTGGGCAGCACGTACACTAAATTGGAACAATACGGAGAACATTAGCATGGCCCCTGCGCAAGGATGCGCGCCAATCTGTGAAACGTTCGAGTTGTGTGCAGTGCCCCTGTGGCTGTCCTCACACCCTTTGATTATCGGTGCAGAAAAAATGTGAGTCGAAGCATGATGTGTGACACTCGACAGCAATATTGTGCCTTTTCACTATTAAAAAAAGAACTTGCCACGCCCATTGCACACTGAGGGGCGGATCCCCAGGCTGGCTGTCCCCTGGGCAGTGGCTCCTGCCTGTTGGTTTTCCCAGTGCCCACCCACTATGTTCAGCTTCTCTCCACCACCTGGGCTGCACGGTTGCAATCCCTGCATATCCCACACCCCAGCTCATATGAGTTGCAGCACATCGTCCAAGTCAAAGACCCCAGCATACGGTACATTTGTCCTCCAGCCAGTTCATGATAATAGAAGGCACACTGGACACCAGCCTAGAGAGAGTGGGCATTTTTGCCCAGAGAGCTGATCGGTTCCAACAAGGCAAATCTTATCACGTAGTATCCAATGATAAAATCTTATACGTAATCATGAAGAGGGTTGCTAGCGTAAGGATCCCAAACAATCACACCTCCGAGCATCAGGGAGATGAGTGATTGAGTAGCATGGGTCAGGCGTAAGACAATCCAGGCCACGACCCCTAGTGGCGCATGCCTACCAGATGGCTGACTTTCTGTGACAACTCGGCTGGGCTACGGTAACCAGATATTTGCTTAAATGTTATTCTGGGTGCTTTCGTAAAGGTGGTTTTTGGATGAGACGTACATTGAAATCAGTGGACTTTGAATAAAGCAAATTGCCTTAAATAATGTGGGTGGCCCTCATCCAACCATTTGAACAAAGACTGAGTTCCTCCCAGCAGAAAGGGGGCTCTGCCAGCAGATGGCCTTTGGACCCCAATACCAATTCTTTTGGGGGTCTCCAGCCTGCCAGCCCATCTTGTAGATTTTAGACCTGCCAAGCCCCCACAATTCTGTGAGCCAATTTTCTTAAAATAAGTAAAAACACACGCACAACCTTGCTGCTTCTGTTTCTTTGGAGAACGCTACTTCACCTGCTTCAAGGCACCAGCTATTTGCACAGATCCATCTGATCCTGGGGCCAAAAAAAGTGTTAGACCACTAGCAACCTAGAGGCCAGCAGTTAAGATGTCTGAGCTAGAACTGAGACAGAGATGGGACCAGTGTTATTCTTAGGCAAAACTGTGGCATCTCCGCCCATCCCACTCAGAGACACCATTCCCTCCTGCTCCCACAGCTCCTGCACACACACCTCCCCTTCGCTCCCGCTCCTAACCGCAGTCTCCCCCTCCCCCACACTTTCATCAGCACTGGTTCAGGAAAGAAAATAGCATAATATTTACACAGGCCAGGAATGTAAACAACACAAAAATTTCTGTGCTATAGCTACAAGTATTCTCCCAGGTTTATAGACGAGGAAGAAGCTGAGATAAGGCCAGTAACTTGCCCAAAGTCACACAGTAATCAGAGGTGTGGGCAAACGGACCCTGAACTCCCTGAGTCCAGAGCTCAAGGCCTACCCAGATGGTTTAGTGAAGACCCTCTAAAAAAAGAATCTCCATTTTCAGAAATGCAACCTGGCTTGTTCATCTCCAAAAAGGATAGCATCAGCCTTCTGCCACAAGCCAGGGGTACTGTCAGCGTTCCCTGCAAAGCATGGGCAACACCCACATGTCAAAGTCACTGGGTTGCTCCAGCAGAATGACAACTGAACACTCTCCACACAGCTGCAGCCAGAGCAGTAAATCTAAAGCTGAAACCTGATGCTTATGCATCCTATTTAAACCCTTCCTATGGCTTAGGGACCTCCTGCTTCGCGTCAGTCTTTGCCTTGGGAGCCAGAGTGAGGATGGATCTTCCAATGGAGTCGAAGTGGCCTTATCTGAGGGGAAAGTAGCTGGTGCTGAGGCTGGGCACCGGGCTGGGCCAGGGAACCCAAGCGATATGGGGAGACTAGAAAGAGAAGAGCGTGCAACCATCTTCTTATGTTGTTCTGCGTGTTAGCTTAGAGAATGGAGTGGGGCCGGGCTCCTCCGTGACTTCCCCGATCTTCCACATATGATGGGACATCATGTTCTTTCCAGGAACATAAAGCCACTGAGCTTTGCCCTGCATTTCCCA
This sequence comes from Trachops cirrhosus, assembly GCA_028533065.1. Lineage (NCBI taxonomy): Eukaryota > Metazoa > Chordata > Mammalia > Chiroptera > Phyllostomidae > Trachops > Trachops cirrhosus. Next base: position 114,149,138 of record CM052544.1, read on the forward strand.
GAAACATGGGTATGGAGAGGGCCCGTACCTCACTGTAAGTGAGAAGGTTACCCCCACCCAAGCTATTTCCAATCTGACCTCATATGGGACATCAAGAGGCCTCCAGGTCAGCTCTGGAGTGAGTTTTGGCAAGAGGGGGGCCAAAGGAGGCCAGGCCTTCTGCCAGATCCTGCTCTTGTGAAAAATCAGTTAGCCCATTCTGACCAGCTGTATAAAATCGTCTATAATAAATGTTTCCTGAAAATGTCAGGGGAATTTTTCCATCTTTCCACGCTAAGGTTATAAGAGAGTCATTGAAGCACAGAATCAGTCATGCAAGCTGTGGAAACCAAATATCTGATCAAAAAAAAGAAAAGAAATGCCCCAAAGCTCTGTTCCCTTCGTCTAAGTTCCTTTCTAGTTGTTGCAAAGGTCAAAGATTAATTCCATAAATCTGTTTGATATGTTGCGATGAGACCACTACAAAATCTAACTGCTTGGAAAAGATGATTTGATGGAGATATTCAGTAATAAATGCAAACTCGGTGATATCATCACTTCCATCCCCAGAAGGGTGCCTGGGGGTCGACTATGGGTGCTGGGAGAATTCTATGGAACAGGAGGAGCCTGACCCCCTTCAGGCTGAGCAATGTATTTAGGGGAATACAGCCAGTTATGAGCAAAACGACCCTGCCTCCTGCTATCAGGGCCATTTTTCTTTCCTATGCACCAGCGGCCTTCAAACTGGGCTATACCCACATGGCAAGCTCCCAAGGCACAGACGGGCACAGACAAAACCATTTTAGAGGAAACCACTTCCAGGTCTACAATGAGCAAATGCTATTCTTTTCCACGACCGAGGTGTATCAGAAAGCAAGGCAATTCTCCTTTCCCAGGCCCTTTCCCCATTCTCACCCATTCTGAAAAAAAAAAAAAAAAAAAAGACACACTTTTCAGCCATACAATGCAAGAATTCCCAGGTACCAATCAAAAGTACAATCTAAAATGTTGGTATCTGCAGAGGCACTATTAGAGAAATATAGCCTCAACCCATATTTATCATTAGAGAAGCATTTCCAAAAACATTTTACTCTCATGACTGATCTTTATTAAAATGCATAGCATATACACATACGTTATTTTGATCGATTGTGAACTAATAGTAATTATAATGATGATTCAATCCAAACAAAATTGGTTTCATACCTTGGAACCTTGGAGTTGCAAGAAATAATTATTTTTCAATATGGAGACATATTTTTATTGCCAAAAAGTTTTAATGGTTGATCAATAAAAGATCTCCAAACATGAAAATATGTTACAATAAGAAAAAATTCTGCGATGGAAGAAGAATGAAAATGTGGTTTTTAAGGTAAAAAGATGTGATACAGAATTTTTACCAGTGTCCGGGTTCTTGGGTTCCTCAAGACGGAAATCGAGAGGAAACCCCAGAGCAACTTCCAGACAGATTTTATTAAAATCTGTGGTGAGCACACAGAGGAAATGCTTGAGCACACAGAGGAAAGCAAAGTCCTCTGAACTGGCTCAGGGGCGGGCCGGACTCGGCCGCTTTCATAAGCTGGAGACAGAGCGGGCTAACGTGACAACGGGGTCTTGTGAAGGGTTCAGGAATGGAATTTTCCACATTAGCATTCATCTTTCGAGCCGCGTTGCTTGGTAACTATGTTCACGCCTGCGCCTGCGCTGGGGAGGCGGGCAGCGAGCGGCAGTCCTCATTACTGCCACCCTAGAAAGGTCGTGTAACCGTCAGACTTCGATCAAATGCGCATGTGGGTCAGTACTTTCAACGTGGGCAGTTAGAAGAGATAAAATCAGCTGCCTGTACTTTTGAGTAGGGAGCGCGGGGGTGGTGACCTTCGTAGGTCAGCTTATGCGGCCTTCCTTCTGACCCCCTTGGTCTTACCTTGGCTTCCTGGCCACCCAGTATTTTGCATTCCTGTGCTGAAGTCCTTATGTTGTCTCGGAATTTTTTGCTCTTAAGTAAAAGCCTCTCCATGTTTCTTTTTTCTTTTTTTTTTAATTAGATGGTGGTGTCAAAAGACTATGGAATCTTTATGCCACTGGATTAATTTAAAAAGTGATGTATTATTTTATATTTAAAGTTCCAATAATATAAGATATACACGTTTTATCCTTTGCAATTATTTAAATTTACGAAGGAAAAAACATAGGTTAACTTAAGGAATATGTAAGGGGTACATAATCTTTCAAAATACTATTAGGGTATACGAGAGCAAAAATGTTTAAAGACCATTGCCTTTTACTTCCTTTCTTGATGAACAGTAGACAGTGTGTAGAGAAGAGTGAGCCGTGGCGGTGGAACCCTGTCCTGCCGTTGCTCGGATGGTCCCTCCCCCTCCCCTCAGTGTGCTCGCAAGCAGACCGCTAGATGCCTCCAGCCACAGTCCTTCTTCCTGGACTTAGAGCTAAACCACACTTCCAACGCTCTGCGTCTGGGTAGTAGAAGTCTTTCCTGTGCATATGAATTTGTTTACCTGTTGAACACAGTTAAATACAGCAGGTTCTCAAATACCATTACTTCTTAATGCCCTTTAGCTACAGTAAAACTGGTTTCGTTAAGCATTCAAAAACCTGTCCATGATGTTCAGTGAGGACATACTGTTGATATAAATTTGCCGTTGATCTTCTCAGACCTTTCAATATGCTAACATTTAATTGAAATCTCTACTATTTCTCCAAGCGTATGTGTTTATGGGACCCTCCCCGCTGAGGACATTTCCTCTGCAAACCCAGCTGGCTTTCCCGGCAGCTTCTGGAGATACTGAGGCTGTCCTCTCCAGACCTTTGCTCATGCAGCTCCCTTCCTGGTGAAGGCCCATCTATTTTCTCAACTCCTCTCTCTGTGGGTCCAAAACTTGCACCCCCTTGGAGGTTTCACTCTTCACCTCTTTCAAGCAGCGTCCCCTGGAGTCCCCCTCCCGGTCCCAGTCACAGCCGCCCACTGCTTCCCTATTAGAGTCCTCCTCACGTTCTACCTGGTTACCCTGCCATCCACATCTTATCTCCTGTGCTAAATGGTAAGGTTTCTAAAAGCAACAACCAAATGTCATTTCTCTTTGTAGCTGCCCCCTTGTAATTATATCAGAGTATATGCTCAACAGTTTTTCTTACTGCTAATGATAGACACTTCAAAGCATAAATCAACAAAGCTGAACTTCTAATGATCTGACTAACACATATGGTCCGGCTTTTCCACTTATTGGATGAGCCTAAAAAGTTTGCAATATTCAACATATGCTGGTATGCCACCTCGAGGCCAAGTTTCTTTGAGCAATCACTGGCAGGTAATGCCTTGGAATATATGTGAAAAAAATATATATGTCATTGCCTCATTACTTTAGCATTAAAGGTTTCTGGCTAAGAAGTAATTTCATGAATCACAAACCTCTTTCGTATGGCACCAGTAGCCACCATACACAATGTCCTAATGAGGAACTGTCATTTGAAGCAGCAACAAAGGCAAGATCGAGTTCTCACCCACGCTGAGTTTTTGGAACAGTTGGGCTTTCTGCAAGCCAGGTTGACGTTACAGAGAATGTTTATTCTGGCCCTGACCACCAGGTCTTCAAACAGAGGGGCTCATATTTTCCCCTGCCCTTCAGTCCCTGTAATGGTTTAACAAAGACTCTAATTCAATAACCCAGTTAGCACTGGCTGAGCAGTAACAGTATCCAAGCACAATCACCTGTGCCTGCTAGTTGCTTTTTAAGAGGGGTAATTCCAACCAAAATAGTCATAGAAACAGATACGCAAAAGGCCTGTGTGGCAGAGGCTGTCACTTGTCTATAATAACCGTTTTCCCCTTCCTCATTAGAAATAACATCCTAATTGTATTGGGGGCAGAAATGCACTCAGTAAAAATTCCAAATTTCCTGGCCTCCTCCTTCCAGTTAGATGTGGCCATGAGACTAATTTTGGCCGAAGACAGTTAGCAGAAGTGTAAGGAGCTTCTAGAAGGATTGCTTAAAAGGAACCGACATAGCCAGGAATTTTATCCATTTTGAGATTCCTCCCATTCTCTATCCTGATACCTGAGATGCTGCTGTAACAGCTAGCATTCCAACAGCCTCCTTGGACCATGAGGCAACCTTGAGATGGACACCTTGGAGCAGAAAGATGAAAATAGTCCTTGGCTCCTGGAACATTCTATGTGGCCACCATACCAGCTCTGTCATGCCTACCTCTGGTCTTCCTTTACATGAGAAGATAAAACCTTTAAAATAAACAACAGCTTGATGGTTTCTGATATAAAGAGCCAAGCCAAATTCTTGGCCCTTGAACTTGGCAGGTTAATAGTCCCTTACACCTCAGCCAGCACATTAAAGCAAATCGCAGACAAATATTGCCTGCTCCGAGGAGTTGACACAATCTTCCCTCTGCACTCTATCTACTCGAACTTCTTCTTTTGCCGTATTCTTGGATTACTGGTTTCGCCTCCCAGCTTTGATGGCTGGTTCAGGCCCCTTTGGGCAGCCACCTGGGTTCACTTGCTGGTTCCTAGATTTCAGCCCCCTTCACTGCATGCTGTCCTTGGTTTGGGGTCCCCTATTGACTAAGATGAGAAAAACTCTCCAGTACAGCCTCCAACACGGCAAAAACCCCAACAGAAGAGCCATAACTTTGGCCCAGACACCACTTTAAAAGGAAAAAATTAAGAGGCCTATGGAAGGAGAGGTAGATGCCAGAGTCACACAATTGTGCGAGTTGTGCAGTGCACCATTCTACAGGGCTCTGTCCACACCACACCCCACCACGTGTCCGTGCCTGTCTGTGCTGCTTACATAGCTCTGCACTCACTGTAGCAGGCACCAGTCAGAGTGGACCTAGCAGTGTTGTTGGGCACACTGACCCACTGGGCAAGGTGCCACCTGCCTGCTGCTGTGAGTCCCTCACTGCTAACAACAGCGCATCCGAAAGGCCTGGGAGGCCACCACAAGAGATACAGCTCAGCTTTCTCTTGCTTGCACTGTGATAGATCAGGGAAGCTGATTCATATTGTGTCCCCCAAACAGTGAAGAGATGGGTACGAACAGTTGTAAGGTGGAACTTTGAAGAAAGTCACTATTGCCATTCTTAGTGATAATAATGAATATGCAATTATTGTAGCACATTCATCTAGGTTTTCTCATTTTGTGCTTACCGCCCGCTCTGAAGTAGACGTTGTTATTAGTACAATGCAAAAGATGAGGAAAGGGAGCCCCAGAGAGAGAGCTCACTTTCCTAAGGCTGTTCGTGCAGAAGAGGTAAAGCAGGGCTTAAACCCAGGGCCTCTGGTCCCAAAGCTATGTTCCTCCCCGCATACGTTCACTTGTTCGTGAGGGTTAACCGTTGTTCTCATACCCATTTAATTCTTAAGGAAACTTAGAAAAACAGATCACTCATGCACCTGTCCAAGGAAAATGGCAGAATCTAGGTTTCGAACCCAAATGTCTTCAACTCCATTATTTATCCTCCAAACTAGGAGATTTTTAAGCATGAAAGTGGCTTCTATCGATATGACATCAGGACAACAGACTAAACTGGCATTTTTCCAGCCGAGCCAAGCTGTACAGGTGTTCTTCCTTTTGGCTGCCTAATGGTACCCCCATCACCCTCTACACACACAAAATCATGAAGCTCTAGAAAGAGCCCGTTCATTTCAGCAGCATCTCCCAGTGAGGCCATTGAGGCATTCCTGCTTCCTGGGCCCGGTGCCCTCATCAGACCTGTTCTTTCATGAACTGTTTTCTCATTCTTCCCATTAATTCTGTGAGCTGCCTGATGCCATTGAAATGAACTCCTTTTCTGCTGCTCAAAATCCTAAATGATGGAATTGCCATAAGGTTTAGAAGACGTCATTCTGACTCTAAAGTCACTAGAATGACTTCAAGTTTGTTTAAGCCAAGCTGAATCATGAGGTCCCACTGAGATTCAGTTGTGCTCCTAAAAAAAAAAAAAGCCACAAGAAAAAAACACAAATGGACACACTATGTTCCCTACCAGTAAGGACCATCTAGGTTATACACAAAGGCTTATTTCTTGCTCAGCCTATGTTTTCTTCATCAGTTGGCTGAAGTTTCTGCTCCAGTCTATCCTCACCTAGTGTATTGGCCAGAGAAGAACAACAACAAAAAGAAATCATTAGGACACATACCTAGAGAAAAAGAGGCTTATTTTAAGGATGTGGCTCACATGATGGTGGTGAGTCAAATTTAAAATCTGTAGCACGGGCCAGTAAGCTAGAAATTCAGATAAGGTTTGATGTTGCAGCCCTGGGTCTCAAGAGCACAGGGCAGCAAACTGGAAACTGAGGCAGGCTCTCTCGGTTGCAGTCTAGAGCAAAATCTCTTCCTCTGAGGGAAACCTAAGTCTGCTCTCTTAAGGATTTCAATTGATTGGGTAAGGCCCACCCACATTATGGAGGGCAATCTGCTTTACTCAAGTCTATGCACATGTTTTTGTCCAAATTTTTGAGGGAAAAATAAGGATGTACATTATACATGGGTGTAATGATTACGTACCATGGCTACAATAATGGGAATAATAATCCCATGTACAATGCACACAAAAGCATGGGTATGCACTCGACACAGGAAAATACGGTACATGTTCATCGCATCTAAAAATACCTTCCTAACGACATCTAGACTGTTCGATCAAGCAACTGGGCCCATAGGCTGGCCAAATTGACACATAAAATTAACTCTCACTACCAGGCTAAAAAATCAGTCACCATTTCAAACGTCGCCTGTCATTATGGCAGAGGGAAAGAGAACATGACGAATCGCCCTGGCTCTTGACATTTTCTCCCAGAACTGACAGATATCACTGCCACTCACATTGCATTGCCCATAGCCAGTCACACAGCCATGCCTTGTCTTAATGGGGTGGGGTAAGTGCAATCCTACCATGGCAAAGAACAGAATCAAAATACTTGTGGGCAGCCTCAGAATCTTAGCCTCTTGATTTTTAAAAAGAGTTCCATTGCCCTTGGTCCTGTCCTCCCTGACTGTGCTAGATGAAGCTTTATGCTCTCATAAGACACCGAGATTCCCTTGAAGGAAGAATTGAACAGGGACAGCCATTAACATAAGCACATCTCTACACTTCTTATCACAGGGCTCTCAGCCCCCAAGAGTCTAATCGGAAAAGGGTCCATGAGGTTTCGAATTGTCCACTGTGAGAAGTAGCAACACTTCCTGCCTGGCATGCATATCATTCTGGAGCCTTCCAGTGCATTGAGAAGCCCGTGAGAAAGGAAATGAGGCCGATGGAAGGGGCATCTGAGTCACAATTTCTGAAAGGCTTTTCAAACGTCTCTGTCCAGCTCTAGGAACCGCGCCAGATTTTCCTCCTGAGTTGTCTACAGGAACTTTCACAGACGATTGACATGGAATGAGGATCTATCTCTTGGCGTGCCGCCAGCTCGGAAGGAGGCTCTTTCCCACCTCTTGCTTTCCAAAGGTAGATTGGTCGATTTGTTTTATCCTGCTGAGGCAGCGAAGCCTACTTGGCATTATTGCTCTCAAGTCAGCTATGCTTCTCTTTAAAAAGAGAAAGGAAAAAGTCTACTTGTTACAAAAGGTCTGCAAATGCAGGGCTAATTGTTTTCTACCTGACCCCTTTGTTGGCAATAGTGGCCTTGGTAACCCTCTGAGAAGAGTTGATAGAGCTGATTCTGGGGCCGGTGTGATAACAGGGCAATAAAGTCGCCACTTGAGCGCAGTGAGGATTGAATGAGCTCGTGTTGTGAAGGTCTCAGCAAAGGGCTGGGCCAGCTGGCACCCCAACCTGTCCCCTCCAGGGAGCAGGTTCCTGAAAGGTCCTTGGTCTCTTAGCAAAAAACACACCCTTGCTGCTCGGGGTCAAAGGCACACCCCGGGAACAGGTAAGATGGGGTGCGCCAGAGAACCCCGCCTGAAAAAACATGGCTGCAGCTTTCTGCTGCCTTTCCGCGGCAGAGCTTCTGTCCCTCCCCCAGGAGGGCCAGTTCCTGAAGGAAGTCACTGAGCCATTGTTAGGATGCCTTGGTGAGACCTTGGAAAGTTAGCTCCTCCCTAGAGCACAGGCTGGGGCTGGGAACTGCAAAATTCACTGGCTGAATGGAAGCTTCTCCAAGCAGGTGCAACAAGAGTAACTGTTCTCAGAGTTCGAAGGAGGCTGTGACTAATTCTCACTTCGTACACCCAGGAGCCAGGCCAAGAGTCAAAAGGTTCACTTCCTCCTGCATCCCACTACAAAGCAAAGGCAGGCATCCCCTCAGGAAGGAGCCTGGGCATGAAGTCAAGGGGGAAAGTGTTATCTTAGTGGTACTGAGGTAATAGCAGTAATTATAACAGGAGTGATAACCAACATTTACTGAGCGCATCCCCTGAGCCAGGCACTGTTATAAGCACTTTGCATTAATAAAATAAACTCATTTCCGAACTCAGAAGTCAATAATAAATATTACCCCAAATTTACAAAAACAAAGACATTCAGAAAGGTTAAGTGTAGGTGGATGTAGGAAGCAGAACACTGCAAAGAGTTTGCAAGAGCTGTAAAACAAAGCACACAATGTCAGACATTAAAATACAGGCATTTTTACCAGAACTGACCACCCAGGCCTGAGATTCCTCACCACACAGGGACCTCCCCAGCGGTGTCTATAACATATCAGAATAAACTGTATTCAAATGAGCAACTCTAAAAGTGATCAGAGACATTCAAGAAAAATACTGTTGTTTTCAAAGAGAATGTGTTCAGCTGGAGAGTATCAGAGAAGGTTTTAGGGAAGAGGTCACCTCTGAGACCTTGAAGGACTGACAAGGTCATTCCAGCTTAAGGGAGCAGGGAGAGGGAAAGCACAGGGGAGGGCAAAGGGGGAATAAGTCTGAGGACGAGCAGAAAGTGGATTCCAGGAGATTCCAGGACAGATACTCAAGGCCACAGTAGACTCTAAAGCCCTTCCCACTTCATCTCAGTCTTTTCCTTTATTTTGTATATTGGGTTCCTAGATATAATTTCACCTGAAGAAACAGTTTAGTTTCTGGTGGTTTAGTTTTTTAAACCATAGAGCCAAAGTATAGACTAAGCACAGATAAGGAAGTGGAGACCCAGCAAGAATGGAAGGTTGGGAGAAGAGCATGTCGCGCTTCAGTCTTGAACATCAAGTCCGCAGCATGTGCGCCACCCCTCCCCATGCCACGCCTCCAGCAGACACCACTAGGACATGTGATTCTTTCCCACTCTTCCCTGAGACTCAGAATTCTTTTCAGCCAGCACCCCAGGCATCAGAACGGGCCAATCAGAGAGCTGAGAAAGGGAATATGGGCCTTTCTATGGATCGTGGAGAACCATATATTTTTGAACTACTGTCCCCAAAGATTCATCCACTTCTGAATAAGGATATTGTGATGAGGCTGTGACTCTGTGGCCAGGCCCCACTTGTAGGCAGACCTTGTCTCGAAGAAATCTGCATGGGCGTCTTCCTGGGTTCCCTGATCTTCCCTCCTGTGAGGTCCAGATCCCCAACAATAAGTTAATAAGCTGGCAACAAAAGTCTGTGGGATTAGAAAAAGAGTGGTGACCAGATGCGTGCAGGGCTTCAATGCCACTGGCTCTGTGACCGGCCAAGCCCATGTCCAAGTCCATTTGCCCTCTGGACCTCGGTTTTCTCATCTGTCAGACACAAGTTTCAAGTAAGAACAATCCCTAAGGAGTCCCCTTGAGCTTATAGCCTATGAAAAGACTTGCCCCACCTGGCTTTCATGCCTACATCTTCTGCACCCATCTTTACTGCAAAGGAACCATGAACCCCTTCTCTGCCTGTCCTGTTTTGGATCTCTGCTTCCACTGCTACAGTTTCTTTACAGTCCACAATGCTAAGTATGTCACATTGAGAAGAACATCTATAACATTCCCCTTAAGGAAAAAACGAGACTGTAAAAGAAATAAAACCTCTACAGCAAAAATTAAATCAAATGATTTACTTAGAGATCAGAGGGAGAAATAACTTTGTATCAGATTTTATGGCAGAAAACACGCAACCGAGAATATTCCCAAGTGCCTGCGGCATGCTTGCAAGCTGTTCCGAAACAGAAGAGGCGTTGCTCCACGGCACAGCAGCATGGTGTTAAAATAGTAATAAAAAAATGAAACGCCCAACATTTCACACATCCGTCCAGCCCTGTAAGGGTCCTTGTCAAAATCGATCATTCTCTCTGTCTCAACAAGCCAGGTTGCCCTGGTGAGAACCACGTCTTCAGTTCTTGTTTCTGGAGGAAGGAAAGCACTAAATTTTGAATGGCCTCGCACTGAACCCTGCACATGGTTCGGGCCCCCTGATTTTAGAGAGGAAAAGAAGAGAGCTGGAGAAGATGGAGTACCTTCCCTTCAGGAGATCTGAATTTCAGGGCTTCCCACGTGAAACCAGGGCAGCCACATCACCAGGCTGACAGCCCTTCAAAACCCATCTTCTCTGCTCCCGCGACAAATGCCTCTGTCAGCACCGGCAGAAGCAGCGCGGGTGCCGGGAACAGAGCGGTCCTGGCCCCACGAGGGTGGGATTCACTCCAGATGCCCTGATTGTGAATGCTGCCATCAGGCTGGGGGAAAGCAGGACAGGAGCTGAGCAGGGGCACCTGTGCTGAGCTTGGTGGAGCCCGTGCCCTCTCGTCGGGGCCGTGGCCAGGAGCCCCGGACCTTCGGAGGGCAGGACAGGTTTTTCCTTTGCGTTTGGGTCCCCCTAGTGGAGCGGCGATGGTGCACTGGCTCGGTCTCCAGAAGGACGCACGTGGGGAGACGGAACTGCTGGGCAAGTTGAATCCAGCAGCCAAGAACTTGTGGCTGCCCTTCCCACCACCCAGCCGGGGTACAGGCCGTCTCCTCTGCAGCCCAGCAGCCAATGCACATGTAATCCACTCCTACTGTCTGCACAGCAACGGAGGTGCGGGAGGAATCTGGGTTTCTCTCAAGGTGTTCACAGTATGGGGGAGGGGCCGCAAGGCCAGTAAGCATAGAATGATTAGCAAACACTGCATGCCAGAGCCAGTAAGTGTCAGACGTGTACAGGAGGCCGTGTTATCATGTAACAGCCAGAGCGAGAGCCTTGAAATCCGACCGTCTGGGCTCCTACACTCTCCTCTGCTCACAGGGTCAGTGACCTTGAGTTTTTCCGTTCAACGAAAACGCGCTGAGCACCTAATGAATGAAGCCCTGATCTAGGCACCAGGGATACCGCAAAGTGGAACAAAAACGGTTAACCTCCCCCAACTCCCCCATAAAAGAAAAAGGAAGACAACCCTGCCCTGTGGACCTTACATTCTTCATCTCAGGGGGAGAAGAAAAGGATGTTCGAATCACCTAGCCCATAATATTGTCAGTTAAAAATAAAATAACCTTAGCACTTAGGCCTGACCCGGGAGAAAAGCTCAATAATGCTAGCTTCTTTTATCTTTCTAATGACAGACTCTGGGATCTTTATTTTGCTTCAGGGTTTTTCCAAAAGTGAAAGTCAAAGGGGCAGCCATGCTGGTTCTAGGGAAGGGGTGTTTCGCAGTTGCACTAGGACATGAGACCGGGCCGAATGCCCCATGAAGGATGCAAACTTGATTTCGTTTGCCTCCACTTTCCCAACAGTACTCTGTACTCAACATTAGCACGTAGGTATACAGCCTGAATTTTTGTTCCATATACAAACAGATTTCTTTTACTTTTATATCCCATTGTTGGGATTTTATTTTAACCTATTTATTTATTTTGACTTTATTTATTTATCTTTAGAGGGGAAGGGAGGGAGAGAGGGAGAGAACTATCAATGTATGGTTGCCTCTCACGTGTCCCTTGCTGGGAACTGGCCTGCAACCCAGGCATGTGCTCCGACTGGGAATTGAACCTCGATCCTTTGGTTCGTAGGCCCGCGCTCAATCCACTGAGCTACAACAGCCAGGGCCCATTGTTGATATTTTGATAGAACAAAAAAAACTCTATTTTTTTATATTTGAATTTCAAATTGGAAAGTAGGAGCTCCAGGTGGGAGTTCAGAATATTCTCACCACTACTGAAAGGATGGCAGGGTTAGGCTTCCTGTGGAGCCAACTGGACCTGCTGGCCAGCCTCTGTTCCTTTGGGACCTCCTGAGACCACTGGCGCACAGTTTGGGTTTTGTTTCCAGAAGTCTCTGAAACAGGCGAGAACAAAACACAGGTGGGCAAAGTGCGTATAGTGGGCTTACCCACCCTGGCAAGGCCGAAGAGCCAAAGGGAATATCTGCTCCCTGAGAGCATCTTACTGCCAAGAAGAAGAAGGTGAGTGTGATTCGAATCCGCCGTTTGTTCTTCCCGAGGCTCCCAGCCAGATACGTGACTCCGCCCCCCCTGGAGCAGAGGTGGCCAGAGACCAACCAGGGTAGATACGTGACTCCGCCCCCCCCGGAGCAGAGGTGGCCAGAGACCAACCATGGTTTCCTTAACAGAAGGAAACTTCAGAAGTGGGAAGAAATGTCTTCCCTACCATTCTTTGGCTTTTTGCTCTCAACTCACTTGGCTTCACTGTGACGTCTGTGGTCAACCGCAGTATGGCGACGGTCCTCTCATGAGGAGATGGATCACCAGAATAAGAGGCTGCACCTTCAGTGCCAAATTCCATTCCTGGGACCCTGATAGGAGACCTAGACATCGCTTCCAGAAGGCTATGAAATGTGTCAGAACAAAACCAAGCTCCAGTCAACACCAGGATGATTCCAGAACCAAGGCTAGAAATTCGCTCCCTGTCCCATTTCCCAGTCCCAATAGGTGCAGCCACACTGTCCAAAAGAGCATATGCAAGGCTCAGCAATGACATTAAATGACAACACTGCAATGCCCCAATAATGAACTATATGGAGAATCATTACAACCTCGAGAAAGTCCCTTTATCACATTCTCAGAATAAGATACACACTCAAACATTAAATCCTCCTGAAAGGTCAAATCTAAAGACGTTCAAATCTAAATGAATTAATACCCAAAACCAAATTATTTTGTCCTTAGGTGCTGAGTTTCTCATTTACTTGCTTTCCATTATGCTGGGCACGTGTCTTTCCAGCACATGACACAGTGTCTGTCACCACAAAGACGTTCAGTAAATTTTGTTTCATAAATTCATGAAAGGAATAGGTATTCACTGCTAAAGAACCAGCATAGCCAATGTTCATGGTAAGAACAATCAACCGAATGGTAAACGGTGTTCCTGTTTATCCTTTTCTTGTTAAAGGTAAATATTTTAGGAGCTGCTTCTTTGATTATAATTATTAGCAAAGGAAGCCAGGCTGCTTAGTATAACTCCTGGCATGTATTAGGTATGCAGTGTTATTTGGATTGGATTCCAATTTCACAAATCTTACATTAGGTAGAGCAATGAATATGATCAAAGCGTCAAGCTCTCTAGAAAGCTGAAGTTGCTTTTCTTTATGGCAGCTTGGGGGTGCAGGGGCTGATGTTTATAGCAATAACAAAGAAAATGAAGTCAGAGGCTTTTGCACCCGCCTGGCTCTCTCCTCTGGCCCCTTGGGCTTGGCTCCTCCCTGTCTCCCTAGACCTCTGTGCAGCGTGCTCCTCACTGGCTTAGTCCCTCTGCCCTTGCATGTATTGGCCAGAGAAGGAGCACGTGCTCATCTTGGCTAACCCCACTCGGCCACAGCAGGCACCCTGGTCCTCGCTCCACTTCTGGCAGCCTGTGCAGGCCCGGGCATGCCATCAGGGAACCCTAGGGGCCAAAGGAAAGCCTTCCCAAGTCAGCCAGATACGGTCAACCCTCCAAGAGTCAGTCATGGCATGCTGACACCTCCTGACCTTCTCCACCCAGGAATCCCCACTCGCAGGCCACGCTGCCCCCTCCAGTGCCTTCAGATTCCTAACACCACACTCACTCTGCCCACTGCTGTGGGCAAACCCCACCACTGCTGCAACCCAAGGTCAAGGCTTCTGTCTCCCCAGCTTTGCAGCCAGGTGGCTTCCCTGGAAAGGGCAGTGTAACCTGACAGCGCCAGCAAGTGGAAAGCATCTCATCCCAGCAGTGGGTATGAGCTTCCTCTGTCTCAGGAGCTCCACACTCACACCTCTCCTCCCAAACCACACCCCTCCCTCCTTTCTCTAGCCAGTCCCCTGCCATCTTTTGCCCAAATTTCCCATCCTCTGTTCTAATCCATTGATGTTTTTTCTAGGGCCGTGCACATTTGATAAATATCTACTGAGTATAAGAAAGCATGAAGATGCTGCATTATAACATGGTGTGAGTGTGTAAAGGATGAGATGATGCAGTACTGTCTCTACTTCAAAAGCCCGGGGTTGACCAGAGAGGTCCTCCCCATGATCCACAGTAGATTGCACATATGTCTTGATCAGATTCCTCAAATCATTCTTTGAGGAGGAAATTCACATGCAGGAAGTTTATTGAGGGATGCTCTCAGGACCAACCCCTGAAGGAATGAAGGACGCAGGACTGGGCAGAGCAAGAAGCTGAAGAGTGATACAGTCACATAAGAGCTTCATCCCAACCCTACAGGGTGGGGGGCTCTGAACCTGAGCTGGCCATTCAGAGGTGCCCACTTGAAAACTTGGGGCAGGCCTTTGTACCTAGCATTGCCCGATCATGGGCTGCCCTCGGGGAGGGGACATGATATTGAGTGAGGCTGCTTTCTCCCACCAAGGGCAATTCCTGGAGAGAGACTCAGCTGAGAGTCAGCAGCACCCAACACTCCCAGGGAAAAGAGTCCCTGGGAAATCTTAATGACATATCATTGCATCTGTGTCAGTCTGTGAATGTCAGCCTTTCCCTCGGCTCAGGTGGCTAGTTAAGTTTATGGTTTTGCACTTAACCATTTCCCTGCCAATTATTTTTTCCAGAATTTTGTGGAGAAAGAAGATCTATGGAAGATTTTCTGAAGGCTATTTAGTTCATCCATTTCTCTTGAATAGTGAATCTGAAGATTGATGATCAGGGTGGCTGTGGAGGGGGAGATGAGTAAGTACTTCAGAAGTACCTGGGGGACTTTTTTGTTTCATTCTTTCTTTTATTCAGTAAATATTTATCAAGTGTGCAAGGCCCCAGAAACACATCAGTGGGCAACTCTCACTAGACTTTGAGTCCATCAAGGGCAGGACCCACCTGCTTTCTCTCTGTTTCTGTGGATCCTGCCCTCAGTACATGAGAATCAGGTGATAAGCAGTTGCTGAATGAATGACTCATGAAGTGATTGAAGAGAGGCTAGTAAATAATATTTTCTCCACCCAGGTTCACTATCATTTGAGAAACAGACAAAATCAGACCAACAGAGGCCAAAATATCACCTTTATTACTAACAAGAGCTCCTGCTAGAGAGTATGGATTCTGTGGGAACATTTGGGAAATAGGAAATTAGGAGAAGGAAACCACAGAGTTGGGCAGACTTTCCCACCCAGTCCTGGAAGTATAAGAAAACCCCAGGAGGAGCAGAGAAGAGTGATCTTCACTGAGATGGTAATAAATAGGAAAGTTGAGCTGAGAACAAATTATGACCCCAAATAAATAGCCCTCTCTGCAAAGGGAAGAGATGGGGAAAAGGCGGAGTGTTAGCCTAGTGGCACCACCTCCACAGGTAAGGCTGCACCAGCATTGAGGAAACTTGTCCCCCTAATAAATATGTACGGACCACACCAAACACTGAGAGCTTTCTAGCCCCCAGTTCCAGGTATCACCAAGGCCAGTTTCATCTATGACCCTTGATGTGCCTGAAGCAACAAACCTCCTTGCTGGGAACCAAATGCTACTTCACCTGCTACCTTGAAGTCTTACTTCATATAAGGGTAGGAACTTTTAAAAATTGAACATAGTGATAGAGATTCGCAGTGTAATTATCTAGGCTTAAATCCACTGGTAGTGAATTTAGAATTTGACGGACTCAACATGTATGGTTACCATGGAAATACGTCTCTGCTAACTTCCTGTTCTGGGTCCTGGGGGCTGTTTCCTTGTGACCCACGTGAATCTCTGGCATGAGGCCAGCAGCCCAATGCCAGGGGAAGTACCTTTGCGGTACTAACAGTATAGTGCTCTGGACGGGATTGCACAATTGGAAATTGTCAGAAATGAATTTGATCTCTGTGTGTCAGGAGAAACAAAATCAGACTTCTCTCCAGCACTGTACTGGCAACAAAAGGTGCATAACAAGTCCCAGAAAAATGAGACAATGAAGTTTGCCCAGGGACTGGGGCAAAGTGGACAAACACCATGGCCCCTGAGCAAGGTTCCAAACCTGAGGACAATCCCAATTTACAGACTCTTGACAATGGCTTCTCTGCTCACCATCAAGGCTGGCAAAAATCAAACGTGGCTTGTTTTAACGCTTGGGGAAAGCAGGTAGTTTCGTGGAGCGTTCCCTTGAAGGACAAGCTAGAGCTGTCATTTCCCAGGCATTTGGGAGCTTCCCATTCCTGAACTTTGAATGACAGCTAGAAGAGGAACGTCTAGGATCTAAACAGCTCCCTTGGCTCAACTTAAATCAAAGGCAGGACAATGAGACCTGCTACGCAGATAGCCCCCGCTAGAACACAGCTATCTGGGGAATTACAGACAGAGGTAAGGCTACACCCTGCTACCTTTGGGCAGTGGGCAGAGATCATTGATATGAGATGCATTTAATAAAATTCAAATTAATACGGGTCATACATTCCTGTCCTTGCAGCCAAAGACTATACTGCTGTCTGCTGTAGGCACACTCGTCCCCTTCTGGGACCTGGTTCTAACCTTAACTCTGTCTTGGATTCACTCTCAAACCTTTGGGCAAATTGCTCAGCCCCTCTGGACTTCCTGTCTCCATCATTTGTAAAATCATCTGACAATGATAGCTCAAGACTCTTTCTCTTCTTACATATTATGCCTGCAATATGGGAGTGTCTATCACTGAACATAACTACTTGTTAATGAGGTAATGAATAGGTGAGAGAGGGATGATTGAATGAATGAATACATTAACAAATGGAAGCTCAGTCTCAATCATGTTTCTGCAAGACAATTAAATCTTAATGCTCAAAGACATCCATTGTATGTATGAATTATCCTCTTTCTATTCATTTATATGGTACTTGTTATATACCAACTCTGGGAGAATTGAGAAATAGTCCCTCAAGTCATTGTCTATATTTTGTCATTCACTTGAGAAAGGCTATCTGATTATTATACAGCCAACAAATTTGTCAATGAGCTAGAATTTGTTGAAATGCCTGGGAATATCTAAGACTCCCCATCACCAGGCCCTACATGTGTTATGAGATCTGGAGACCAGCCCGCCCACCAGCATGGTATATAGAGAAAAATGTGGGCTCAGACACAG
>CM052544.1:114166566-114179118 GCA_028533065.1 Trachops cirrhosus
CTGAGTCCGGCGGACCCCTCTGGCTCCCAGTTCGGGGCTCCTCACCCTCCTCTCTCCTCCGGAGGGGCAGCCCTTCTATCACTTTGCTGGCTGCGAAGAAGCTCATTAGCATTTTGCAGACTCCAGTGAACTGAGCTTTGGAAACTCGCTTGTCCCCTCAGCAAAATATCTGGTAGAAGTAAAACAAATTTGAATGCAAAGGACGCTTACATAATTTGCTCAAGTCCCAGCACAGAAATGCCACATAACTCTGGTAATTCACGTCTTCCCTTTCACCCCTTTCCCTGGCAAGCTCAGGAAAGTAATCCCACAGCCTAGCAACGAAGCCCACATGCAACCTATTGGCAACTGAGGATGCTTTCTTCACATGCGGGGAGACTGCAGCATGGCTCAGAAACAAAATTCCTTTTGCTTCTCATTACCATATTAAGGAGTCTGAGATTGTGGGATAGATGGATGGAACTATGGGTAGATAGATAGATAAATAGATAGATAGATAGATAGATAGATAGATAGATAGATAGATAGCAATAGATATTGCCATATACAAGGTCTGTCCAGAAAGTATCATGCCATTTAATATTAAAAATAGAGACATTCATGGAAGAAGATACAAGATACAAGAAACATTGTACATAGGATAATGGCACCTCAGTCCCCTTCAGAGTAGGCACTTTGGGACCTCACACAGTTCTCCCAATCCCATCAGCCTCCCCATTGTATTTTCCTGAATTTCACCAATGGTCTGAAATCTCTTCCCTTTAAAAGGTGATTTTAGTTTTGGGAAAAGCCAGAAGTTGCAGGGTGCCAAATCTGAGCTATAGGGGGTTGACTCACCTGGGTGATTTGATGCTTCACAAAAAAACTCTGCATGAAACATGATGCATGAGCAGGTGCATTGTGATGAAGCTGCCAATCACCAGTTGCCCATAATCGTGACCTCCTAAATCGTCCAGATAGTTTCCACAGAGGACTGTTCAAGCTGAACGCAAAATTTGCTCTGCTGGCTCAGTCACATTGAGTGTAATGCCCCTGAAGAGTACACATGCTCACTCAATAGCATCTACCACCCCCACTGACTAGTACAGTGCAGTTGTCATTGTTCACACATGCTCATTCCAGTCCACTCTCCTTGGCTGCCAGATTACAACGATGTTGCACAAACCATTCTCATTATATTAACAATGGCTGGACTTTTTCTGGACAGACCTCATATACACATTATTATATCGTGATATAATAATGAGCCCGGTTCCATAGGAAAGCCAGAACTCACCAACTGAAGGCTCCCCATCTCTTCCAGTGTAAAATAGTGTCTTTTCCTGCAGAGTCACTGGAAGGGGAAGGCTCAGTCTTTGAGGCTTTCTCCCCTGCCCAGGGCTGAGGACAGCTGTCATCTCACAGTGACTAGGGAGGAGCCTGGAGAGTCTTCCCTTGGCAGCGGCTGGGCTGGACCCCGGGAGCCCACCATGGGTGTCTCCTCGGTAGAGGGCATCCCTTTCCCTCCTCTGAGGCATTAAGTGACCACCACCTCCTGAAGTCTCATGGGTCTCCTGGTGAGAAGTCTTCAGATCATTGGTCCTGAACCCAAGCCTCTGCTGGTTCAGCGGTAATTTCAGGTTCCACCTCCTCGCCACTGCGTTAGATTTCTAGGGCTGCCATAGGAAGTCGCCACAAACTGGCTGGCCCAAAACAACAGAAATGTGTTCTCTCGTGGTTCTAGAGGCTAGAAGTCCAAAATTACGGTGTCGGCAGGACCACGCTAGTCCCAAAGTCTGGGCTGGGAAGAAGAACCCCTCCTTGCCTCTGCCAGCCTCAGGTAGATCTGGCCTTCCTGGGCCTGCGCAGCACCCCTCCGATCTCTGCCTCATCCTCACGTGACCTTCCTCGCTCCACCTCTGTGTCTCAAATCTCCTTCTGTTCTCTCTTATAAGGGCACCAATCACTGGATATAGAGCCCACCTTAAATCCAGTATGATCTACTCTCTAGATCCTGAACTTGATTATATCTGCAAAGATCCTGTTTCCAAATAAGGTCCCATCAACAGGTATAGGAGTAGGACTTGGACTCATCTTTTGGGGGCCACAGTTCAACCCATTATACCTTCCAAGGGCTGCATGGCTACTAGCAAGTCTCTTACGCCCCTTACCACACTGTCAGGCTGCAGAGAACCAGGAGAGCCACCTCCTGTCTTCTGTTGAGGCACCTCTCTCAGCTGTTCCTGCTCACCTCCAGGTGCCATGATGAGGCTGGACCAGGCAGCTTCCTCTCTGCCTCCGAGAAACCAGCCCCCATCCTACTAAGAAGCTCAGATTCTTAGGCTTGTGATCTCCCAGGGCACTCCCCAGGATGCCTGGACGAGACTTGCTTCTGCTGTGAGATGCTTAAAGACTTGTCTGGAATTTCTAGAAAACCCTCCAACTGCCTGTGTTTCTGTTCTTCCTCAGACACCTTTCTTCCCGACATTCAGGCCCCTCTCGCCCCCCTGAGAGGGTAGTGGAAAGTGAAATGAACTCAAATTCAGAAAACCTGAGTCCGAACTATGTGACTTTAGGCAGACCATTGCCCCCCTTCTGAACTCCTCATGTCCTACTCCAACCATAAGAGACACCCAGACCTTCAGTCTTCCCACTTGAGTGAGCACGCCCTTCCTACCAGAGGAAAGACTTACTGGATAACTTACTGGATACAGTCTTCGCCTTGCCGCAGCTCTCAGCTGCCCTGATAACCCCACCTTCAGGAGAGACTGGCCATGTACAAGTCCCACCCACAATTCCTGAGCTCCCTAATCCTGCCCCTTTTCTGCTCCCCATCCTCGCTCTATGAGCCACAGGACTACGCAGTTGCCTGACGGCCCAAGCTAAATACTGGCCAATATTCTTGGCTGATTATCCATCCTCTTCTAAGAGCCATCCAGGGTCAAGTTCATCATGCTTCACATCTGTCATCTCAAGCACCATTGGAAATCCCAGCAGCACACAGCACTTTTCATACTGCCTGTACACCTTCTAATCAAAACAAACTCCCAGCATGCCTCCCGACAAAACCCTCTGGAACTGAGACTTCCACCAGCAAACTCCCCTTCATCTTCCACCTCTTCTCTGAACATTCTTCCTACCTTCTTTTACTCACTAAAATTTAGCCAGTCCCTGGGGACGCCGATTCTTCCACAGCCCTCTCAAGCAGAGAGGAATTTTTTTCTCCCATAATCCTTAAACCTTACGGGGTGGGGCAGGTATCCATTTCAGTTTCCATCGCTTCTTCCAAGCAATGTCTCCTTCTTGCGCCACTAAAAGAAATAATAAAATAAAATATAAATAAGTAAAAAACACCTCATCACCTTGGAAATGTAACTACCCAGCCTTATCATCACTTGCTCTCCCGCTGCTATTTTCTCAGGACCCCCAGACCTTCTTCATAGTTCACTGAAGACTTGAGAGCCTGCCTGACCGTCCCCCTCTGCAGTGCCCTTATCATTCCTGGTGAGTGTAAAATCTCATAAATGACCCATTCAACGTGCTGGGCTTTCACTTCCTTGACTCCTTCACTGCAGCCATCTTTTCTTTCCCTGCATCTCAGCTACCCATTCACGTGAAGGAAATTAGTAGATCTCTACACCAAGTGATATAGAGCCACACAAGCTAAGGGCTGCTGCGTGTTTGTTCTTTCATTCGGTCAACTACCAGATGTGGAAAGCTCTTACTGTGTGCCAGGCACTGATACAACAATGACTTGGTCTAGCCCTACTGAGCCTGATAGGAGAAGCAGGCAGATGTTTACCGTATGGAGAGATGAAGCACTTATCTGAGTTTGTCCTCGTAAGTGAAGGTCAATGACGATGAAGGTCAATGAAGGTCAAGTGAGACAGATAGAGCGAGTTGGGAAAGCATACCAGAGGGGGTACCACGGAGCAGGGTTTTGAAGTATAAGCAGGAGTTTGCCGGCAGTATGTGAAGAAAAAGGGTTTTATTTAGAGAGTAGCCCATACAAAGACACAAAAGTGGAATGTAGTATGGCAGAGGCTTGTACAACTAGAGTGGAAACTGTGAGCATTGAGAGAGGAGGCTGGAGAGATGGGGGGTGGGGATCATCAAAGGCCTTGAACAGCACATCAAGGAATAGCCTGTACACATTGGGAGCCACGAAGGATTTCAAACAGGGGGTTCTCAACACTGCACTAGGTCCTTTCGCATGCTTCATTTTGAGGTCAAGACCCTCCAACCACAGTCACCAGTAATTCCCTGCCTCCTTGCACACACATGACATTCAACCCACCAAGAGTAGTCTCTTGACTCCCCTTGAATCCTGCCTGACCTCATGATTTGCCTTGACCTATAGACTAGCAGAAGTGATGCCGTGCCCATTCTGGGATTACATTTAAAGATACCAGGCAGCTTCCTCTCTGGCCCTGAGAAACCAGCCACCGTGCTATAAAGAAGCTCAGATTCTTGAATGATAAGATACCTCATGGGGAGACAGAGGCCATGGGGAGGAGGAGCAGCATCAGCTGAATGCGGCTGAGTGAGTGACTCCCAGCACACACCACGTGGAGCAGAAGAAATACCCAGCTGACTCCTGCCTGGATTCTTGACCCACCAGATCATGGAAAATAATAAATCAGTGTTGCTTTACGCCACTGAGTTTCTGGATGATTGGTTATATAATAATGACAACAAAACACATTTCACTTCATTTTTCAAATAACCCTACAAGCAAATATTACTCTCTCTCTCTTTTTTTTTTTTTTTTTACATATGAGGACAATGATGCTCAGCAAAGGTTTAATGTGCTCAAAGGCACAGAGCTACAAGGGAGTCTAAGAGCCAGCCAGGATTAAACCCAGCATTCCTTCTCACTAGACGTGGGGAACAAGCCTAGCACTGAGCTAAAAGTTTGGGTGCAGGCAGCCTCCATCCTGATTGGTCTGTGTCTGTTCCAAACGGTCACAGCCTATTCTCTACCAGGGTTAAATATTTGGAACACTGCCCCTGACTGCAAGCACACAATTACAAGAGGCAAGAGCACCAGCATCTTGGGGAAATGTTGGGAGCGTCTCAGGTTTGTAGAAAACACCCCCCGCCGTGCTTTCCTGGCCTCACCAACCTGCTTGCCTTGGATGAATCAGCACCTGAGGCTGAGGCACAGAGCGGCATCTGGTCCTCCCGCGTCTCCATGGCAAATCTCACCCACGACCAGAAATATTTCTCAGCAGACATGTCCCACAGGCCAAACAGAAACACACGCAGTAATAGGTACACATTTCCTGTCTTTTTCTACTTCCCACTTCTTTCTCACTTTATTTCATGGTGTTTGCTGTCGGGTTTATTACTTTGCAGTGCTCCTTAGAGTATTATTTGGGAGGAAAATTGCCTCATTTAATTCAATGTACTGCTCTTGGCGGCGGGTTTTCTTTCCCGTACTTGATGCTGGACAGTAAACAGGATGCTTCTATTACTCCCAATACTTCCCGGCCTCCCTTGGTGTCCCCACGGTTAAGAGGCTAACAAGTTTCTAACATGCCCCCATCATTTATGGAGGCTTAGACTAGAGCCGAGAGGAAGAGACAGAGAGATTTTTGCATATATTTTATTCCACTCACACAGAAGAAAAGGCAGTGAGCCACTCACACTCAGGTGGTTATATTCCAGTTTTTAGGGGGTTGCTCCTCCAGGCTGAAGGGCTCCAAGAATAAGGTGCAAATGCTTTGGTTCCATAACTCTGCCAACGACTCCAGTCAGCACGTGAGCATTTTCCACGCAGTGCAGCAAACCGAGGAGCCTGGACTTTGAGTCAGAAGGACAGGTTCACTCTTCTCAACCTGTTCTGATAAGACTTTCACTCCCCCGCTCACCAATGGCTTGTTGGAGTCACCAGTCAGTACCTCCGTCTGGCCAACATGGCAAATCCAACAAGGCATTTTCATTCTCATCTCATTCAACAGCTCTACCGCAGCTGATGCTGCCGATCCTTCTCTTCATGAAACACTTTTCGCTTTGCCTTCTGGGCCACCCTCGTGCTTTATTTCCCGGCTCAATCCCAGCTTTCCTGTTTTTCTCTGTGCTATCTCATCTAGCTTCAAAAGCAGCCTACATGCTGACGACTTCCAAATTTTATCTTCAAACCTAACGTTTCCCTTACTCAAAATCTCAAACCCAACGCGTTCAAAGTGGAACTCCAAATTTTTCCTCTTACACCTGCCCCTCTTTTCGTCTCCCCCAGCTCAGGAGACACCACCACTCACTATGGTGCTCAGGCCAAAGCCCCGGAGTATCTCCTAACTCTTCTTTCTCTCCGACTTCACCTTACTCAATAGACCGAGTAACGCAGGCTGTCCCCCCCAAAGGACAGACTGTGGGTGGGCCTCATCCAATGGACTGAGAGTCTGAATAGAACAAACTGTGAAGGAAGGGAGAATTTGCCCTTCTCCGCCTGACTGATTGAGCTGGGACGTTGGTCTTCTCCTGCCCTTCAACTGGGATTTACCTGCTGGCTCTTCCCAAGTCTCAGCAATCCAGACTCAGACTGAATTACACCACAGGCTTCCCTGGGCCTCCAACTCATGAACAATTATTTATATATACCTTATTGGTGCTGTTTCTCTGCAGAACCTTGACGACTACATTGGAGTTTTTGCTGTCCCTTGAATGTCCCCTCAATCAATCCACTCCAAAAGAAGACACAGATGTGCTGACAGCACAATTTCCCTGAAGGATCAAACCAGCCCAGCCATCTTACAGCTTACAAATCACCTTTGCAAAGTCTGCAGTTAACAAGCCCCACCCGTACACACAAAGCTCCCAGTTAGCTTTAACTGTCTCATTTTAAAGTGTAAGCACTAGGCAGTGATCACCAGTCCCCCAAGGAGATTCTCTAACTTGAAAAATAGAGGCCAAAATATTAGGGGGGGGGGGAAGCAACTTGTAGAAAATTGTGCAGAGAGATAAAAAATTTCAAGGAAACTATCATTAATATCCTCAGAGAAGTAGAAGTTACTGTATTTATTAAATAAAACAATATTCTATCAAAAAGAAAACAATTATAGAACAAGAGACATTTCTTATAAAGTCAAACTGTGAGAACCAGACTGAAAATTTCAGTAGAAAGTTCAGAAGATAAAGTTAGGGGAATAACATAGAGTGGAAAGTCAAAGACATAGAAGGTATAATAGAAAAGAAACTTTAAAAATTAGTCTAACAGTCCATTATCTGAATAAGTAAAGTTTCAGAAAAAAGAACATGGAAATAGAAGAGAGGAAAACACAAGAAATAATTCCAGAAATTTCCTAATAGTGAAGGATATGAGTTTCTAATCTGAAGCTGCACCTTAAATGCCCAGCAGGTAGATAAAAACAAATCCATACTAAAATCTATCATCACAGATTTTCAGAACAACAGAGACAAAGAAACTATCTTAAAAGTTTCCAAAGAAAAGAAAAAAGGTTGCTCTGAAAATCAGGATCATAGATTTCTCAATAAACGCACCAAGAGAAAAAAGATAAGGGAGGAATGACTTCAGAGTTCTGTAGAAAAATCACTTCCAGCCTAGAATTCTATACCAAACAAAGTTATTGATTAAATGTTATGGTGGAATAGAGATAATTCAGACATGACAAGTCTCAAAACAGTGACCTCTGCTATCCTCAAGAATCTGCTAGAGCCCTGGCTGGTGTAGCTTAGTGGATTAAGCACGGGCCTGTGAACCAAGAGATCACGGTTCGATTCCCAGTCAGGGCACATGCCTGGGTTGCAGGCCAGTTCCCAGCAGGGAATGCAGAGGAAGCAACCATACATTGATATTTCTCTCCCTCTCTCCTTCCCTTCCCCTCTGAAGATAAATAAATAAAATCTTTAAAAAAAAAAAGAATCTGCTAGAGAAGGTATTCATCCAAAATTAGAAGGTAAACCTAAAGATGGAAAGACACAGGGTCTGGGCAATATGAGCATCAACCCATGAAAAAGCCAAAGGAGTCTCAGTGATGAAGGTGAAGGGTGGTCCAAGAAGGAAGGCTGTGCACTCAGCCTAGAAAGAAAATAGTACAGATCGGAATAGCTTAGAAGGACACAGGAAAAAAGGCCAAAAAGATGGCCTCATTGGAATACCTTATGTGAGTAAATGTTCTGAGAGGAGATTTAAACAATTGAGGAGAGAGTTTGGGATGAATTTGAGACTCGGTCTCTCTCTCTCAATCTCTCTCTCTCGATTCTAGGACACACCAAAAAGGCAGGCCAGAAAGAGACCATCACCAGGAACTCTTCACCTCTGCTGACACCATGATCTTGGACTTCCCTACAGAACTACGAGAAATAAATGTCTATTGTTTAAGCCATCCATGCTATGGTGTTTTGTAATAGTAGCCCAAACAAACCAAAACAACCCCTAAAATTATATAAGTCCATAATTTTGATGAAAGAGAAAACCCAATTTTAAAGAGATTGTGCATCAACAATAAATTAAAAGAATGACTCTCATTTGGCTTCCCATTGTCATGTACACACACAGACACACAGCGCCATTTGGGCAATACGTGTTGAGATGCATCTAAGTGCAAGCAAATATTTCAGGGAAGTGTTAATGATGGCCTGGACCAATCTGTCTTTTGTAAATAGTTCTCAGGAAAGCATACTAATTAGAGCTAGGATAGGCAGATGACACAACAGCTCACCCATCAACAGCTTGCTGCTCATCTATTGAGTATATAGCAATAGATAATCAACATTCTGTATGTGGGGTAAACAACCAAGTGTAAGATATTCTGGCACTAAAAATAAAGATTTTATTATTCAAGGAAAGACTCGGGACATAAACTTTGGTAAAGTTAAACAACAGTATGAATTTACAGAAGTGTTGTTCTTTAGCAGAAAGGAAAACCATAATGCATAGAAGAGATCTCAGAGGAAGGAAATTAGAAGTATGTTTTGAGTGATGGGCTAGACTCAAGTGGATGGGGAAAAGGAGGAACTCCAAACGTGGATCCAGGACGAAACTAGGGCCTTGAGACAAGGCGTTGGAATGAGAGTCTGCTAACCCAGCTGCAGAGGCAAAGTTCAAGTTTGGCCCGAGGAAAACCAGTTATTCAGAAAAAAATAATTCCACTACCCACAGTGAGGCCAAGAATGCAGTCAGCTGTTCTGCTGGGAGGTGGCTCCATTATTTTATGAGGTCAAAAAGAAAAAAAACCCAGGGATGGTTTCTGACCCGTGTTACAGACCCAAGTTCCCTGTAAACAGCAGTTACCTCTTAGCAAAGTCATTAACTGGGGGCATTTCTTTGATTTTATTATGAATAATAAAAATATATTCAAGGACTTCTGTGCTTTGATGAAAACATCAGGGTGTGATTTATCAAGAACACTGTTGTCCATGGGAATATAAATGCACAGGCCTTACATTTTTATAAAGTTCAAATACATCACCTCTTCAGTAAATGAAATAAACTGGAGTGACCTCAGTTCAGAAAAATAAATAGGGTAGACATGCACATTAGCAAAAATTAATGTTCTGACATTTATGTGGTGCTTAGATCCCACAATGAAAAATATCTAGGTCAGTGGGAAGTCAGAAACATTTTCTATGCATAGCTATCACTAAAAATAGTGCATACATGGTAGTCACTTAAAAAAAACCTTCTGATTTGATTTGTAAGTAATTAAGGGACAACTGGGGCCAGATACGAGAAGGCAGAAGTCATGTCTTGAGGCAAGGCTGTGACCAGTTTATATCCCGTTCTGGAGGAGGAGGGGGCTATACTCATCAGTGCCCAGAAGAGGGCAGACAAGAGCTGCTCAGGTGGAGTCTTCCTTAGAAGAGCACCCCGTTGGTACCAGTTCTCCCCATTCTCCACCTGCACAGACAAAAGCCAGAATCAGCCCAGAACTGATTGGTGGAGGAAGTGGAGGAAGGGAGAAGCAATGATGGGTAGCATGGACTAAAGCCAAGCCAGATGAAGAACCAGGCCAAGAAGAATCAGGGAAAAGCCAGAGAATGGAAGATCAAGACAGACAGCAGCCAAAGATCAAGTGGATCTAGGCTCAGGAACACAGTAGCTCTGATCATGCCACTCCCCTGCTCAAAAGCTCTCAGGCGATCCCTGTTTCCATAAGACAAGCCCAAACTTCTTAGCCTAACATTCAAGGTCTACCTACAACCTACCCCTAACCCACCTTAAGAATCATAGGATTCCAACCAAACCACCTTTGAGAAGCCACCATGAGGACACAGACAGCAATACACAGTGGCAGGTACTACAGTGAGGGTAAGCAAGGGGATGAATGGGGTGGAGAGAGGAGTGGCTAAGCCAGGTTATCAGAGAAGACTTCCTGGAAGAGTTGACAATCCCCCTGAAACATCTTCCTCTCTCCTCTCTACATGTCTGCAGTGCCTGTGGGAGAGCCATCTGTTGTTTTCATCAGCTTGCCCACCTTCCCCTCTCCCTTCTGGTAAAAGTACCCCTCTCCTTTAGACACTGCTCACTACTCTCTTTTCCAGGTGGGCTTAGGTGATACAGTCTTGGCCAATCATATTATTTCATCTATTTGTCCTCAGTGATTGGTTCAAAGAGTATCCTCCAAACCAATCCAATTTCTTCCCTGGAGTTATTTTTTCCTCCCATTTGGAGCCAAAGGGGGTAGCTCTCTCTTTCTCCTAGATTTAAAGCTGTCAGTGTGGATTCCAGAACTGCTGGTAGGTACCATGTCCCTGCCCCTTCTAGGATTCTGAGAAACTACACTGGATAGAAAGAAACAGAGCAACTTGACACTATGCATACCCCAATACAGTTGCACTGAATCAGGGCTAGGCCTATGTTTAACAAGAGCCCAACTCCAGGATCAAAAGACTGGCAGGTGAGATCTGGTTGTCTGTCTCCATGACGACAGCAAAGACCCAGCCTCTTCCTACCATTTTGCTCCACCATCCTCATCATTTACCTCTCCTTCTCATCATCCCAGATGATTGCTGTATCTCTGTGTGTCATATCCACATTCCAGACAAGGACAAATGTGTCCCCTTTTGTTCATAAGTTCCATCGTGTATACTTTTATTTATATCTCAATTTTCAGAAAAGAGTCATATGGCCACCCCTAGCTGCAGGGGAGTCGGGAGAGCCAAGTGTTTTTAATTGGGCACATAGAGAAGATGGGAAGGCAACTGGTGGCACCTAAATTGTCTTGTTTGCCCATATAAGTCCACAACGCCTCCTTTTTGCTTAAGCTAGCTTGAGGTAGCTGTTTATAACTTTCAGTGAAAAATAAGCCACGACTAATACACCTGCCAAATGCCATCACCATCACCTGATCCAACTACATCAGAATAATCTTGCCTTCAATTTCCAGTTACAATCTGTGTTTTTTCCATAGCAGCCTGAAGAAGGGCAATCATGGGGACAGAGTTAACCTCTGTGTCAACCAAAGGAGGCAGAAAGACTCTGCCAGCATGACTCCTGGATTCTAACTCCCCTCTGCCCCACCATTTCCCTGTGGAGAACTAAAACACTTACATGTCATAAGGTACATCCATATGATGGGACACTGTGCAACAATAAAAGAGAATGGGGAAGCTCTGTCTGTATGGATATGAAACACTTTTCCAAAAGGTATTACTAAGGGGGAGAAAGCAGAGTGTAAAACAGCATATATAAGAGATGATCATTCATGTTAAAAGGAGTAAAAAAGAACATATATGCGTACATATTCGTACCTGCCTAAAAGACTTCATATAGCACAAGAAACTAACACCATTGGCTGCCTCCAAGGCGATGAACATAGAGGCTGGAGAATGGGAGGGAGGCATTTCTCCTTATATCCTTTCCATGGGTGTCCAACCTTTTGGTGTCTCTGGGCCACACTGAAAGAAGAAGAGGTGTCTTGGGCCACACATTAAATACATTGTGACACGTGGTCACAAAAAAAATCTCATAATATTTTAAGTAAATTTACGATTTTGTGTTGGGTCCCATTCATAGCCCTCCTGGACCTCATGCGGCCCACACACAGCGGGCTGGACACCCCTGCAAAACCTTTCCAATTTTGGACCTCAGGAAACCCATGTGCACCCATCTGCACCCACCTGGATCCTGTGAACCTCTTTGAAAAAGAATAAAAATACATTTATTGATGTAAGTCCATTTGTGGTTTGTGGTGGTATGCCTGGTGTTTTGTTTTGTTTTTCTAGGCAGAACAACAGGAAGGAGGAAATTGGAAACCAGGGCCGGGAAGAAAAAAGAAAAAAAAATTAACATCCATCAAACAATAAAACACAAATAATGTCTTTTTATTAATGGTTGTTTTTCTCATGTTATTCTCAAAGCATTTCCAGACCTGGGCTCATTCATTCTCATTCTCTCTCTCTCTCTCTCTCTCTCTCTCTCTCTCTCTCTCTCTATCTCTATCTCCACCCTCCCCCCCGCCCCCACCTTCCTACAAGGTGTGCAGAAATGGATCTGATCCCTTTTTGCTCAGGAGCAGCCTGAAGACCTGAGCCTCCAAGCCTGGCCTGCTCCTCCTTCCTGGAACAGGCCGCCATGCCTTTGTTCAGGCGGATGCCTATGCCCAGAAT
>CM052544.1:114179618-114250834 GCA_028533065.1 Trachops cirrhosus
ACTTGGGTCATTTAGAACAACATGTAGGTCTCTTTGGTTATTTCCCTTCACAACTCTCAGGAACTGAAATATTTTGTCTACAAGGCAGCATTTACTATGTAATGATCAATCTGTCATTTGATTGTGCAATGCCCCCCACACACACACACACACAATGCAGTCTCATCAAGGCCGAGTTAGGGTTTCCAATGTTCTTTTTACAGCCTGCAGGTAACTCGCAGCACCCAGATCCACCCCTGTGGGCTCTAGACGGGGGCCCACAGCCGAGACACACGGCTCAGACCCTGTCCAGCTCGCTCAGACATGTCCACTTACAGCCCAACCAAGCGGCATGGGCATGACTAGCGGCATTACAAAGCACAGGTTAGACGCAATGTCAACAACAGCAGTAACTGCAGCTACCACTTATTCAGTGCCATCTATGTGCCTCCCACTGAATCCTCTCAGCGACCTGTGGTTGAGGTGCCTTGGTGGGTATTGCCTTCCTTCTCTTTCACAAAGGAAACAGAGAGCCTAGAGTTGGAGCTCTTGCCACAGATCCTCGGAGAGAGAACGCCCGAGTCAGCACTCACACTCAGGACTGCCTGACTCCGCAGCCCTGCTGCTAACTTCTGGGCCACACTGACGCCTTTGAGGAATTAATGAGCAACATCCCAGGAACAACTCAGTTCAGTAGATGTTCACTGATTACATACACTATGCCCAGTATGAAGACTTACAGATGTAATAAGACAGAAATGGTCCCTGCCTCGTAGAATTTAGAGTTCAGACAGGACAGCTACAGAGTTTATTCACTCAACAAACACTTGCTGAGAATCTGTGTGCCAGGGCCAGGCACACTTCCAAGGGTGCAGCAGTGACCCGCAAAGACAGCGATGCTCCTCGTAATGTTAGCACCTTCCTTTTCTATTTTTATTTGTTGAAAATTATATATACTATTTTTGAGATCCACTAAGAAGGTATCATAAAGGGACATTACATTTTAAAACAACAGAGCAAAAAATAAAAAGACATTTGATAACTTTGCCCCAATCCTTAATGGTTATTATTTGCAACTTGAATGAACCGTGATTTTATTTCCAGACCTGTGTAGATGCTTCCTTTTTGAAATTTGCTTCAATTACAGTGGACATACAATATTTTGTTAGCTCCTGGGGCACAACAGAGTGATTAGACCTTTAGCTACCTCACGAAGTGATCACTGCGGTGAGTCTAGTATCCACCTGGCACCGTCCAGAGTTGTAACGGTGCATTTTAGACAGGGAGCAGATGAGCTCGAAGGAGAAACGAGAGCCCCACACTCAGTCCCAGCTGGGACGTGCCTTCCCAGCCCTCCAGGGAGCCATCCCGCTGTCCGTGGGAAGTCCGGCCCTCCGAAGCAGCAGTCACCTACCCAGGCACTTCCCAGAGTCACGTGCCAGGAGGGAGTCAAACAGGGGCTGGATGGTTTATAGCACTGTCCATCACCAGTGTCACGGAGTTTGCAAAAGTACTCCGAGGGAGGTGGGTTTCC
The DNA here is from genome assembly GCA_028533065.1 of Trachops cirrhosus. Taxonomy (NCBI): domain Eukaryota; kingdom Metazoa; phylum Chordata; class Mammalia; order Chiroptera; family Phyllostomidae; genus Trachops; species Trachops cirrhosus. The sequence goes on from CM052544.1 coordinate 114,181,132, forward strand.
ACTCATTTGCATTTAAACAGGGGCTATGTTGGCGGGCAACCTTCTGTCATAGGGGAGGGGGAGCAGGCAGGATGTTAAAGGGAAGGCTATGATGTTAAATGTCTGCTCCAAAATGTGTGGGAATAAGGGAGGGTTTTTTTTTTTTTTTTTTTAATTAAGTGCCTTAGAACTGGAAGGAGAAAGGAAGGGCATGGTTAGAAAATTTCAAAGGAAGCAACAACGGGTGTCCTGTCCACAGTCCGAGGAGGGGGGCAATACCACCACACTGCAGCCCTTGTGGCATCTGTGCTGGGAGCGTCCTTGCGACGGGCACGTTGCCAGGAGGACACGTTTTGTTAGATTCTGGGTTAGGACATAGGTAGCGAGCACCTTGTGAGCCCAAGTGACCGTCCCCTTCAGGCGGAGGTTGAGACCTCCGAGGACACCTGGTTCTGGGTGCACCCGGCCAGCATGGCCACCCTCTTACTGAGGGGCACGTGTCCCACTGCAACATGAAGTTACCTGTGAGTGGATCACAGAGAAGCAAATTAAAAAGCAGGCGCTCCTGCCATAGGAAACTCAAGCCGGTGCTATTGAGTGGTTGAAGTCGGAAACCCTGATGTGCTCCAGGCCCATTGCTCCTGCATTTGCAATGGAGAAACGGAGGCCCAGAGAGCTGAGGTGACCCGCCCAAGGACACGCAGCAGGAAGGCCCTTTCCTCAGTGCCGTCGTCACGGCGACCACACTCAAAGCTTCACACTGTCATGACAGGACTGGGGTTCAAGCCCGGAAGCAAGCTGTGTCCACCAGGGCAGATGGAAACGTCTCCTTGGTTTCTCTAGAAGGGAAAGGAATCATGATCCTTTAAGGATTCAGAGTACATCAAAGGCAGGTCTTCCAGCCAGGATGTCCCCCAGCACCTGGTTCCTTCCTAAGGGCAGCCAAGAGTCCTGTATAAGGCGATAGGAGGATAATCACCATCCTACAGGAGGGCAGTGCTCACGATAAACCTCTGGAAATGTCTTTAGAATTCCACCGTTTAGGACTTCCGCTTTGGAAAAGACAGAGTAGACATACTGTTCTCTATTTCTTCTGCTAAGTACAACAAAAATCTCTGCACAATTTAAGTAACACAAATGTAGAAAGGCTCTGAAAGATGGAGAGAAGAGGCAGCCCGGTGCGGGAACTCGGGATTGGAGGAACGAGGCAGCAGTGATTCCCCTGGGTTTTCTAGACTTTGGAGCTGAAGAAACTAGCAACCTGCAAACAGCAACAGGTACAGATAAAAACAAAAAAGCCCCAACAAAATGCTACCAAAGCCTGCTCTCTCCCCAGAGGATGAGGAAAGGAGCAGCCCACTAGCAAGATACCAAAGGTTTAGACCATAACTATCTACTCCAGCCAAACGCCACCAGAGGTGGGAGGAACCTGTGGTCCAGCCCCACCCACACCAGCAAAGGCCCAAAGGTGAGAAGCCCGAACTCCCACCTTGGTGAAGCTGTGATGAGTCCCCCAGCACACCCACCAGCATGCTGTCAGAGAAGACCAAGGAAGGAGCCAGGACTCTCGTCAGCACTGGTCTCAGTGGAGACCAGTGGGAGCCTGGACGTCCACCTTCACCGGGCAATAAGGTGCCTCCTTTCCCTGGACGGTGGCATCAGAGGAGGCCTAGTGGAGACTCCAGGCTTTCAACACAATGCATTGGTCACAAGGTCATCCCCATCATGGTGTCATGGAGAATACACGGGGAGCTGGAACGCCTACCTCCACCCAGCAATAAAGAGGAGCTCCCCATCTTGGATACCGACAAAGGCCAAGTGGAGAACCTGGACTTCTTCCCCCATCCAGCAGTGAGGGACAAGGCAGAGCCCCTCTCCTTCCCCATGTCAGAGAAAATCAGCTAAAACAGAAGATGTAAGTAAGATCCAGAGTCTCATGACATAAAAAATGTCCATGTTTCCATCAGAAATGACTCGTCGTACTGAGAACCAGGAAGATCTCGAACTGAATGAAAAAAAGACAATCAATAATCAAATCAATTATATTAGAATTATCTAGCACAGATTCTAATGCAGCCATGATAAAAACATTTCAATAAGCAGATAGGAACATGCTTCAAACAAATGAATAAATAGAAAACCTCGTCAAAGAAACAGACGATAGAAAGGATAATTAAATGGCAATGTGAGACCTGAAAAATACAATATCCAAAATAAAAGTCTCAGTAGATAGATTCAACAGCATAATAGGGGGGGCAGTGGAAAGAAACAGTGAATTCAAGTACAGAATGATAGAAATCATCCAATCTGGACAACAGAAATAACAGACACCCCCCCCAAAAAAAAACAGGGCCTCAGGGAACTACTGTGGGACCATAATAAAGATCGAATGTTTGTGTCATTGGGGTCCTGAAGGAGAGGAGAAAGATGACAAGGATGAAAGATTACCAGAGAAAGAATGACCATCTCAAATTTTGCAATGAATGTAAAATATAGATTCAAGAAGCTGAGTGAACCCCAAACAGGGTAATTATGTATGCACCAAACAACGGAGCTGCAAAATCTTTAAAGCAAAAACTAAGAGTGGAAGGAATAACTAGACAAATACACACAGCTGAAGATTCCAATTGCTTTCTCTCAACAACTGATTTAAAAAAAGTGGATAAAGCCCTGGCTGGCATAGCTCAGTGGATTGAGCACAGGCTGTGAACCAAAGGGTCGCCAGTTCGATTCCCAGTCAGGGCACATGCCTGGGTTACGGGCCAGGTCCCCACTGGGGGCCACGTGAGAGGCAACTACACATTGAGGTTTCTCTCTTTCTTTCTCCCTCCCTTCCTCTCTCTCTAAAAATAAATAAATAAATAAATAAATAATAAAGAAACGATAAAAAAATCAGCAAGAATATAAAACTCAACACCATCAGTCAATAGGATCAAATAAATATTTATAGAGCACTTCACCCAATAACAACAGAATACACATTCTTTCCAAGTGTCCATAAAACATATACTCAGACCATATCCTGGGCGTGAAACAAACTTCAACCAATTTAAAGGAATGGAACTTATATGCAGTGTACCCACTAACCATAGTGGAATCCAACTAGAAATCAGTTACAGCAAAATCTCAAAACCTGTGAAAACTAAACACTAAAATTACATACTGAATTTCATTAATGTTAAAAATTTCACTCTGTGAAAGACTATGTCAAAAGTATGAAAAAGTAAGCTACAGAGTGGGAGAAAATACAGGGTCCGGCACAAGTAACGCCCCCTTTTTATTACAAAATCATAAGCATGTAATTCTGTAACATAATAATATCACACTCAAGTGCACCATATCACATTTTAGGTGAAATGTTCAAATTAAAACTACAGACTATTGCACCCACATCATGATCCCACCAACCACACTCAAGCAGGCGTTACTCCTGCCAGACCTTGTATCTGCAAACCATATATCCAACAAAGGACTGCTATCTAGAATACAGAAAGACCTCTCAAAACTCAACAGTATAAAAGCAAACAATCCAATTAGAAAATGGGCAAGAGACATGATGAGACATTTCACCAAAGAGGCGCTACAGATGGCAAACAAGCACATCAAAAGATGCTGAACATCATTAGCCATCAGGGAAATGCAAATTAAAGCCACAAGGAGATACACTACACACGTATCACACCAAAATACAAAATATGTATACACCCAATGCCTATGAGGACACAGAGAAACTGGATCACTCGTACATAACAGTGCTGGTGGAAATGTAACATTATATAGCCACTCAAGAAAACAGTTTGGCAGTTTCTTACAAAACTAAAAATGCACTGATCATATGACCCAGTGAGCATACTCCTGGGCGTTTATCCCAGTTACAGAAAAGTCTTAGGTTCACACCAAAACCTGCACACAAATATTTATGCCATCGTTATTCATAATAGCCAGAAACTGGGGAAGACCCAGATGTCCTTCAACGTGGAAATGATTAAACAAACTAGCACATCCATACCGAGGGACACTACTCGGGAACGAAAACAAACTGTTGAGAGAAGCAGCCACCTGGATGAGTCTCCAGAGAAGTTTTCTGAGCGGAAAACACCAAGCCTAAAAGGTCACATATTATAGGACTCTGGTTATATAAGATTCTTGGAATGCAAAATTATAGGAATTGGGGACAGATGAATGGTTGACAGGGGTTAGGAAGGGGGTAGGGGAGGAGGAGAACAGAGTCAGGATGTAAAGGGGAAAGCTGGGGGAACTTCTGCTTGTGAATCTACAATTGTCTCAAAATAAGAATCTTCATTTTATAAAGTAACTACAACACAAAGAAACAAACTTCAGCTTCATAGAACTAAAAACAAACTTCTTTAATTTAAACTGGTGAAATCCTAATGAGGCCTTGTACTAACTAACTAACATTGTACCAACGTGAACTTCCTCATTAAAAAAAAAAATGTTCTAGGGTTATGTAAGCTATTCTCACTGGAGGGAGGTGGGGGGAAGGGTACATGTGATCTTTTTATATTATTTTTGCAACTTTGGGGGAATCTTAAAGTAATTCAAAATAAGTTATAATTTTAAAAACAACACGATATTTTAATTTTTCACCTTCAATCAATCTTGAAGGGCCACAGACAAATTTGGGTCCCAGTGTCTGTATGTCCACATGACCACTGCGTAGACACACACACCACCCTGGAAAGCACACATCCTACAAACAGTGTATTGGTTACAAATCAGAAATCTCAACTCCGGTGTGAAAGACTTACAACTTTCTTTAGTTTCTGTAATGCAGCGCCATCTGTACTTTGAGCTCCCATTCAGCCAATGCGGTAGAAATAATCTCAGGCAATCCGTCTCCTTTTCCTGCGGGACTGGTCCAAGTTTTGAGAAATGTGTACAGAGCCTGATATCAATGTAGCGGGGAGAGAAAGGGAGAAGCACCCTCTCATCTTCAGGGTCATCTGTCCTCACTGCCCTCTTCTGAGGACCCATCATCCCAGCATCCCTCAGTCATTGGTTCACAGCAGCTGCTGCTCAGACGTCTTTCGGCCCCACTTGCAAGGCCTCCTGGGTCCAGCGCAGCACGCCCATTCCGTCTGCACTCATTTCCTGCGGCTGCTGTAACAGAGTGCCGCGACTTAATACAAAATGTGCCAGCTTACGTCTGTAGGTCAGAGGTCCGAAAGGGAGGTTAGGGAGCTAGAACCAAGGTGTTAGCAGGGCTGCATTCCATGTGGAGGCTCCAGGACAGAATCCACCTTTGTGACTTTTCCTCCTACTAGCGGCTGCCTGCGTTTCTTGGCTTGTGGTCACATCACTCCGGCCTCTTGCTTGCTTCCATTGTCACATCTCCTTCTCTGACTCTGACCCTTGGCGTCCCTTTTATAAAGACCCTTGTGATTGCATTAGGTCCACTCAGATACTCCAGGTAATCTCCGCATCTCAAGAGCCTCTTTCACATCACAAAATCTCTTTGCCATGCTAGTTAGCACGCATATACTTTCTGAGGATTAGGATGTGGACAGCTTTGGGGGGCAACTATTCTGCCTACAGTACCACCCTTGGCACCCAGGACAGTCCCATGCTCACTCACTGAACTGGTTACTATTGCCATGTCCACTTGCCACACCAGGTACAAATCTCATGAAAGCTTGTGTCTCCTTGGAGTCTCCAAGGGACCACCACCCATCCCTCAATAAACAGCACCCATTTTCTCCACCTGGGTTTAGAGCAAGTAGGCAAATAAAAAGTACATATGGGCCCAATAATGGTAGAAGTCAGCCTGAGGGAGGGGACACAGGTCTGTGTTATGGACTGAACATGTCCCCCGCAAACTCATATGTTAAACCCCTAACCCCCAATGTGATAATATTTGGAGGTAGGACCTTTCAGAAGTAATTAGGTTTAGATGTAGTCATCAGGGTAAGGCCCTCAAGATGTGTTAGTGCCCTTATAGAAAAAGAGGACGAGATGATTGCTCCCCAAACCATGTGTACACAGAGAAGAGGTCAGGTGAGCACACAGTGTCTACGAGCCAAAGGAAGAGTTTTTAGAACATATCCTACCTTGCTAGCACCTTGACTTTGGATCTCCAAGCCTCTAGCACTGTCAGAAATAAATGTCTGTTGTTTAAGACATCCAGTGTGCGGTATTTTGTTATGACAGCCAGAGCAGACTAGGACAGCCTTGGCCTGGAATGAGGCTGACATACTCAAGTGAAGGCAGTGCTACTTGGGGTGCTAAGACCAGAACAAAGGACAGTCAGAATCTTGGGAGAAGTGCCCCCAAGGGGAAGGATGCAGTTGAGCCAAACATTTCCAGAAGCAGAGAGAGGCAGAAGCGTCTTTACGGAAAACACCTTTTCATGGAAACTATGAAAGGCATTCCCCTCAATTATCATTTATAACTACCGAATTATGCATGTTTCCATTCTTTCATCCGCTCATTTAGCAAACATTGACTCAGCATCTATATTTTGTCAGCCTTCTACAGCTGTGTAAGAAATTACCATAAACTGAGCATCATAAAGCAACACAAATTCTTTACTGCACAGTTTGTAGATTGGACGCCCGGACATGGTGCAACTGGATTTTCTGCTCAGGGTCTCACTGGGCGCAAGCAAGATGTCAGCCAGGGGTGCTGTCCTGGTCTGGGTGGCAGGGTATTCCTCCAAGCTCTGTGGTTATTGGCAGAATTCAGTTCCTTATGGTTGTACAACAGTGGTCCCCACTGTCTTTCAACTGCCTGCTCTCAGCTTCTGGAGCTGGCTCTCAGGTCCTGGCCACGTGAACCCTCCGTCTCAGCAACAGAGAACCTCCTTTGTGTAAAATCTTTCTCACTATGTAAATGTCTCTGACTCCTTTTTCAACCATCCAAAGAAACTTCCCTGCTTATCAAGGGTTTATACCATTAATTAGATCAGGCATATCTAGATAGTCTTAATGATCTCCAGATTTTAAGATCCACTGATTGAGACTTTACATTTGCAAAATACTTTTACAGCAGTACCTCAGATAGTGTTTGAATAACCAGGTGCTGGAATCTTGAGGACCACCTTAGACTTCTACTTATCACATATTCATATTAGGGAAGGAATGAGGACACAGAGATGACGAGCGAGATACCCATCAACAAAGGCCTTACAGTCAAGTGGGTGTGAGAATATAAAGGAGTGACCGGATTACAGGGCAATAATGGCTCATTCAAGGATCGAGCGATATTCTGTAGGACTTCAGAGGAGGCAGGATTAACTCTCTTGGAAAGAGCCGAGGAAGGCTCCCCAAAGGAAATGACATTTGATCTGAGTCGAAGCACAGAGGAGGGAGGGCATTTCAGGTATGGGGTACATCATTGACAAACATGGGAAGGACCCTAGCAAATTTAGGCAGTGACAGGTAATGTGGGGATACTGGAATATAGAGGACAAGGTTAGAAGAGGTTGGAAGGGTTGGTTAGAACTTGTTTGTGCAAAATGACCCGTGCACCCTAAAGAAACGGGAAGTGACGAAAGATTGCAAGCAGGGAAATGACAGAGCACAATCTGTGTGTGTATTTACTTGTTATCTAGATCTGACATAAGCTCTGTATCCCAGGCCCTAGAACAGTGTGTGGGGAAAAGTAGACAATTTTTTAAATTTAATGTAGGCACACCTATACAGCAAAACAGTCACGGTGGTTGGGGGGGGGTGAGTAAAACTGAGTGCTTTCCACCTCTCTTATATATTTATTTTTGCTTATGTATTCCTTCAACAGATATGTTTTATGTATGTAAATTTTTAGAATTGTCAACATGAATGTGTATTATTTTCACATAATAAGTGATAACAGTAGGTGACATTCACTGAGCACTCGCAGTGGGTCAAGAACAAAGCTCAGTGCTTTACATGAATCATCTCAACATCCCTGGGAGATAGGTATTACGCTACCCCCATTTAGTATTCAGAGATAAGGATATTCAAGTTTGGAGAAGTTAAGTGAGTGCAAGAAGAGCTGGAATTCGAACTCCAGTGTCTCTCTGCTATAGCTTCCAAATGACTAACTGGGTTAATGTACACGTAATGGCACCTACGAGGTCTGTCTGGAAAAGTCCACCCATTGTTCTTATGACAAGAACAGTTTGCATGACATCGATGTAATCTGGCAGCCAAGGAGAGTGAACTGGAATGAGCATGTGTGAACAATGACAACTTCACTGTACTAAGTGGGGGCGGTAGAAGCCATTGAGTGAGCACGTGTACTGTGTGGGCATTGCATTCAAAATGATTGAGGGAGTAGAGCAACGAATCTGCATCAGATTTTGTGTTAAACTTGAACATTCCTCCCTGGAAACTATTCAGATGATCCAGAAGGCCACAGCTATGGGCAACTGGTGATTGGCAGTTTTATTACAACGCACCCACTCACACATAACGTCTCCTGCAGAGTTTTTTGGTGAAACATCAAATCACTCAGGTGACTCAGCCTCCCTACAGCCCAGATTTGGTGCCCTGTGACTTCTGGCTTTTCCCAAAACTAAATCACCTTTGAAAGGGAAGAGATTTCAGACTGTTGCTGAGATGTAGGAAAATACAGTGGGGCAGCTGATGGTGATTGGGAAAACTGTGTGAGGTCCCAAAGTGCCTACTGTGAAGGGGACTGAGGTGTCATTGTTCTATGTACATGTTTCTTGTATCTTATATCTTCTTCAATAAATGTTTCTATTTTCATATGACATGGCTGGATACCTTCTGGATAGACCTCATATATATGTTCATTATAAAGAATAAGGAGGCACATTCACACATGCCACATTAGAGGCTCACAAAATCTTCTGAAGGAAGCCAACAGACATTACTATCCCTGCTTTAAAGACAGATGCGTGGGTTCATATGACCATGTCTTGCCATCTGTCTCCTATCGCACCTTTGTAACAGGAGCATCCTGTCCCTTTCCCACAATAGTTGGCTGGACAGATCCTTCTCAGGTCTTCTGTGCACTGATTGAAGGCACTCTCTGTTTCCTTCTGACAGGCTTGAGTCTTTGTCACTTAAAAGCAAATCTGTAGGGGAATTCATCTAAGCCAGATGTTGGGAGACTCGGGTTGGAGTGTTGGCACTGCCACGAACAGAGAGCCTCAGTTTCCCCATCTGTAAAATGAGCTACTTGGAATAACAGGTGCCTAAGGACCAACGCAATGCTCTTGCTTCTCATGCTGGGAATGCAGGCAAGGCGGACTGCCTACACATTTCCTCACCAAACACAAAGTCCTTGTTCCATAAATACAAAATGCTTGATCCCAGGAAATGCAGCCCTAAGCTAAAATCGTCCTAGGGAAACGGAAGATGTATATACACTTGAACAGCATTATCGCCCTATTACCGGAAGAGCCCTAACAAGAAAGGCACTGCATTCGTTCACGCACACTCATTCATGCAGCAATCACTCGGTGTGCACCCGGGACACACCAGGCAGCTGTCAGCAGGGGCATAGAGCAGTAAACTACACAAAGGGCCTGCCCGCAGGGACCTTGTATAATAGTGGGGAGACGAGCAAACAAATTAAGATATGTTTACAAACAGTCCATGGTTGTAAAAAAGACCTTGTTGGATGACCATTCTCCAGGGTTCTATAAAAAGGAGGATCAGTGTCTAAGAGAGAGCATGTTTCAGCCCCTTCTGGTATAATAGCAAATGGTGAAAATGGGCATAAAAATAGCACTGGCCTTGAAGTTACAAGACTGGGGTTTAAATCATGGATCCGAATTTAGTCTGTGAAACTGAAGTCCTTACTAGAACCTTTACAAGCTTCACACACCTCCTCTGTACCATGGGAATGATAGCACCCATTCTGTTTACCTTTCAGGGATGACGCAAGGGTCAGACAGGAGCAGGAAATCAAATAAGTAACAAACTCTGAGCTTTCCCCATTCTGTAAATGCTCAGTTCTACACTCCAAGCCAGTTCTAGCTGCTGCTAAGTCAAGCTTCTGCCACAAACTTAAAAGCATCACGTCCTAGCTCCGACCCTACCAATGCCAAGGGACTTGATCTCGAGGCGTGAGACATTTTATATCAAACCACAGGGCGGGGAGATGCAGACACAGAAGGAAACGGCATGTCTAGCGTGTTTCCTTTTAACCCTCCCACTCGTAGGTGTTTGGTACAGAGATCTGAGTGCACCCGAAGGTCACACTCCGTCTCACCTTGCTATCAGTCGTGTCTGGTCCATGCTACAGTTTGTAAATCGATATTTCATAGTTGTCATTTCTCTTGAGTCTTCTGATGGAAAAATTAAATAAATGAACATGTGGAAGGATACATACCAAAATTATCACCAGTAGCTGGTTGGATTGCTGATGACTGGTTTCCTTTTCTTGATTGTTTCTCTGTATTTTGTGGTTTCTTTTCTTTTCTTTTTTCTTTTCATTCATTTAAAAAATACTTATCTAGGATGCACGCTCCAGTATCAGACAGGGGGAAGGCGTGACCCTGCAATCTGCATCCCGATTCCGAATCAGTGCTGCACCCACCACGACTGCTTTCAGTTTACAAGCCAGGGTGGATGTGTTACCATTACATGAGGGACTCCTCCACAGTAACGCTGTTTTTGTTTCTGTTTGAATTTCTTCTGCTCCTGCCATTTCTCAGTTTTCAGGACTTCCTAGCCAGGCCTCATTCTCACCAAATTATAAATAGAAGCTGCTCTCTCCTTCCTAGGCCTCAATAAAGCACCGTGATGGACTCTTGGCCTTGGCCGGTTCTGAAGTCACCAAACAAGATTTGAAACCAGGTTCTACTAGTTTGGGGCTGAGTGACTTTGGACAAGTTTCTTAACATCCGTGAGCTACAGTTTTGTCGTCTGTAAAATGGGTAGAAACAACACCCAGAGAGTAGACAGTTTAAGGATTTCACAAGGTAACACATCTGAGGGGCCGGCACTGTGCCCAGCGCCTGATAGAGCCTCAGAACACGATCGCTGTTAATAAAAGTAGTCTCGGCAGCACTAGAGACTGTTCCAGGCCAGAGCTCAGGTGTCAGCAAAAGGCGGGATTCACAATCAGTAAGAACTCCGGCCCTGGGTTCGAGTGGACTCGGTTTCAATCCTTGTTTCCTCCACTTGCCTTGAGCAAGTGACTGTATTTCTCTGAGCCTTGGTTCCCTTGTCTGCAAAATGGGTCTAATAATATAGCAGATATCAAGAGTGGTCTTTCAAAATGTGACCCGACACCCTGGAAAGGCCCAAGACTCTTCCAAAGAGTCCTTAATGTCAAAAACAGAAACAGAACTATTTTCATAAGGGCGCTAAAACGTTACCGGCCTTTTCACTCTTGTCCTCTCAGAAATGGCCTCCGTTTCCCAGAGGCCACGTGGCGTGTAATAGTGGCGTCACCGCTCTAACAGCTAATGGAACGTGTGTTTGTAAACTCCTGTTTCAGTCTTTCTCCGATTTAATATCTAATATGGTTAATTAGTATATATTTATACTTCTTTTATATATGTATATATATTTCTCTCATATAAACAAGAGCTGTTTGGGGTCCTCAATAACATTAGAGTTTAAAGGAGACCCGAGACCAAAAAAACCATGAACACCCTTTAAGAATCACTGACTCATAGGGTTGTTGAAATGATTAAGTAACAACTAGCATATGCATAGAAAGCACTCAATAAACATTACTCTTATAATTATTGATTCCAAAGCTCTTGAATCATATCAGATAAGGGCCAGCCTACTCCGCCTACACAAAAAGCAAACTGGAATCATAGCACTTAATATAAAAGTCACCCTTGTTTTACGCCCTGCTGCTTGTTTATATGGTGAAAGTTCAGCCCATGTAAACTTTGGCCAATTTAATGACAGCGCTGCCCATCAGAAACCCCAACGATGTCCATGAGATGCGGAAAACACGGAAAATCTGTAAAAAGTCCAGAGGGGTTAGCCTGCTTGGCTACGCCCGGACCCTCCCCACCCTATGAGTCTCTTATCCAGCCAGAAGCAGGCGGTCATGGGGTGGGGCGAAGGAACTTGGGCTTACAGGACACCCTTCTAAGTGGCTGACCACAAAAGGAGATGAGGCCTCAAAATGGGAATCGCCTCCTTGAGGGATCGGAATTTCCATGGACATAAACTGAGAACTACACTTATTTTAAAAGGACCAGGAGAGTGGTGTCATGACATGGGTCAAAAATAAATAAGGGTAAGAGTGAGACCTGAACCACTTCAAGAGTGAGCAAAATAAAAAAAATTAAAGATGGGGGCAATCTTTTTTTTTTTCTTTTACTCTCCTGGCACGCCCTTGAAGGAAGGGGGAGGAGGGAGCCGGCATCGCTAAATTCTGATGTTGGTGGCAAGTAGATGAGGATCTTAAACAAAAGGTATCAAATAAGTTTGAGAAAGGTGTGAAGCGAAGCGATCTGGAATACAGTCATCGAGGAAGTGCCCACCAGGATCCCTTAAACCTGGGCGTTCGCCTCAGGTATGCAAGCACCAGGCAAGAGACCCCCTCCCAGTACAGGTCCTTGCTTTATGCGTTGTGGGGGTGGGGGACAGATTCTGCATCAGCAACAACTGAACAAGCAGGTGCAGGCCAATAAGAAAGTTTTGCATATGAACCAATTTTATTTTGATTGTAAAAATCTCCTGGGGACTCAAGGGGTTAAGTTCGAGAAAGTGGGGCCCTAAGGGAGATCCTAGGAAAAAGAAAAACAAAAACAAAAAACCTTTTATCTACTTTCTTCTTTCATCCTAGGAAATGAAAAAAGGCCAAAAAAGTAACCCAGCGCGATAGCCACGCAGTTAGCTCCCAAGGCCAGCTGTCCCCACTCCAGTCGCGGTCCTCACCTCCCACCACTCCGCCACACACAGCCACCTGTTGCTGCCCTCGCGCCCAGAGCTGAGTCGCAAACCGCCGCTAGAGTTCGTTCTAATTCCCCCGAGCAGAGACTGGCCAAGAAGCTCCGACGCTCCGCGCCGGCTCCTCCTCAGGGCCGGCGGGCAGGGACACCGCAATGCCTCCGGGTTCCCGGTTTCTTTTGTTTTCTCTCTGCACTCCGAGTGTCAGAAGCAGACCCCGGCCAGCCTCCCCTCGCCCTAGGCTTGGCTACTGCGAGCTCGTTTTCAGCTCACGCCCGGGAGATGCTGAAGCATCGAGATGCCCACGGAGGGAAAACCGGTCCATCCGGGCAGCGCCGACAGGTTGCCCCGTGAGATTTATTCCGAAGCGTCCCCGGGATCCCGAATCCCTTAGAGATCCTTAACCGAGCACTGCTGCAGGAGCGCCGCGCCCAAAACGCAAGTTCAAGTTCCCGAGGCCGCGGGCGATGGGCAGCGAGATCCCAGCCCGCCAGTGCTCTAAAATGCCCGAGAGGAGCCAGGGGGCGGCGATGGTTAGGGATGTTCTCCCGCCGGGAAAGCCAGAGGAGTCCTAACTCTGAAAGTGAACCGCCTCGCCTCCGAGGGACTTCACTGCCAGCGCCGCAGGGGTGTGCATTTCTCAGAGTCAGAATCCCGGCAAACGCCAGCCCTCCAAGAGTTGAAGTCAGCACCCGGGGCGTCTGTTTGTTTATTGGCTCTTAAGGAAAAAAGTTTGAGAATCTTTTACCAACCTCCGACCTAGCGCAAGAGGCAATCTCGTAATCTCCCCAGCAAAAGTCACCTAATTTTAAGTCGTTATATAACTGGGAGCTTTTTCTTAGCCTCCTTACCCCAAGCCCTCTCATTACTATTCCAGGAGTAAAATGTTTCATGCTTTAAAAACATTTCTTTAGTTGTTATTATTTCCCTGAGCCCAAAGAGGAGAGAAGGCGCAGGCAGTGCCCTCCGCGCTGCGCGGCCCCACCCGCGCGCTGCCCCTAGCGCTGCGGAAGAGGCGCGGGGTCCCGGGATCTCTGAGTGCCGCAGCGCAGGGCGAGCGGCCGCGCCCCGTGGTCCCTCGGTCCGCCACTCCACGTGGTCAGGATCAACAGTTTGTTGAGCTCATCAGTGACACCTTGAACTTTTCATAAAGAAAATGGGTATTGCACCGAGAGGGTTCGGCCGCTGCGCCAGGTCCTGCTTAATATTCAATGATCTCGCTCGCACCTCCCCCTCCTCCCCTCGCAGAAATTCCATCGACTCCGTTACTGGGCTCGGACTTTTAAGTTAATTTACTGCCCCCCGCCCCCCACCTTGGCTAGGAACCAGAGCGTTTAGGTCTAGCGTCCCCCCGACCCCAGCTTCCGCCTGAAAATGACATTTCGCCCGCGTCTCGGGAGGGGGCTGAATTTCACTTTGTAACTTTCTGCGGAACCCGAGCCCGGGTGGCAGCTCGGGTGGTGGTATCGTATGCAAATACGCATGCTGACGTTACAGATCATGTGGGTTTTGGCGTAGATTCCCCACTGATCGAGACATTTTTTTCCCCTTTTTTTGCCTTCTTTTTTTTTTTTTTTTTTAAAATTTTGACCACTGTTCTCCGTACGAGGGCTTTTTCTGTCTGTCTGTCCGGCGGGCTGGCTTTCCCCCTCTTTCCCACGGAGCCCGCGCCGGGCGCCCGGTGGAGAGTGGGGAGTGGGTGGGGGCAGCCAGCAGAGTTCCATTTTGGAACGCCCGTGCCGCGTCTCCGCGTTCCCAGCCCGGGTCCCCGCGTTCCCAGCCCCGGCGCAGGTAAGAAACTTCGCCTCGGCGCCCTGCAGCCCCCGCCCGGCGCCGCCAGCCCTGAGCCCCGCACGCCCGGCGTCGGCCACTCCAGCCCAACTTTCCCACCGCCACCGTCGCCGCCGCGGCTCCCGAAAATGTGTTGTTAATGGGACTTGGCCGGGTTTGTGATCGGAAGGGGGGTGCGGAAAGGGGGGGTGCAGGCTCCTTTTGCGGGTGGGAGGAAATAAGAAGATCCGGGGTGGGGGAGAGATTTTTTAAAGAGTTTTGATTACAAGTTTGGATAAATGGGAGCCAGCCCGAGAGGAGGAGGAGGAGGAAAAACATGTCTACGTTTCCCTATGTCGACATAAGCCACAAAAAAATATGGCGTCCGCTTTCGACAGGGCGTTACGTAGACCCGACTCTGTTTTTATTTATTTATTTCGTGGCCGGCTCCCTCCCTTCTTGGCCCAGCCGCGGCGCTTTGTGCAAACGGGGCAGGTCCCGCGGGGACTCCAGCGGGACGTGGCCCCGTCTCGGCGGGTTTGGGCAGGCGGGGGGCTGCGTGTGTTGCTCCCCTCCCTCCCCCCCGCTCTCCCCTCTTCTCCCCTCGCCTGGTGACGATTCGCCGTAATGTGGTGGCAGGAAGCATGACGCCGTGGGTTGAGGCTGCCTCTCCTCTCTCGTCTCTCCTGGTGGCTGCAAGCAGCGGGCGCGCGGCGCGGGCGGGCGCCGGAGCTACCTGCCGCGGGCAGGGCCAGAGCGCGGCGCTGTCCCCACGCCCCGCTCAGGTGCTGGGGCACCCTCGTGGGTAGAGGCTGTGGGGGACCGCGGGGTTCCCAGCCTGACTGTCCGCCGCAGGCTGACCCACGCCCGCAGCACGCCTCTGCCAGCCCCAGCCCACGTTCGTCCCTGGAACGGCAGCTGGCGCTCTGCGTCTGCCCCACGGAGAGGTTAATCTTTGTTGGTGTGGCAGCTTCTTTGTGGCTTCCCCAGGACTTGGTAGACTCGCCTTTGCAAACTTGCCCTTTCCCCAGCCGCTGTGCAGGAGGCTGCGGAGACGGAGATGAGCGGAAAGTTGGAAACCAGTGAGCATCATAGAACGGTTTCCTTGGCCTCGTAGTTGTACAGTGCTTGGAGGCAGAGGAGGAGTGAGTAGGGTGGTTTGTTAGTCTGGGGAGAAAAGTTGGGGGAAGCCAAGTTGTGATTTGCCCAAGCTTCCACCTGATCGATGGGCTGCCAAGCCAGTGGGGGTCTCTGCCTTCAGCTGTTTCACGCTGGCCTTTTGTTTGTCCAGAGGTGTGGAGGAGGGAAGTAGGGAAATCGTGACTTTCTCTGGACCCCTCCCATTTGAAAGAGCCGCTGCTGAGTTTGGGCCCCAGGACAACTAAGTCTTTTCAGGCCTGAGAGTTCTTCCCCCACCTCCTCTCTGATCCCCTTCTCTATCCAAGTTAGCATCTCCCAAGTCTGAGCCAGGCCCTGTTGGGCAGGATTTGGGGGACAGCAATCCCTCTCCTTCATCCCTTGGTTCACTCAGACCGCCCACAATTACCCTCTGAAAACACACACACAGAGACACACACCTACACTCTCACTCCTTTACAGAGAGCAGAAATTAATGCCTGTTGAAGAGATGGGGGCGCAGGCCTGAGAGCTCTTCAAGATTTCAAACAGTGACTTTCTATCTACGAGGGCTCTGAGTTTAAACAGTTCAGTCCCAGGGCAGTAATGTCAAAAAGCATTTGGATGACAACCAAGTGGAATAAATAGCTTGTAAAATGGCATGTTTTACAGTGAAAATAAATTAATGGAGCTGTCAAGTACGTGAATGGGTCTAACATAAAAGCTTGATTTAAGTTTAAAGGGAAAGTTATATAGCGCTGTATTCACGTCCTCTTTTAAGGCCAAAAGGGGCAAATTCTGCAAGCAAGATTGAAATGTGTCCCTGACAATAACTAGACCTGTGAACTGTGGGAATATCGTGGCTGTTTAAGAGCTCTGCTCCTTGATTGTTCTCTTGTGCACGGTACCTTATAGCCAAGTTCAATGTCAACTGAGGATCCACCTGAAGTTGACAGCTAGCTCTTAAGGGGAAAATTCAGCGGCCAAGGTTTTAAGGTAAATCACACACAGTGAGTTTTCACTTGACCTTGTCAGCAGTTCGGAAACAGTGAACTTTAATTGAAACGACTCATAAGGAAACCAATTTGACCCTAGGCTAATTGACATAAGCAAGAGTTAAGTGCCGACAGCCTATTTCTAATCACAAAAACCTCACCAAATTTCTAACTAAAGACCCCAAAACACTTCTCGCATTAAACAGTGAACTAAATGGGAGCTTTACATTCATTTAAGAAAGACTAATAAAAATAAGTAAGATCATTGTTTTTCAACTCACTTATTCCAGTTCCGAGTCACGGGTGGCCGTAGCCTGTCCCGGCAGCTCAGGGCACAAGGCACGAAGCCATCCTTTCGTCCCGGAGTCCCTCCCACCCCCTCAGACTGGCACAGTGTGGACACACCAACTCAGCTCACATGCATGTCTTTGGGATGTGGGAGAAACCCAAAAAGACATGGGGAGAGCATGCAAACTCCACACAGGCTGTGGCCTGGGCTGGGAACCGATTTTTCTTTTTCCCTCATCAATGTTATAATGAAATGACATCATTTGAGCACCTGCTGTATATTAAATAATCCCCCATTTAAAGGAAAAGATTAAAATTACGTAGCTGTTCGTTGGCACTCAAGAAGGGTATTCTCCCTGATGCGAATACGGTTTATCTTGACGGGCCCCATAGGGCTGAAAGGGGACTCTACCCCAAGTGTCTCACATTCGGTGGGATGCCGCACATTTGACGAGAAAAACAATGACAGTGTTTGATGACGGTTGTTAGCACTTATGAAGTCAGCATGCCAGGCACAGCACTATGTATTTTGCATGCTTTATCATTCCACTCTTGCCATAACCCTGCGAGATTAGTACTGTTGTCCTCACTTTACAGGTGGAGGAACTGAGGCTCAGAGAGGTGAAGAAAGTTGCCCAGTGCTGCACAGCAAAAAGTGAAGTCAGTGCTCAAAGCCTGGCCTTGCTTTTTAGCTTAAACCCTCCATTATAGCAGCTCTCTGGATATGGGAAGAGCTAGTCAGAATGAAAAGGAGAGGGTTAGGCACAGGCAGGAGAGAGAGGGCAGTGACCTCAGCCCTGTGGTTTGAACTCATAGGAATCTTCCTGCGATTCATTCCTTTATTCATTTATTTAGCAACTACGTGTTGATTTCTTTGTCCCTTCAGCAACTACAGTCTCCATCACATTAATAAGAGCCTGCAGTCATCAAGCACTTCTGTATGCCAGGAGCCAGTCTAAGTAGGACGGAACTCTTTCGTCTAGGTGACAATTCTGTGAGCTAAGTACTCTCACTGTCTCCTTTTTGTACATGAGGAAGCCAAGACACAGAGAGGTTCTCTAACTTAGAGCCCGACACCAAACAGCTAGGAAGTAGAGTGCCGCATGAGTTCTACGCTCCAGCGCAGAGCGCAGCTCCAGACACTGTGGGAATGCTGGTGAGATGGGGCCCTTACCCTTCAGGAATTCGAGTAGACTGGCAGGGAGACAGACAGACATTAGGCTGCATCGAGCAGGGTTAGGTCGGTGCTGTCGCTGAGAAAAGCGACTACGGGGGGCACAATAAAGGACGCGATTGTTCGTCTCCGAGGGAAAGAGCCATGGAGCGTATCCTAGCGTGGGTAGCATCTGAACTGACCCACAAATGAGGAGGAATAAAGTCTGGAGGTGTATCAGACATCACTGCACTCAGCTGCTAGCTAGAGAAACCCCGACACCCATGATGTCACCCGATGGGGGCTCATTTGTGTCAGACGGGAAGGGCGTGTGGGACGATGCCCCAGCTGTACCAGTGGGAACCTAGACTCTGCCTTTCTACTCTGCCATCCTTCGGGTATGGACCATTGGCCCCAGGTCTATGGTCTCATGGTGGGAAAGTGGCTGCTGCATCTCCACGCCACACATCTGCATTCCAGGAAAGAGAAAGTAGGATGAGTGAGGCACAGAGAGTGTTTACCTAGCATGGCTTCACTGTTACCTCTAGGAAGGAACGCATTTCTGAGGGATTTCTGTCCTTAGCTCATTGACCACAGCTTAGCTCACTGCCTCCCAAACCTACCAAGGAGGGGACATTGATTATTTTTAGTTAGGCACTTTGCTGCTGTGAACAAATAGTGAAGGAACAGCTGTTGAGTTGGCAGATGAAGTGTGTGCGGCCTAAGTTGAGAAGAGAAAGGAAGGTATTCAAAATGAAAACCACATCGTGGGAGCGGTGTGTATCCTGGGAGGTAGAGGAGGGGCACAGGGAAGTTGTCAAAGAAATGACATCAGATTGGGGGCACTGGGGAGCCGTGGCAGGTTGCTGAGGAGGGAGTGTGACATGCTATAGCAAGGGGAGACTGAGAGCACTCTGCCTTGTGTGAACAAATCAGTTTGGTTCTTACTTGAAATAAAATGAGTTCTGGAAAGTGTCAGACCGGGCCACCAGTTTTCCGTGAGGGCAAAAAGAAACCAGCATACAATAAGAAAGTGAGGGATGGGGGAAGGTGTTCTTTTAGGTCCTATCAATAAGAATCCAAAATTAACCTGATGTTGGTCAGCTGTTACCAGGAGGTGACTGGCTCTCCTTTTGTAATGAGTGGGAATGACACCAGTATAAGGGGGTACCAGTTACTCCCCAAACACTACACTTGCCTTTTCCCTGAACCCCCAGGCTCCTGGGCTTTACCTGCAACTCCACCACTCATCGGCAGAACCACTTTGGTTGTGACCCTTCACCTTTGCTTTAGGTGCAGGGGATGACATCAGAGGGCTTCAGAGGCACTGCCGCTAGGTCTCCCACGCTGGATCCCTCCAGCAAGGACCCCCACCTGATTCTCTGCTCCATTGATCAGCTTTATGACTTTTCTGGGCTAATACTTACCTCTCTAAACCTCAGTTTCCTGGTCCCTCAAAAATGGAGATCATGCCGGGGGCTAGCTGCCCGCAGGGTTGTTGTGAAGCTCAAGGAGAAATGGAGAAAGGGCTCTGCAAACACCCAACTCACAGACTGTGCTCCGTAAACCTTACCTGTTACTGCCACCATCACCACCGCCGCCATCGTGGTCACTGCCGTCACCTCTAGGACGTGACTTTGTTGTCGTTAACGTGCAGGGATTGTATCACAGACTCCGAGACCCAGACTGTCCCCATCTCATTGCCATTCTCCTCCACGCTCCCCACGCACACGTGCGCTCTCCCGGACTGTGACAGGGAGACCCTGGCGCAGTGTGCGGGCACTGCAGTGTGCTGTGTCGCGGCCGGATCCCCACAGCTGTGGCTGTGACGTGCACCCGTGGTAGGCAATAAAGTGGACATTGTTCTTCGTGTGGACAAGGTAGTTTCATTTTTAACTGAACAAGGAGATTGCCTCCAGATTCCCTTCCTCCACCCTCCTCGAAGGCCTTCACCCTGCATCAAACAGGTTGTGATTTTCAGAACGTCCATCCACAGTCTGTTTCCTGTTCTTACGTGTGTAGTCATGCATTTCAGAGGGGTTGACTGGCAGTAGTGTGAGTGTGTGTGTGTGCACGTGTGTGTCGCAGGCCCTTGGGGAGAAGAGCAGTCCTGATGACAGTGACAGAGCGTCAGTTTCCACCCAAACTTGAAAACGAAACAGAGGGGACCAGGGCCCGGGTCTGGCTGACGCCTGTCTTTACCCCCCGGTGGGTAAGCTACCGGTTAAAAGCCACAATTCACACAACTTCTCCCTCTCTCTGCTCTGCCTCCAGTCCGATATTACCATAAACGCTTACTGGAGATTAAATCTTACTACACAGTGTTTCTCTGCCGATAGTGTTTAACACCTAGAATCTGCAGGAAATGAAGAGCTTGTGCTAATGATCCGTGGGGGGTCGATACTCAGGAGTGTGACCCAGGCATTCACTTTGGTGCAGAGGCTTGGTTTGGGATGGGAAAGTGGGACGTGCACGCTGGGCTCGCCTTCCTGGGTTCAAAGCCATGTGGGGTTTACCTTGGAGGGGGAAACCAGCACAAGCCTGGGAACCATTTGCTGTCAAGTTCACTGTGGGGGGTGGATTCATTGACCACATGGGGCCTCAGAGAGTGGCCAAATGGAGGCAGTTCCTTCTTTGGGAGAGAATCCTCCCGGTTGGGGGTCCAGGACAAACTGGGAGAGAGAAGGAGCCTGCTGTCCTGGGGGGCGGGGAAGAGGTGAATGGAATTCCTGGGCTACAGGTTCTCTTTGGCCTGATTGGATGCCTGCAGCTGCAGCTGCTGGGCTCAGAAACATCTGCAGGGAACTGAGGAGGGACCAGAAGTCTAAATTAAGGAGGAGGCAGCGAGCATGCATGCATGGGTTGTGCAAATGTGTCGGTTTAAATCAGCGTTGCAGAAAGAGTCCAAAAAAGCACTTCTCAGCAGGGCTGACATTTGTGCCCCCCATGGCCCTCTTGACACCCCAAGCCTTGTCCACTCTGGCTGGTGAGGGGGAACAAATACAAAGCTCCCTACACACCTAGACACACCACAGACATACAGTATTCATCACCTTGAGAACTGCAACAGCTCCCAAAAGCTGAGTACCTGCTACAGCATCTCCCCTTATCTGTGGGGAACACGTTCCAAGACCCCCAGTGGATGCGTGGAACCGCGGATAGCACAGAACCCTATACATACTGCTTTTTCCCGTATGTGCACGGCTGTGATAAAGCCTGATTTGTAAATCAGACACAGTAAAAGATCAACGATAATTCATAATAAAATAGAACAACTATCACAAATATGCTGTAACAAATGTGATGTGAATGTGATGGCATTATTAAGTAAAATAAGGGTGACTCGAACAGCCAATCTGATAACTCAGTAAGGGGCGGGAGCATATTCCGCACGGATTCACTGGACAAAAGGGTGATTCACGTCCAGGGCAGGACGGAGCTGGACAGCACGAGATTTAATTGTCTATGCAGAGCAGGACACAATTTAAAACTCGTGAATAGTTTATTTCTGGGATTGTTTTTTTATTATCTTCAGGCCACAGTTGACCACGAGTAACTGAAATGGAAAAAAACAAAACTTGAGATTGGGGGGAGGGTTGGGGGGAGGCAGGGAGAGTTCTGTACGTACCAGGCACTCGCCAAACACTTTCACTGTGTCATCAGCCCGACCGTGAGGAATACACGCAGTGCAAGGATACAGCCCCATTTCAAAGACAGGAAGGCAGAGCTCAGAGAGGTTAGGTATGTCCTCAAGGTTGCAGAGCGAAGGCAGCCGAGCCAGCATTCAAGCCGGGATCGCCCTGATTCCAAAGCTCTTAGTCGGCACCAGGGCTTTCTGAGGTCTCCTGGAGGCCAGCCCCACCCCAGCCTGAAGGGAGTGTGGGGAGGACATGCTTCTGGACAGTCTGACTGCTTTTCTGCGAAAGAGGCGGTGGGGGGGGGGGTGTGCGTGCACGTGCCTGTACGTGAATTTAGTCCAAACAGGAGAGAATTCCAAATCTGCACCTGTTATCCTTAGCACCCTTCCCCCACCCCAAAGACAATTCCAGTGCCTTTATTCGAGTCTCTAGCAGAACATTCTCCAGAGAGCACTGCACCCTCTCCACCCTCTCCTCCTTGGCTCTGCAGAGAAGGAATCCCGATGGGCTGAATGCCGCAAAGTTGGAGACAGGAGAATCCGGGTGCAACTTTCAGGATGCTCGGCAGCCCTGCCAGCCCATGGGGGAAGGGGATGCAGGGAGCAGGCTTTGGAAGGGTGGAGAATGGCTGTGTTGCTGTTTTTATACAATAACAGAGGATCATTGTAATTGGGAGCCCATGAATCATAACACGTCTGCCTATGGCCCTCTCCAGCTGTAGAGCCATTTAGTTAAATAGCGCACAGAAAACCCTTTTCAGCTGATACTACTTTCCTGCTGTTCTCCGAATGTAAGACTGAGCTGAACCGCTGTAACGACAAAGCCATCCCAGGCTCCCCCAGCCCCTGGGTGTGCCCCGAGTCCCCTTGCGATCTCCCTGGCTTATGGAGGAGGATATCTAGAAATTATTTGCATTTGCACTGCACGCTTATCTTTTTGGGAACAGCTCCTTTAAGATATTTGCCCACAGCCTGGGCAGAGCTGGATGTCATGGCCAAGTTGTTGATTGGGGGCGGTGACCCAGAGGGAGCAGGGAGAGGCCAGGATGTCAGCACTAGCAGGGATGGGTGGGGGGTGTTTGCTTTTTCTGTGGCACAGTGGAGTGGAGGGACATGGACTAACAGCTAGAAGCTGGAAAAAGACTGTCCCTTGGCCAAGAAATCTGGTGGAAGAGGGCTGGTGGCGGCTGCAGGCAGGAGGGAGAGAAGCACAGGCCCTCTCCCCGCCTCCCCTGACAGAGAGTGCCAGGGTTTTGTCGTCGGGAGAGTGGCCCAGTACTCTCTTTCCGGGAGCTTTGTGATACAAAATGGATTCTGAGCACACAGCGACTTCTCCCAGAGCCACGCAGTTCAGGACAGCTGGAAGATTCGCATTGTTCCGAAAGCAAGGGCTCTCGGGCGCACAGAACTGCAGTGGAGATGGTTTGGGATCAGTCCCTGGGTTAACGGCAGACACTCCGAAGACTGAGGGCTGAGTGTGGGCACAGCCTGACTTCAGCACTTCTAGAAGTGGGGTTGCGGGTCTCCTGGTACAAAGTCCAATGTCTTCTGAGCTCCCTGGGGAGGGACAGTGGGGGGAAGGAGAGAGATAGCAATGTGGTGCATTAATAGGATCAGGGAATGTTCTAGCTGGAAGAAACTTTCGGGGTCACCCAGCCCAGTGTGGGGACACCGGGGCCCAGAGAGGTAAGGGAGTTCACCCAAGGTTACATGAGCATATGACAGAGTATCGTGTTTCCTCTTCTGTCCAGTCTAGCTTAAGTTCCTTCTGTTTCCTTGGGCCTTCCCTTCCCCCTTCCTTTCCTCTTTCCAGTCACTGAGCACCTGCCAGAGGAAGAAAACAACGTCCCTGCCCTCAGGGAGGTCACAGTCACTTGGCACTTAGCAGCAACTGCAACAATCATCATAGCTAGTTGTAGGCACAGTGCTGAGTGCTTCTGTGTGGGTTAGCTCATGCCGCCCCTAACAGATGTGGGGACTCTTACTCCCATTCAACAGGTGAAGAAGCACAGAGTAGGGAAGTCCTTCGTCCAAGGTTTCTGGAAGCCAAACAGTCTTATACTGCACTTGCCTCTCCTGCTGTCCAAGCACCTGGAGCTCCCTCAAGGGGGCTGTGGCTGCTCCCCCACCAGTTAGAACTGGGGGCTGAGCCACCAGCCAGCACTGAGGATAACAGTAAGAATGGGCATGCCTTTGGGGCTTGACACAGGGCTTTCTCGTGCACAGGTTTTCTTTCCCATTTTTTTCTGAAAGCCAACTGTGTGCAGGCTCCACGCCCCTCACACCATAGCCCAGGTCACTAGTACAGCAACCTTGCAGAACAGACCGTGGGCAGGGCAGAGCCACAACTCCAACCTGCGGCGGTGGAATCCACGACTGGAGCGGTTTTATCCACATCGGGCAGGCTGCGGCCAGAGGCAGCTGATGGGGAGTCCTGTGTGGTCGGGGACGGGTCACTTAGGGACACAAAATTACCAGGGACTGCCAGGGTCAGTTTCCCCAGAGTTCCCCTAAAAATGAAGGAACTTTGAGGCACTTCAGGCAACTTTGAATTGACAGCAGATACTTGTTTGCGCACAATAAGAAACGCCAAGTATGACGTCTCGGGCACGAACCGTGTGGCAGGCAACACTCGCATAGTACGAGCAACGGCCCCATTTTTTAAAAAAACAGCTCAAGGTGTCATTTACCTACCTTAAAACTCCCCTATTTCAAGTGTACAATTCATCAAGTTTCAGTATGTTTTCAGAGTTGTGTACCTATCACCACAATCTAACTTTGCAACATTTCCCTCATCCCCAAATCTGTGCCCATAATTAGGAGTCACTTTCCACCCCTCCGCTCAGCCCCCTGCCCCGCAGCCCTAGGCAACCCCTAGTCGACTTTCTCTCTGTGTAGATTTGCCTTTACTGTACCGGCCTTTCGTGTTTGGCCTCTTTCACTGAGCATAGGTTCATCTGTGTTGCATCACGAATCCATATTTCACTGTCTTTATGGCTAAATGACTTTCCGTTGTGTGGCTATCCCACATTCACTGGTCTGCTAGGGCAGCTATAACTACATACCACAGGCTGGGTGTCTCAAACAGCAGGCATTCATTTTCTCACAGTTCTGGAGACCGGAAGCCCAAGATCAAGGTTTCGGCAGGTTCGATTTGTGGTGTGGCCTCTCTCCGTGGCTGACCGGTGGCCAAGCTCTCTGTGTCCTCGCGTGGTCCCTTCTCCGCGTGCACACATCCCTGGTGTCTTCGTCCAAATTTCTTCCTAATATAAAGACACCGGTCAGGTTGGTTTAGGGCCCACCCAATGGCTTTATTTTAACTTATTTCCAGATACAGCTGCATTCTGAGCTACTGGAGTTTGGGCTTCAACATGAGAGTTTGAGGGCGGGGCGCATTTTGTTGATCGATTCACCAGGAGACAGTTGGCTCGTTTCCACACTTCGGCTGTTACAGTAAGCTGCGGTGAACACTTGTGTCCAGTCTTGGTGTGGATGTGTGTTTTCGTTTCTCTTGGGAAGACATTAGGAGTGGAATTTCTGGGACACTCTGTGTGACTCTGTGTCGCTTTTTGGGGAACTGCCAAACTTGTCTCCAAAGCTGTGGCGCCGTGTCCCTTTCCCACCAGCGGGGTGAGGACTCAGACTTTTCCACATTCTTGCTGACCCTCCTTCTTGTCTCAAGCCCAGTTTTACAGCTGAGGAAACTGAGGCACAGCGCGGGGAAGGTCAGTCACAGGACTGAAGAACAGGACCAGGATCCCACACACACACCCCTGTCTGACCCAGGGCCCAGACTAGGGTGAAGCGAACAGTAGCACCCAGTGTGCAAAATTTAAGGTGGCATTCACTCTCAGGCCCCCATGCAGTACAGAGTCAGCACCCAGGAGGGAGTGCCTCCTTAAATTTCATGTGCTTGCCTCACTCCTGTCCTGGACTCGCCATCGTCCTGCTCCTAGTCTATAAGGCACTGTGCTCAGTGTTGGGGGGTGAGGGGGTGGGGAGGAAAGGACACAAAGGCGACCAAGCCACTGCCCCTGCCCTGGAGGCGCACCCCCACACAAGCCAGCCTGGCAGGACTCATGCAGGCAGAGTGCCTGCTCCTAGGGTGGCTGGCTGTGCAAAGTACAGGGACAATACCTGTGACGACTTAGTGCAGCTCCTGGCACCTAGGCAATGCCCTAGAAATGCTGGTACTCCTGTGTCATCACTAACATATTTCTGCTGAGAGGCTTCCTCTGAGTCACTGGTTTGAGGGACACCTTTGATTCCCCCACCCCAGGAAAGGGGCCATCTCCCAGTGACCAGGAGGAGGACTGGGACAAAGGAAACCGGCCCCCAGGCTGTCCTCACACACACCGAACCGGTTTGGGGAGGGATGGGGCATCCATGGAGCCCAGCACCGGCTTCACTTCAGCTCTGTTGGTTCCAAAGCCGGAGCGCAATCCCTGCGCTCCCAGGTTTGAGAACACACCTGAGGGATTTAAGGCGCTGGGGGTCCAGGTGAGCCAGGGAAGGGGCAGCTTTGGTCCTTTGTGCTGAATTGGCCAGTCACCTGGTTTCCCTCAAATGGAAGAAGGGGCCTTGTCAGAGGCTTTGGTTGGAATCAGATCCACCTGCATGCCTTTCAGGGTCGGGGCGGGTGCACTGATTGATCCTGGTAGATTTGGGGAATCAGCTTCAAGGTTTCTGGATATAGAAGATGTGTGTCCGTTACCGAAAAAAGATAGAGATGATGGAGCTTTCTTGCTCAGTTCAGCCAAAGAGCACATAGATCCCGCACATGGCTTAATAACGGAAGCTCGGGGGTCCTGTTTTAGGGGAAGGCGGCTTGCTTGCAGTGCCACAGGACCCCAGGTGTTAAGACCCTCTGTCTGGTGCCACCCAGCCCTGTGCGTGTGCCACGCCCGGCACTCACCTGCTGGCACACCCAAACACGGGCCGTCTGTGCTGTAGGGTCACCGCGCGTCTTGGAAGCCTGCTCCGTGTACGGCCCACCGGCCGTCTCACACCTGTGTTGGTGCCATGATGAGATCTCAGGCTTGCGGAAACTGGGGCTTTACGCTTTGGTTCCCAATCTCCACCCCTCACCCTCTGCCACCTGAACGCCTAGCTCAGGCTGAGTGGCTGCCCAATAAATACTTGTTTAATTGATCAGCAGAACTGAACAAAGGAGAGAATCTGTGTGTGTTGAAATAGGAGGGGAAGTCATGCTGGGCCTGGCTACCCGAAAGCGAACAGACATTCTCCCAGAGCTGATTTTTTTTTTTTTTTTGCACCTTTCCTTTCAACAAGAGGGAAAGAGGAAGTCTTGTTAGAAGAAATCCTGTTGTGGCATCTGTCACCATTCTTTCCCTGCTGCAACTCCGCTGACGTGTGTGCCTAAAACACCCCATCTGACCATGTTTCGTTGCTCTCCTAAAAACCTCCCCTGGCCCCGGGTTGCCCAGACGCCACAAGTCCAAAGGGGCTTTTCAGGTAGCTCAAAAGAATGAGGGGTCAGGTGCAGGATGGGCAGTACATCCAAGTCAAAAACCTATGCCCAGTCTAAAGGCATCCCAAATCAATTATTGTTTATAGATGGGCTCTCCCATCCATTCTGAGGACTGCCACTGAGTAACTCCCAACCCGTCGGATCGGGTCCCAAACCCTCACCCTGGCACGGCGGCTCTTCAGGAGCTGGCCTCTACCACCGGACCACTTCCCCCTCGGCCATATTCCCACACTCTGGCCACGCAGGACTGAGCCCCGCGCCCCACTGCCATCCTCTCTCCCTTTCATTCCTTCCCAGTCGTAGGCCCCTCTCTCTGGAAAGTCTCCTCTCCCAAACTTAGCAAAACCTCCTCACTCCTGCTACAGAGATACTCGCCCTCTCCTCTGAGAGGCTGGTGTGCCCTGGAAATAAACCCTTAGAAACTCAGGACGTGGACTTTTGTCTGCACAACTGTGTCCCTGAAAAACTATGTGCCACCCACCCACCCCAAGAGAGCGTGTCCTCTTTTTGTCTGCACGCTCCCAGCACCAGCACAGGGCTGCCCGCTGCGCAGGTTGGACACGAATGCCTCGCAAGTGATTGGCTGGTTGCGTGGATGAGAACATTCAGCAGAGCCTTGCTCCAGGTCAGCACGAGTTAGGAAAGTAAGAGTTGCTGCTCACTGCTGCCCCTTGTGGCAGGTACTTGCTGCCACCTGAGAGAAAAGCCACCGGACCCTTGTGTAACAGGAAGCAGCCAAGGAAACTTCCGGTCTCCAGCTGGCTTTGTTCCAGGTTCCGAGTCTCTTAGCCAGACCGCCAAACCTGTGCCTCCCTGGCCCAGCTCTGCTGCATCGTCTGGACCTCTGGCCTTTGTGTGCAACCCGGGTCCACGTCCCCCCTCCGCCTTGGCTTCACCCTTTGACTGCCCCTTCCCGTTCGGCCCCTGGAGTGATATCACAGGTGTTGTTGCAGGGTCTTACCACTGCCTCCAGTATTAAACTACCTTTGACTGTGCCTGAACTTGAGACCAAACTCTGAGGTTGGTAGGGAGGAGGGACACGAACGGGCTGAATGCCTGCTGTATGCCCACCGCTGAACAAGCCCGTTGCACACTCTACCTCGTTGTGTTCTGTTTCACTCTCCCAACCACCCTGCTTGGGAGGGATTTTCCTACCCATTTTGTATATAAGGAAACGAAGGCCTCAAGCAGTTCGCTTGCCTGAGATACACAGTAGATGGCCGGGCTAGGATTGAAAGCCAGGTGTGCGTGGACCAGCGCCCCGGAATGTGCCACACCACAGCGCTGGAGTGTTAGGTAAAGGGCACGAAGAGTCTGTATCAGGTCCCTAAGCCAGCGGGGCACAGAGACACTGGCTCTGCACTGCCCCTCCAGAGTTCAAGGTTCTGCGTGTGCAAGGCCACACGACTAGAACTAGTGACAGCAGCGTCTTTTTCCTTTCCCTTAGAAACACCTTAGGAGGTGTTTCTTGGCACTAATGAACTTTCTCGTGCCATTTTGTCCTCCTGCACATTTGTCACCAATCTCCCCCTTCCCCCTGGGGAGGGAAGGAGAAAAAAACACATGTCGCAAGAGAGATGGCCAAATTTATTAAATCTTAATCATCTTTCTGGGCCATTTTTTTGGGGGGAGGGGGGCGGGAAGGAGAAAGAGGGGGAGAAACAATGATGTGAGAGAGAAACGTCAGCTGGTGGCCTTCCATACAAGCCCCGACCGGGACCAAACCCGCAACCCAGGCATGTGCCCTACCTGGGAATCAAACTGATGACTTTCCGGTTTGTGGGACGATGCCCAACCAAGTGAGCCACACTGGCTGGGGCTGGGCCATCGGGTGTGATAGGAAAAACAGTCTCCTTGAGATTTCAATGGAGTGTGTGTGTTAAGTAATAGAGAATAACTGGCCATTCTGTGACAAACACACAAGAACCCTCCGGAACAGGCACTAAATAAGATACATGAGTGGTCAGGTCGGGCTAAGCTAGGATGCAGTGACAAGTAAACCCCAATATCCTAGTGGTTTACCAAAGCAAGGTGTAGTTCTCACTCTCACAGAGTGCCCTGAAGGACAACAGCTCTTCGGAGTAGCCTTTGTCCAAGCTGTGACTGAGGGATCCAGGAGGCCTACCTTTGGTAGCCACATCCTTTGAAACAATGTCAGGCTGCTAGACCAGGGGAAAAGAAAATCGAAGGGTCACAGATGCACTCTTTAAAGGTGTCACTTCTGCACACACAACCCTGTCTTCCTGCGAGGAGCCTGGGGAAGCACGTGAGTGCCTGGCGAGTTGTCCCCGTCTCCATCCAGGGAAGCCCTGGACCGGCTGCGCTGCCTCAGCAGGGCGTTGCTCCTGTCGGCCTCACTGAGTGTCCGTGAGTAACAAGTATCAGTGACAAAGCCCAGACCTGAACTTAACCCAGTGCCATGTTTGGCTCTGAGGGCCCTCCGGAAGAGGCACTGAATAAGATGTATGAGTGGCACTCAGCTGTCCCGCGCAGTGGTACGTGGAGGAGCCGCGCCGATGATCTGGAACACCACCAAATGTGCAAAGTGGATTTTTATTGCAGCGTGTCACCTTTCTCAGATGCTGCAGCACACCACCGCCACTTGGTTTTACATGGAGCATCTAGTCTGGCAGCAAGAAAATTAACATTTAACAAGCCCCTACCTACTGCCAAGCACTAATGATGCTGAGCACAATGAGGGCCTCTAACTGCATTTACCACGTGTGTGCAAAGAGCCAGGCAGAGTCTCAGCACTGTAGGGATTCACTTATATGCTCTACCCAATGCCCCAGGAGGTCCTTACTGTCGCATCTCTCCTGAGAGAGGCCTGATTATTTGTAGTTAATAGACGAGGAAACCGAGACTCAGAGCAGTGAGGAAAACATAGCGAGGGAGGAGCAGAATTTGGTTTCACAGGCAGATATGGCTGGTTCTCAAGCCAACATTCACTTTGGGTGGCTAGGAGTATGTTTGCAGTTGTGGAAAAGGCCAGGGGTTTAAAGCCAGTGCTATTAGTCCGGCACCTGCATTGCGGCAGGCACCGTGCTAAACACAAGAGATACTACGGTGGCGAATGAGATGCTGCTTTCACTCTAGACTTGTTTATTTTTCTTCGGCACTTTCTAGATTTTAAAAAGTTGCCTTGAGAGGGTAACTTAAGAACGTTGCTCTCGGCTGCCCAGGAACGGTCACGTGTTTGAAGTTTGGCTCGAAAAGCGTTGCACGAGGCATCCGGGCTCTGCTCAGAAAGCGAGGACCCTCTTCTTCAACAACTCGATCCCGTGACTAAGCAGCCTAGTGTTTGGTGGTTACTAACCTTTCAGTAGTTCCTGTCTCAGACAGTCCGGTCACCTAGTATTCAGGCCAACACTGAGATCACCTAGTCCAACCCTCTGAGGTTTCACAGGAGAGAAAATGGAGGCTCTCTCTAGGTCGTGCAATGTCCAGTACCCCTCTGCTACTTAAAATGCTTCCATTGCAAAGCTCACTCGCTCCAGAACAACAGATGTTATCAATGATACCAAACAGATGTTATCAGTTGATATGAATGTGTCCTTAAGTACATTCAGGATTTAAGGATGCAGTGTTTTACTCCTCCTTGCCCTTTATACCTTTGCTAATATGCCTTTTCACCACCCTAAGGTGGCCAGAGCAGGAGGGGCAACAGCCGCCTCTCCCACCCGGCCCCAGGTCTAGGGAATGGCTACAGCAGAAGCTGCTCTTCCTTCCAGCTCAGGGAAGCGAGGGGACATGTGCCACATCAAGTCGCTAGCACTGGAACCTGAGCTAGACCGCCATGCTTTTCCTTGTGCTTCACTATTTCCTTACTTTCTTTTTAGTTTTCCAGGATTAGAATTGCGGGTGATGTTCCCCGATGAAGCTAATCGTTTCGGGTGGAGGAGATACAAACCCGGAGAAGTGTGTCTAGTAAATATTGTTTTGGTGAACTTCACATTTTTTCTGCTCATGGTTTAAACTGTAGAGTTTGGTCCCCAGAAAGTAATAGAGTGACTTGATTACCTCTACAGAGTAGAGGACTTGGTGATCCTGGGGGTCCAAAGAGGGGGTGCCCAGGGCTCACTCAGTCTTTCTGACTGTGAGAAGCTCCCATCTAGGTGACCTAAAATATAGGCAACTTCCTTCTTCCGAGATTCTGGAAGAGTCCTTCCCACCAGCCTCCCAGCAACCCTATACCTTTGCTTTGCATGAATAACAGGCATCTGAATTTACCTTTGAGAGAAAGAAAATCTCTGGGCCCCAACCCCAGCTCATCTCGTACAGGCAGAGCCCATCTGTCTTGCAGTTGAGATGACCTTGGCACCAGAAGACACCAGTCCCCTTTATATATCTCTCTCATCCCAGGTCCGTCCCATCCTGCCTTCTTTCCCTGTCCTGGGCTCACGTAGTGGTCATAGGCAGGATCCTTCGCTTTGCTTCTCTGCTAGGCACCCTCAAAGGAAGTTGGTGCTGCACCTGCACGCCTTCATTTCTGCAAATATGAGGGGTAGAAAGGGGCAGTTGTTGTGTCCTGAACCACGTAGCTGTAGTGGCCACACCTTGTGTGGAGTAGATACTCCTCGGTGTGTGTGGGATTTCCGAGGCAGGCAGCACCAGCGGGCCCACAGTAACGCTTATCCGGGACACAAGCTGCTGGAAAGCTGGCACAGCGGGCATTTGCGCTGGCAGCTGATGAAACATCCTTGCACCACGTGCTATCGGTAACCCTAAATGCAGGTTAACAGCGAGTGCCTGGGTTAATCATGAAAATAGCTAGCGGTCACTTAAGAGCCAAGTCTTTTCCCAGGGGAAGGGGGGAGGGGGAGAGAGGATGAGAATCATATTAAACTGCAGGAGCTAAAGAACAAAGAACATGTTTTCTTTCCTCTCTCCAAGCCACGTGGGAGGCTTGCCTGAGAGACTTATAAAAACAAAACAGAAACCCTACAACTGGAACTCTATCGTGTATAGACAGGTGCGGGTGCACACACACACAGCCGAAACACAGCGCTGCTCTAAAAGTTAATGCTTTTGCATCTTGTGTGTGGCACTGCATAAGTATTTATGGACAACTTTACCCAGAGGGTGTATATTGAGGTTGATAGTTTGTTTTAGAAGTTCCAGGTTTTAGGTATTCAACTCTGTAAATCAAAGCTTTCCATGAATAAAAAGACTATAGTTTGTGGAGTGTTTGTCTAAAATAACAACCCATGAAAATTTCCTAGTCCTAGGTTTGCAGAAAGGGACTATTTATTGCTAATCACCTACTTCATCATGGATATTTGTCATAAAATTTTCAGGGTATATTGGGCAAATAATCTTTTTAAGAAAATAATTACTTGAGTAAATGCATTTTGCGGATTTCCCATAATGCCCATTTTTGTGAAATAGGGTTTCACAAGTTGGGACTTGACAACTTTCCCTATGGACAGGATTTGGACACGAGGCTTATTTTGGGGGGACTCTGGCAAGGCAAGGGGATGGTTTCAGTTTCAGAAGAGAAATCTGGACTCAGGCAGCAGAGAAGTGTGGGCGTGTCCCTCACCCGCCGAATGCGCACTGGGAGGAAGGTGGCGGCCAGTTTCGGGGCCCTCTCGGCCTTCCTGTTTGGATGAGTCGACGTGGAACTTTCCCACTGTTCTGGAATACGCATGTGGCCTGAAAGAAGTTCCACACACAGGTGGGGGGAGTCAGGAGGGCCACCCAGCTCGACCACCCACAGCTTGCTGGCCTTGATTGGGTCATTCATCCCCTCTTGGAACTCAGTTTCCCCAACTGTGAAGTGGAGGTGGCCTCACAGCCTCTGAGTCACTTTTCCTCTCAGGTTGGGTTGGCCCTGCCTGGTCCAGGTCGGTGGGACTTCTGCAGGTAGGGCTGCCTCAGAGGCCTGCTGCTACCCTGGCTCCCTTGGAGCAGCCTGTTGACTCAGAACTTTCTGGAAGCCTTGTGCAAAAAAACACTCGACTTTCCACTGACTGCCAGCTGTTGTGAAGCTTCCTTGGAAGGCCCACGTGGTGTTGAGCAAGCGGGCTGCTCTGGGCAGCTCCTGCTAGTCCAAGCTCCCAAGGCAGTGGGTCTGCAGCTGATTTACTGGGAAGCGTGGAGAAAGGGAAAGAGAAGGGGCAGCTCGGTGGGCCCAGGAGGCTGGTCGGTCCTCAGTCCCAGCCCTGGCTGGGAACGTTAATGGGCCCTCTCCGAGAGGAGGACAGGGCTGGCTGGGCTGCCCTCGCACCCCTCCTCCCATGGAATGCTGTGTTTATTTATGGAGCCCTGTTTCTCTGGGGAAACCACTTCTGCCAGGGCTGGGGAAGCTGGCAGGACATCTCCAAAGAAATCTCCCTCTGCCCCTCTCAGTTAGAGCTTTGGGGGGACAGGGGTGACCGTGGGAGACTCTTTGGGAGAAGAGGAGGAAGTGAGCCTTCGGTGGTGTGGGGGACATCTGAGTGGTCAGCCTGGAGTAACACTCTCTGTTTCCGCCTTTCCAGTTCTGAGCCTGGAAAGAGGGT
This sequence comes from Trachops cirrhosus, assembly GCA_028533065.1. Lineage (NCBI taxonomy): Eukaryota > Metazoa > Chordata > Mammalia > Chiroptera > Phyllostomidae > Trachops > Trachops cirrhosus. Next base: position 114,214,897 of record CM052544.1, read on the forward strand.
GGGAGCTCTGGGGTGTGGGGACTTAAAAGTGAAAGCAGCCGGACTTCCCCCTCCTCCCCCGACCCTACTGCAGCGAACGACCCCAGAATGGCACCAGGAGCAGGGGGGCAAGCCTCGTAGGTGAGTGGGTGGTGTGAGCCACACCTGGTGGTTTAACCATCTGGCGTCTTTCTCTGCAAGGCTGCGATGGTGGCTTCGGGCCCCCCTCCAGTCAGTGCTCCTTGTCGCTTCCTCCAGAGACCTGTGCTGGAACTCACATCTCAGCGACCCCGTCACGTCTCCCTGGAGGCCTTGCCTGAAGTGGTCCCTGCCCTCTGCATCCCTCTAGACCAGGATTTCTCTGTCTCGGCTCTGTTGACATTTGGGGTCAGGTCATTCTTTGTCATGGGGGGCTTGTCCTGTGCCTTGTAGACGTACAGCAGCCCCACTGGCCTCCACCCACTAGATGCCAGCAGCACCTTCCCTCCGCTTATGACAACCGAAGATATCTCCAAATGTCACCCAAGGTCTCCTGGGGGGCAGACTGTCCCATCTCTCCCTCCCCCTCCGTTGAGAGCCACCAGCTAAATGACATTGTTTTATTTTCTTCACAGCCCTCTGCACTCTGAAATTCTCTTTTTTTTTTCTCTTGATCCCACCAATACTCAGAGCTGGCAGCATCTTTATTCATTTGAGAAGCTTAAAAAAGAAAGCCCACTCCTACCTGTATAATTCACTTAGAGTCTCTGGAGTATGGCGACTCGGTAAAGCCTCCCAGGATCGCCCGCTGGGCAGCCTGGGTTGAGGGTCACTGTCCTCTGCCCTGGAGGGCCAGCCGCCACCTGAGGGAGCACCGTGGTGGCCTCGGCAGTGGTGGTGTTGTCAGCACACAGAATAGTTAGTACCTGGTGTGTCTAGGACTCAGTGCCGACTTTCAGTGAATGAACAAATGTCCCAGAGAGCCCATTATCACTGGGAGATGTTTTTTTAGGGATTCTTTCATTCAACAAACATTCATTAAGTGCTTGCTTCCTGCCAGGTGTGGTGACATGCTGGAGATGCAAAGTTAAGGCAAACTTGACCCCCAGTCTCCTGGGAGGCAAATATGCAAATACACAGGGTTGCCCATCGAATGAGATTGGTTGCTGGAGTGAAAGGTGTGTAGAAAGCAGTTAGAATATAGAATAAGCAGTTTCTAAAGAGACACTAGGAAGGGACCGTGAGTCTCTTAGGGAGGTATTTTACTTACGTTTTCACGCTCAAACATCATCACATCGGCTAAGCAAACTGAGGTGCTAGGAGGCCACCTGCCTGCCTGGGGTCCAGCCTGGATTCAAACCCAGACCTGCCTGCCTCGAAAGTCCACATTCTTTCCAGCACACGATGATGCTGCGTCCAGAGCTGAGACTGCACTGGATCCCCTTGTGGGCAGGGCGCTGCTTAGTGCCCTCGGGCGGCTCACAGGTTAGATCCCGCTTCCGCCATTAATGGACTGTAGACTCCGGGTGTTTCCTGCCCCTGGAAGTTTATTACCCATGAAACCCCCTCGTTCTGGGCTCTTTCGATCTATGAAACCACGAACTGGACGGTCTTAGTTTGGGTTCCGCAGGAGGAGACCCCAAGACCAAGATTCAGGTTCAGGGGAGTGAAGGGAGCTCTGGTGGGGGAGCCAGGAAGTGAACCTTGGGTGAGAAGCTGACAGGACGTGGAGCATTTTCAAGCAGGTTAGCACAGTGGGCAACCAGAGCTTAATCTCACTGGGCAACCCTGGGCCAGGGAGACCACGTGCCCCTCAGCATCATCTCACCTGAGGGTGGCGACAGGTACTTACTCACCAGCTCCCGACACTCACTGCTGTGGGCTGCTCCCCAAGGGGCTGCATGTCCCCTGCATCTCAGGACCACCCCTCAGGAAGCAGTGTGGGCCCAGAAGCCAGCGAGAACCCACAAGTGAGGAAGCACAAGTGTGGGCGGTCAGAAGTGGGGTGTCGTGCACTGAAGTGAAGAGGACAGGGGGACCTGGGCGGGGCATGGGCCGCACCTGCTCAGACTCAGAGGAGCACCTCTCAACTGTAGATCTTTTTTAGAGGTGTGTCATTTATTGAGTGCTTGTTGTATGCACAGCCCCAGGCTCAGTTTGAGGGTTGAAATAGACACTCTGTCCGGAAGGAGCCGGCTGTCACAAACTGATGACCGGGGCATGCCTTGCATAAGCATCACCCCCCAAACAGTGACACTGAAATGTCAGCTCCTCGGCTCAGCATTCCCAGCTCTTCGTCAGCAGGACCCCACCCCTGTCCGGTCGTTACCGCCCCCTCAGATTCCCTGCTGTAGGGTTTTTGAACGGCTTGCAGCTGCTGAGAAAGCTCCTTCTCTCTTTCTCTTCTCCCTCAGGACCTTCATGCTCTCCAGGGCCTCTGCCTTGTTCTGAGAATAACTCCCCATCTTCTATGAGTCGGGTTAACATCTGCTCCTACAGGAAGCCACCTCTGACAGACACCCCGACCCCAGGGGCCCTTGGCTTTGGGCAGGTTCACTGTTCTTATTCTGTCAGATGAGCCATCACACAAGGCAGTCACCACCTCTTCTCGGTCAGCTTCAGGGACGCCGAGGGTGCCTGTGCCATTTTCACTGGGCATTAAAGCTAGGCCTGGGTGTGCAAGGCCTGAATTTGAAATCCTGCTTAACTACTTCCTAATCGTGGGGCTCGGGTTGGACTTTCAGCCTCCGTTTTCCTATCTGCAGAAATGGGCACAAAACACCTCCCTTCCAGGAGTATTGTAAGAATTAGAGAAAACTCACGAAAACCGCCTCGAACACAGGATGTGCAGGTGTATGAGAGTTCTATTGGGGAATAAGTAGTGAGGGCAGTTAATGAGTGCACTGTTCACAGGAGGTCGGCGGCAGTAAGCAGAGCCAACAAGGGATGGGGAAGCCCCAGCACAGCCACAGCTGAAGGCCCAACCTCCCCTAAGCACAAGTAGCGACATCAGGGTGACCAGTGGAACTCAGGAGAGGTGTAGCTGCTGCAGAGTGGCTGTCCCACGTGACAATAAGGAGGAAGAACTAGCCTTTACTGTGTAATACTAGTGGCCAGGCAGTGCTCTGAACACATTAACTCTTCTATGGGGTAAGTATCACTTTTGGCCCCATTTGGCAGATGGGAAAGCTGAGGCACAGAAAGATGCATTTTCTCCTTTGACCCTCCTTTGATCTCGTGCTGGTTCCTCCCCCTGGTAGAACCCACCTACCTGGAGGCTCAGGGGTGAGGATGCCCAGTGAGGCAGTCCACAGGGGTCACAGACAGATGGAGAAGGGCAGAGAGAGGATCGGCAGGGCAAAGGGAGGCAGTCCAACCCGACAGGTATCTGGTTAGTGGGAGCTGTTACTGCTGCTGCTACTACTGTTACTGTTCTTGTTGCCGGTTGGTTAGCAAAGCCCAGAGCAGTGCAGGCTCAGATATTTTCCAACTGAATGAAGGAACACTGACCGACTAAGTACAAATTATAGCAACATCACTTAAGCCCTAAATAGCATATTTATTGAATAATGTAATTGAAAAGATTATCCCTTTAAGCTTCTGGTAATATAGGAAATGGTTCGCTGCTAAGAGTTTTAATACTGTTATGTATTTGTTGACGCAGTGAATTCTTTTTGACATTTATTTAGGATTTCCAGGCTGTATGGGAAGGAAAGCAAAACATCATCGTCAATGTTATGGGCGGGAATAGAAAAATAGGGTTTTCTGTTCAGATTGAAACGTTAGGCACTTGGAAGTTGCCTTTGAATTTAGGTTGAACATTTAATGCTCCTGCCTGAGTCCACCCGACTGGAGAGCAGAGGGGATGCCTTTTCCAGTGGGTTCTGCGAGTCAGAAGAGAGCTCTGGCACTAATGCAAAAGTGGTAGGGCTGACCAGGGTGTTGGAGGCCGGGCTGGTCACCCAGGGCTCAGGAATAACAGCTGACACACCCTGTGGGCCGTCACGTGCCACGTCTTGTCCTGAGATACTACATGGGTCTCCTCATTCAGTTCCCAGAGCTACCTTCCAGGGTGGGCTCTGTGGTTAGCCCTCTTTTGCAGATGAGAAAACTGAGGCACAAGGAGATGAATTGGCCAAGGCCACCCAGGTATGAATAGAAGGCCCCTAATTCTAGTCCGGAGTCTGACTCTGGATGCCTCCTCTCACCTGGGTACGTGCTGCCTCCCTGGTAGAGAGTGTTGGGGCCGAGGCCTCAGCTTCAGCCCTCCTGTTTTATAGACGAGGCGCAGAGAGGTGCCCAGCCTTGTTAGCGAGAGTTCAATTGGGTCTTAGTGACAGCTTCTGACTTTGAACCATCCTGGCGCCCTGGGCGGGTTCCTTAGCTTTGGTTTGGTTTACTTACCCATCTATAAAATGGGGCTAATGGTTATACTTTTAGATACTTTTAAGGGACTAATGATCACTTCTGCCCTGATCCCTTTTACCTGTGAGGACCTCACATGTTGCGTGTGGACAACGCCAGTGGACTGTGGGACACTGGACAATAATAAGTGCTGAGGAGTAACAGTAGCCTCTCCAGGGCACTGGCTTTGGTCAGGAGGGTTCAAAGCCCAGCTGGTAACTCACGTGATTCATTGTTCATAACCTGTAATTCTCACCACACCCCTTCCAGGTTTACAGCTGGGAATTAGTTAGAGAGGAGAGTAACTTCCAGGTTACCAAAACTAGCGAGTGCCCTTACCGAGATTTGAACCTGGAGTGCGGTTGAAGCTCCAAACCAGTAGCTATGTTACTAACAGATACTGTCCATGCTGTTACATTTTGCACCACACACACGTTTTCTCAAGCAATAAAGATAGCCACGAAGCAAAGGAAAACCATTCTTTTATAAAACTGGAACTGGAAGGGACTGGTCTTTTTGCAACCTCCTAACAGAGAGGTGATAGATACCCTGCATGCTCTCTCCCAGGAGGAGAGACAGTGAGCTGTGAGGTTCACGGAGAGAAATACAGGGCCCGAGAGGCTCACCCTCTGAAGTCACGTGTTGTACTACAAAGGGCGTCTGAAGTGGCTGGAGGAAGAAAAACACCAGAGAGACTAGAAAGAGGAGTTGAAAACAAACCTCCCAGGCGAAAAGAAGGCTCACTCATGTGTAATCCCAAGAGGTCGTGCAGTCAGTGGGAGTGACTGTAGACAACAGGTGACCTCAGAAGCCACCGTGGGCCTTTGTGCCTGATGCGACCCAAGGCACGTCCTTTACTAGATTCCAGACGTGTCAGCTGTGAAGCGTAAGTTTAAGAGCAGGACCTGGAGTGAGGCAGATGTGAGTTTGAATCCTGGCTCCGCCCCTTTCCAGCTGTGGGACCTGAGGCCATGCCCTACCACCATTTCATCATCTGTGAAAAGAGGAATTCTATCCACGTCATCCTGTCTTTGTCAAGGTTAAGAGAAATTCTATACTTAGGGAAGTCACTAACCAAAGAACTAGAAAAGGAGTCAGAAAGGGATAGCCCTTGGGGAGTATGGGGGCGGGAGGAGCTAGTTTTTAGTAGAAGCTGGTGGTTTTCATGATAAGCTTCTGTTGTATTTGATTTCTTGACATGAGCATTCATTTCCTTGAAGCAGTTTAAGCAAGCGTGTAAATCCAGCACTGTGCCCAATGCTTGGCAAATAGTAAGAGCTTAATAGATGCAGGCTTTTCATCTCCGTGCATCTGACGCCTTCCGTCACCATTTCCTGGATGCCTCAGGAGGGGAGTCAGGGGTCAGCGTTTCAGCTGAGCAGCTTCGTGCTCCAGACACACAGTGCACAAGGGGAACAGGAAGGCTTCAGGCGGGTCTCTGCTTGACAAATGAATCACTTGTGCGTCTTTATCCTATGCCGTTCTCACCTCCCTGTCACCAACCCTGCGGAAGAAGGTAGACAAGGCGTACTACAGGTCTAACCTTGAACTTGGACTCAACTAGTGTCAGTCTTTGCTGACTTCGATCTCTTGATCCCCTGGGCTCCGTTGTCAGGGCTTGGCGGGGGAAGCATGTAGTCATCAGAATCTGCTATGGGCTCAGCAAGATCAAGTCGAGCCAGATTTTCGTTTTTTTAAATGGCCTTTGAACTGGTAGATGAGGGGAAAGCCACAAGTCAGGCATCTCTGGTTTTCATCAAGGCGTTTGACAGCACCACGCGTGAGCTCCTTGGGGACAGGATGGAGAGATGTTGGTTGATACATTGGAAAAGTTTACAGGTTAAATGGCCGCACCAAAGGGTGCTAACAGATGTGAATGAAATCACCTGGACTGAGGTCCTGGGGGTGAGCCCCCATTCTGGGTTCTCCCTCCCATTCTGTTCACACTGGATTGGTGGCTTAAAATGGAGACCTAAATGCTAGCCCTAGAGCCATCTGGTATGCAGGCTTTGGAACTCACACTGCTACTTGGGAGCAGCAGTGACGCATGAAGACCCTTTGCTTCAAAAACTTCCATTTCCTCATCTGTTAAATGGGGGAACGGGACACTTGCCTCATCGGCTAATGTTGAGGATTACATGGAGTGACGTAAGGAGAACGCTGGGCCCTGTGCCAGAGACCTTGCGAGCAGTCAGTCAGCTGTCACTAGCATGTCACTGTGGTCAGAGATAACATGAAGCTGGGAGCAGTCGTGAATCTGTTGGATGCTGGAGACAGCCTCCGGGAAGAGCTCAGTGGGAGAGGAGAAGGAGCCTAATCTAACGACTTGCAGAACAGCGTCAAGCCCCGCAGGAGCAGGAGGCAGGCCCTGGGGCATCTCGGATCCCGGGTGGGAAAGGCTCTGAGGGCTGCAGGTCCAGGAAGGACCAGCGGTGGGAGGAGAGGTGCACAGACATTGTTAATGGCATCAGTGCAGAGTGGTGCCTGGAGAGAGTGAGCTGGCGACAGCCCCTGTCCTCTGGGCCACAGACCTCTTTGCAGAATCGTGCTCAGTTTGGAGCTGTGTCTAAAGTGGGGCATCCCCCAGCTGATGTGTCAGAGGAGAATGATCACGATTGCAGACAGTCTGGAACCAGGGAATGGAAGACTTCACTTCTGAAAACTGGGCGTGTTTGGTGAGGGAGTTTTAGGAGCTAGTTGGTGGCACAACCCTCTTATCAGAGCAGGTTCCGGACCAATAAAGACAGACACAAGGCGAAGATCAAAATACCCACTTTGTTCTGACGGAACCAGATGAGAGGGTGCGGCTTACATCCACTGGCTGGAGGTCTGTCTGACATTCCCTGCCCCGCACTCCACACTGCAAAGAACCCAGCAAGGGGACAGCCAGTCTGCCGGCCAGCCACTGCTTCTCAGGGTCACTGCTGCTCTCTAATCAGGGGAGACAGAGCAGACAAAGTGACCGCATCTGTGATGTTTGCAGATAAACTTCAAGTGGAGAGATGGACCGGTGACGGTCACCTACCAACCAGGTGCTTTAGTCCACTTACAGGAGGATGGTTCCAGGTCCAGGGGTCTAGGTGAGGGTCTTTCCTCATGGAACAAAGACTGGAAAAGAATGAGAATCCCCCTTCACATTTAGGAAAGCTGCCAAAGATTCAGTGAGTACCTTCTTAGTATCCAAGTGTTGTTCACGCGGTCATTCACTTACTCATTCAGTGAATCGTCTGATCACTGTTGACCACCTGTTAAGTGCCAGGTGGTCTTCCAGGCTCTTGGGGAACAAAACGGAACGAGATTTGCACCTTGGTGGGACTTTCATTCTTGGCCTGGGGAGGGACAGACAATAAGCAATGATCATAAGAAAGGAAATAGTGCACTTTGCTATAAAATGATCATTGCTATGGGAAAAAAAAATAATAATCCAAGATGTGAAGGAAGTGGGGGAGTGAGCCATGGGGTCATCTGAACCTGGAAGAGCCTTTCAGGTAGAGACACAAAGCCGGTAGTTCTTATTTTCCCTTTTTACAGATGGAAATACTGACATTTATAGCCCAAGTCCCCCTTTTTGTATTACAGCCGAGAACATTAAGACCCAGAGACACAGAGTGACTCGCCCAAGGCCACACAGTGGGGAAAACGGCACTAGGCTAGGACTTGGGTCCTGTGAGTCTCAGTCCAGAGCTCTCCTCCCACATCTCTCCCCCAAAATGAACTTCTCTGAAGGAGGTGACTCTGGGACATTCTTGAAGATTCAGTTATGGATCATGGAGCTTTTAAGAGCTCCATGCTAGACCTTCTATGTGAACTATAGAATGTCCTTCTCGGTAAGAGGTTTAATGCGGAAAATCTGAAGATGGTTCACATGTTAAACAGGCATGTTAATAAATACTGGCTTAGGGAGGGAAGGCCACTGGCATGTGATATGAACATTGCAGCCGTCACAGTAAATTCTGGCTCATGCTGATTGCTGCCCGTGTGCCCGGCTCTGGCGTAAGCTGTCGGCTGACATGTGTTCATTCATTTATTCCTCACCACCACCTACGGGATAGGTCCTGTTATGACCTCGTTTTACAGATGAGGAAACTTCAGCACAGAAAGATAACTTGCCCAAGGTCACACCGTAAGTGAAGAGCTGAGCTGGACTCAACGCCCAGGCAGTTGGGCCTCGGAGTCTGTGTTCATCACCACTCTGCTCACACAGATTGGCCAGACCCAAGGAAGGTGACGCCAGCCATGGGATTTGGGTCCCCATTCCCTGTGGGCAGCTGGGGAGCGGATGAGAGCTGCCTTTCATTTCCCACGTTCTTACCTGGAAGATGCTCCTCTCTCACAGCTTCCCATCAGACACAGGGACTCTCGGAGTCTGATTGGCAAGAAGACTGTCAAACACCTCCCTAGGAAAGAGGTCCCAAGTAGATTCCATCTCTCATCCCCTCTCTGACTCAAAGCATGACTGTTTCTACCTCACATTACTAGAGGAAAGAAACCATCCCCACGGATGGGAAACAGGACCCAGTATATGCTGATCTGCTAGTGATAATGATGATTAGTGTTTATGCAGTACTTACACTTTCCAACAAGCTGTCACACACAGTCATTATATTATCAGTTTCACGGGGGGTTTAGGTTGTCAACACCTTATAGATGAGAAAGCTGAGATGCATTCAAGGAGGTTCAGGGATTTGTTTATTCACACTGCGGATAAGTGGGGTGGTAAGTAGACTTGTACCCACGGCCAGATCCAGAGTTCTTGCTGCTACTCTCTGCTGGGTGAACAGCTACTCTCAGGATATAGAGAGCCTGAAGATGATAATCTTGAATCATAGGGGCACTTCCTTCTGTCTTACTTCCAGAAAATAATCGTAAAGAGCCATGGCAAATTCCTGGGGGCATTTACTTAGACTCAGAAGATATTTAAGTTTCTAGAATTGGGTCTCCACTAAAATGATTACTTTTATTCCCTGGGATCTGCCTGGCTGGTGTCTGTTTCACTCAGTTGGGCTGCTGAGGGGTTGGCACCCACTGGCCACGTTTAGGAGTTTGTGTGGATACTACTGTTGTGAAAAGCACATATTGGCCCCCACCATCTAGATGCCTGCGGCGAGTCTTCTTCTCTCTTCCATTTCGTGCAACTTTTGCTTACAGACTACTTGGCATAATTGACACATTGGCTCAGGACGCCAAGGCTGCCAACTTGGAGCCTGGATCAGCGAAATCAGTTATGACAGATGTGATTATTTACAAGAAAATAGAAGTCACTATAATTAGACCTTCTGAAGGGTACATTTGGGTGGAGAAGGAGAAGGCACAAGCATAATCTGGCATGATGCGTTTGCCTTCCAGCCCTGAGCAGGCTCTTCTCTGCTCCGTGAAGGGAGGTGTTGGGTGTCTGGCACCCTGCTCAGACACTGCACCTACCGATTCTCACGACACAGCTGTTGACGGATAGAAAGGCAAGGTGGTGGAGTGAGCATTAGATCGGGCACCAGAAGTGGTTTCAGTTCTGAGCTCAGCCACTTGTCCTTAGCATCAATGTCCTTTTTCAGTCATAAAACGGGGATAAACAGGAAACCCTCGCTCCTCATAGGGTTGTGAAATTAAGAGTGATAAAACGGCGTTGTGCCTGCTATAAGGCACCATGCCCTTGCTGACTGTAGATGTCCCTGCCCTTCTTGAGCATAATATTTAATCTCTTTGAGCCTCACTTTTCTCCATGGGAAAATACAGATATCCAGTACAGATGATACAATGGATGTTTGAGATCGAGGAAGTGGAGTACATGAAAGGGGCTTCTAATCATCTGTTGCTATTTTGTGCCTCCATCTTCTTCTTATTTTTTAAAAGGTCCATAATAGTTACCATCTATTGCCGGAGCTGTGGGCCAGGCACTGTAGTGAATAGGATCAGCTTCTCCAGTAGGCCCAGTGCCTGAGCAGCCCGTGGCTCAGGGCCCCAGGAAATGTTTCATTTTCATTTCTCCTCAATTCAAAGGGAAAAAAATGAATGTAATAATAGTGAGTATACAATGAAATGTAAAAATAATAAATAATTGTAAACATAACAAATTCAACCTAGATTGTGTTCATCTTTATACCGATTGTAGTTTTACAATTTAATTTTTAATTTTTTTGTGTTTTGGGATTTTCTTTTCATGTGCCAAAGGGACCCTCGAAGACAAAGGGTCTGGGGCTCACGAAAGTCATAATGCAGCCTTGGTTGTAGGACTTTTACAAAGGTTAGCTCAGTCATTCTCAAGAAGGATTTTTTAAAATTCTCGTTTACAGACAAGGAAACTGAAGCTCAAGCAAGTCAAGAAACTTTTCCAGAGGCACTCGGCTAGTAAGAGACTGTATCAGTCAGTTTGGGCTAACAGCTGTAACAACGCCCACACTTTAGTAGCCTAACACCTTGGGAGTGTATTTCATGCTCACACAATTCGGTGTGTGTTTGGCAGGCAGTCTTCCACACAGTGACTCGGGGACCCAGGCCCCTTCCTTCCTGCAGCTCTCTCTCCATCTGGTCCAGAATGGGCGCTCTCTCCATTCAGTTGGTAGATGGAGAGAGAGAACCACAAGTGGGAGTTTTTAGGGTCCAGACCTGGAATTGGCCCCCATCACCTCTGGTCTCATACTACTGGCCAGAACCCAGTCATATGACCACTCTGAACTGCAAGGGAGGCTGGGAAATGTAGTCCAGCTGCATGCCTGCAAGGAAAAGGGGAACGTGGGTACTGAGGTCTCTCTCAATCTCTGACACAGTGACAGTGTTGGATCCCAGCCCAGGTCTTTTGTACACAAAGTCCATGCTCTTTCCACTTTACTTAGCTGATTCCTGTCACTCTTAATTTCCACAAAGCCCCTTTATGGGCCCGTTTTTCCTGCCAGATTTGCCTACTCACTCTCCCCAGCACTAGACCTTTGCCTAGGCAGTAGGAGATGCATTGGGAGCTCCCCCCACTCTGGAGTCGCCTCGGGCTGGATTGAGAAGGCTGCATCCAGTTGTTAGGCTCTGTACTTCCCAGTCCCAGGTACACAGGGTGTTTCTGAGCATGTGCTGAAGCCAGTGACTACCTCAGTGTGAGACGGGATTTCAGAGAGCAAGAGGAAAGAAGTTGGAGTTGGAGTTGTGGCTGAACCAGGAGCCTTGGGCGTGGCATCAGCAGTCAGGGGTGGTACCAGAGGGCCTTGGAGCATGAAAATCCCACAATGCTGGTGTTACTGGTCATTTGCCAAAGTGAATCCTATGGCCATCCCCTATGCGTGTTGCCTTTGGGCACCTGTGATCCTACAGGACAAAGTTGCTGGAGCCAGCTGGAGGTTAGGTGCCCTGAAGACACTTCCGATAACGGTTGGGCAGACCCAGTGACCCTGGTGATGCTCTGTCATGCTGGTGTTGGTGGTACCCAGCCCCTATAGGATCAGCCAAAGGTGCTGATATGAGACCCCTGAGTTGAATTGAAATATCTCCCTCCTCCCAGAAGACCTCAGGGGTCCTTCCCTCTGCAGAACTTAGGACATTTGTTGCCATTTTACCTAAGGGTCCTGCATTGCCTCGTAAGATCTCTCACGGTCACCTTGTCTTTATCGGCTGTTAGCCACGGAGGCAGGAAGGCTGAGACCATGGCTGCAGCCACTTAGTCAGGAACACTCCCGAGCACTTTGTAGGTGCCACAGACTGAATTCTAACATTGCATCCAGATTCCCACCCAGGACTGGTGTTTTGGTAAGGCGGGAATTGTTACCCAGGCACCATCCTTCTTTCTTCTTCTTTAGTGATGGGCAATGCACACTAAGAAAAGGAACAGGTTTGCCTGTAGTGATCTGAAGTGTTTACAGTCACACTCCCAGTCTCTGGAAGGTGAATGCAGCCACAGTGGACTTACCTGTGCCCGTGTCAGAAACAACACCGCTTCAGTCTGACCTGGTCACATCCCCTGGCCGCCATTTGCCAGCTGATTGACACTGGACTCAATCCCTCATTCCTCTCTGCCTGTTTCCTTATCAGTCGCATCGGGATCCGACTGTGCTGGCTGGCGGGGTGGCTGTGAGGTTTAAATGAGAGCATATGAGCCAGCACTTGGCACGCACTTCCCCTCCCATCCCCGTGAGTCTCTCACGCAGGCGCAAAACCTCGCTTAAAAATGTGTCTTGGCACCCAGGGCGCTCCCTGGGAGGAATTTGTTTTTGTTTTAACGCTGAGGACGTTTGCATGAAAACAGGATCTTCCGTTGCTTAGGAATTGATCAACTCCTGCTGCTGCTCCCCCCCACCCCCGCCAAAATGCCAGTCCCATATTTATCATAGACAGGCGAGTAATCAAGGGATGGCTGGGACCTCCACAGATACAGGACCGTGGCCGTTCCGGGAGGGTTACAGAGGCCGTGGACTCAAAAGAGAATCAGAAATCGGTCCTAGGCTGAAGAGAGCTTGCAGGTGGAAGCTGCCCTTGGCTGAAGGACCACCACCTGAGCGAAGGTTTTCTGTGGGTCTGGTTTGCTGTAGATGCTCAAGGGAGAGGAAAAGAAGGAGCAAGATGTTTAAGACGTGGCCTCCACCCACAAGGGTAAAAAGTAACCAAGAAGACTGCAGGAGTGAGTGGTAGGTCCCAGTACTTACAACAGAGGGGTTGGCAGTGAGGAGCTGGACAGACTTAGGTCCCGCTGCTTACCTGCAGGACCCCAGCGGAGGTGAGCTGCTTAACCTCTTTGCATCTGCTTCCTCACTTACAAAATAGCACCCATCTCTCAGGGCCGTTTTGAGGATTAAATAAGATACTTGCTATATGTTAAATGGTTGGCATCAAGTAAGCACTCAGTAAAGCCAGACTATTACTATTAATATTAACAACAATCCATAGTAACACCAGATACTCTCTACCCTAAGAAAGAGATATCCAAATGGCCACGGAAGGCTATTTAGAGGAAGGACTTGAACATGATTTGACACAGCTGTGTCCATGGCAGACAGTTCGGAGACACTGTCCAAGAAATTAAAATAAAATTGCCCACATGAACTTGGAGGAGGGTTTCTAGGTCTCCAGCTCCATAGGGCCCCCACGTCCCCCACCCCCACCCTTTGCAGCCTCGTCCTGGCCCCACAGGCATCAGCATAGAAAGGACAAAGACTAGAAGAACCCGGAGTGGCAGCTGAATTGGCCAGGCCCTTCCTCTTGCCTCTAAGCTTGGCTTCCAGAGCGTGTTCATGTCCAAATGCCCATGAGAGGCCAGGCCCCTTTCTCTTTCTGTGTCCTTAATATATGCTAATCAAAGCTGAGCGTCTGCAGAAAATACCTGCTTGGCCAAACCCCGCTCCCTCGCCTTGGCTTGCCTGCCCTCCTGGGGCTCCCCCTCCCATCCGCCTATCCGACGGTGTCCATAAATCCAGTTTTCAGAGCCCTCAGGGGCTGGCAAGGCCGCCATGGACCTCAGTCACATCGCGATGGAAACAATTGAGAACCACTTGGCAAAAGAAGGGGTGACCTAATGCTTCAGTGCAAGGATACATTTTTTTCCTCGCCATTCTTTCTCAGGCCCTAGGAGGAAAGCCGGCTCCTCTCCGAGCTCTGTCAGGCTAGTACCCCAGGGTTCCTCACTACCCCCCCCCCCCCCGCTCAGATCACCCCGCAGGGGGAGGAGGCCAGGCTGCCAGTCTGCCTTTGGCCTCCTCGCAGGCCAGGGAGGACCTTGGTCCCTGCAGAGGTGAGGCTGAAGGCACAAGGGCCCGTGGGGAGGCCCCTGCATGAAGCCTGGAGAATGTGGCTCTGGCAGGCGGCCTGGAAAAAATGGCCGTGTCCTGAGGGTGAACAACGCCGAATTATAAATAGCACCGCCTCCCTCCCCTTCCAACTCCCCGCCGTGTCTGTCACTGGAGGGTTGACAGTTTAAATTCAAGAGGACAGAATGGGACAAGGGGCTGGGAAGTGGGGACGAGGGGCAGATGCCGGGTGGTGCAGTAGATTCGGCTGCTGTCTGGGCCTCGATAAAGAGAACTGGCACCACACGGCGGGGCTGAGAGCAGGGCGCAGTTGCAGTTGCAGAGTGACTACTGATTTCACGCATTTTTATAAGCCAAAGAAGCATCGAGGGAAAACTACAGAAAGCTCTCACTCCAGGAGATGTGTTTAGAGGAGCTTTAGAGCCATTAAAAAATAATAACAATAATCAAGTGCCTCAGAATCTAAATGCCTTCTCTCTGGTTCCCAAAGGTCAGCCATTCCAACTTCCAAATCAAAACCTGCGGCCAGGGAGGGGCCCACAAAGGCCCCTCCCTGGGCCTCTCCCAGGGGGTTCTAGTGGGTTTTGTCTCCCTGACGCAGAGGAGGTAGAGGCACTCCTTCTCTGCAAATCTTTGCACGTTTTGCTCACCCACCGTTCACAACTGGGTAACGCTGGCTCATGGGACATGTTCCAGCGAATTCTGGAGGAGGGGTGAGCTGGTTCTGCAGGGACCTGAAGTCCTTGTCTGTGTCCTTGGCTCCCCTGGGTGCTCCGGGGGACCAGCAGCCAGGTCTTCTGATTGTTGCCCGGCCCTCCCTCTTAGGAGCTCCCTAGGGGGCGCTGGAGGAGCCCTGCTGGGTGCCATGGTGGGGCATAGGTACCCGGGAGCATGTGGAGGGCCCGGACCCCCAGGTGGAGGTCGGTGCCTCCTCCGTGAGCATGCTCGCGGGGGCTGGCAGTAGTTGGTTGCATCCTTTGTTTTAACGTGGTTGTGTCCATAGCAGTGATTTGGAAGTGGGTTAACCGATTGGTTTCCCCTCTCCTGCCTTTGTAATTCTCATTTCTGATGTCTTTTGGAGCAACATTTGAAATCAAGCATGTAAAAAAATTAAGGAGCAGCAGGCAAACCTCTGTATCTTTTGGACACTCCTCAAAAGATCTCTGGACCCCACAGAATTCAGACAACCAGCAGACCTGTGGAGTGAGTGGGCAGACGCTAGAACTCGACTCAGTGTTAGGGCTGGGATGATCTGAGGCAGCGGCTTTAAATCCGGGCTTCGGGAGCCGAGCAGGGAGGGGCCTCAAAATGAAAAGAGCCTTCCAAACCCTGTTTCCAACAAAGCTGCACTCTTCCCTGTTTTAGGTATTAGGTTGCCTTTTTAAAAAATGGATTTCATGTCTTCAAAAGTTTGGAAACCAGTATTGCAGCATGCTCTGTCATTTTAGTGCTGTGTAAATGAAAGAAAGGTACCGTATTTTGCTGTGTATAATGCACACTTTTTTGCCCACATTTTTTAGGGAAAGATAAGGATTCACATTATACATGGGCATGATGATTACATACCATGGGTATAGTAGTGGGTGTAATAACCTCATGTATAATTCGTGCAAAACATGGGTGTGAATGATACTTGGCAAAATATGGGTAATCAGATTTTTCCAAGGTCACTCCTCCAGGTCAAGGCCTCTGCTTGGGTAGCTTCTGGGATAGTGGCCCCCATTTCAATAAGGGAAATCCCCGAGGGTTAAGACTGGGAGAACCATAGAGAACCAACCCCCTTCCTTCAGTAACTGAGGCCCAGGGAGGTGCTGGGAGTTGTCCAAGGGACAGTCACTGGTAGACCTGGGACTTGAAGCTGTCTCAGGCGCGCATAAAAGAGGCGACATGTGCCATAAGAACCCAAATAGTGGGGTTGGATGCCATCAAGACAGCTTCCCACAGGAAGTGACACTGAGCTGAGTTGAAAAGGACAGCAGGTGAGGACAAGGTGCAGAGGGGCGGGGAGACCACACAGGTTCTGGGTCCCGTGCATCTCACCGCTCCTGGGAAGCAGAGGCTCGGAAAAGACGGCAGCTCTCGTGGGAAGTCTGTCCCCATCTGTCTCTGTATTGACACTGCACCTAGGGGACGAGGAAGGTGAAGGGCTTCGCCACCTGTCAGGGCAGGCCCGCTCTGCGGGCTCTCGGGCAGACCTGGAGCCAGCTTATCGTGAGCAGAGCCTACTCCCGGGAGAGACGTTTCTGCCAGAGCCCAGGCAGGATGCGGCGCTGGAAGGCTCGCTGCAGCAGGACTTGAATACGTAATAGGCTCGTCTGATGTGAGCTGAGAGAAAGTCCAGACGGCCTCCTCTAGACAGGAAAGGACACTGCGGGGTTCACTCAGAGAAACTCCCTGCGGCTCCTTGGAGAGAATATTAGTCCCTCTCTCTCTCCCTCTCCGGGTGCGTGCTTTCCGTGAGCACAGGGTGTGCCCTGGGTTGGGCCCCAGGCCCTGTTCCTGGGCCTGGGCGGTAGAACTTATTCCTGAGTCAAGGCTGCAGGAGGACGGGTAGAAGTCCCAGGATTGTGGGCATCGACTGTTGTCTCCCAGACACACTTTAAAAACAAACACGTGCTCCTCACAGCACAGCTTCCTGAGAGAGGGTTCCTGTTCTTACACTGCGCTCTCTGGGCCCCGGGAAAAGCCCGAAGAGGCCAGCCCACCTAATTGTGGGTTCAGGGTTCTCTCCAGCTCTGTGAATATAGCCAAACCAAGGCTGCATCGGGGCAGGGCCTCCCTAGTCCTGCAGTCAAGCAGGGACCTCCTGGTCACTCCCATTTTCCGACATGCATTGGCAGGGGGACCTTCTCCATAAAATGTTGCACTTTACATTCACGAGGCTCGAAGTCTCTGCTACGCCATGCCCACCTGGGTCCCGCAGGAGTGTACAAACGCCAGCTTCACTCACACTTCAACTTCCTCCGTGCCAGTGCTCCTCAAAGTGTGTTCCGAGGAGCAGCAGTCCCCAAGGTGCTCTCTGACCAAGGGGCACCACTGCTACCTCCTTCTGGGGACTGCTGTGCAGACTCGTCCTGCGTGTGAGGTTGCCGCTCAGATATCAGCCCCTCGGAGGGGTCTTCCCAGGCCTCTGCCCCCTTGCCCGTTCTGTTCTCCAGAGCACGTTCACACTCCATTGTTAGGCGTGTTTCCTGTTGTCTCTCTGTCCCACACCAGCCATCTGTCATGCTCTAGTGACCTTGTCTGTTTCGTTTAGCACTGTTTCCCTCGTGCCTAGAACGCTGCCTGGTCCAGTAAACTAATGTGTCGAATGAACACGTGAACCGATTAATATATTCAAGCCCTCAGGACTCCTCCGTATATAATTCCTTAGCTCAGTATTGCTTCATAGTCCCCACCCCCACCCCCCTTTTCCTGAAATGCTCAACTCACCTCCCCATGTAGGCCCGGTCAAAGCTGACCTGGGGAGGCCGGCCTGACCACCCTACTAAGAGTCGCTGGCCTCCCCGTCCCCCTCTGTCTCAGCACCAGGTTTTATTTTCTTCATAGTACCAGTGACCAGTGGAAACTGGCTTGTTCATCAGTTCCCTCTGCATTGCCTCTGTCAACAAAAGATCACTGCCAGAGAGTACCCAATCTGGGGTGCGGGAGGAGGAGGAACTTCATTTAGGTAAACAC
This sequence comes from Trachops cirrhosus, assembly GCA_028533065.1. Lineage (NCBI taxonomy): Eukaryota > Metazoa > Chordata > Mammalia > Chiroptera > Phyllostomidae > Trachops > Trachops cirrhosus. The sequence goes on from CM052544.1 coordinate 114,232,653, forward strand.
TTTGCAAACCAGGGAAATGCAGCTTCCGCCAACAGGGCACTCCTTTGAGACAAAAGGAAAGTGCTTGCCCCAGTCCCTGATTGGTCCATTTTTATACAAATGAGGAAGCCAAATTTTCACATTTGATTGGTCAAAAATAGACTGAGGATTGGAACTCTAGTTCTCACTAGCTGTGTGCATCCAGATTGGGCATTGTGGAGCCACTCTGATTGGTTGGTAAAGATGCAAATGAGGATACAGCTGCACAGATATGATTGGACGGGGCAGGTATCGGCTCATTGGTCGACAGATGATTCCAGGAGCTTGTTTATAAGGTGTGGCTCAGAAGGCGGGAACACAGTGCCGCAGGCTTGGCAGTGCCGTCTGCAGGTTTTCCCTGGTACGCAGTGTGCTTGACAGGCCCATGTAAACAGTGGCCGCTAGATCCTGATGATGAGTTTGGGCTCTGTCAAACATGGGGAGTCCTATTTGAGAGATGTAGTCCTTCTCGGGGTCCATAGCTCACTCCTCTAATCTGAACTCTACGAGGGCAGGATTGATATTACCCAACCTGTTCGCCACCATCTTCCCCAGAACCTAGAACTGCTCCTAGTAAGTGCTCGGTAATGATTTGCTGCATCAACAGGCCTCTTTTCCGACGAACCCAAATCAACAGCCCATTGATATTAAATTCTACCAAACACAGTCTGGGACATGCTGTTTTCTGTCAACCCCGCACAGTAAATTGCTAGCCATTGTCATACAGTGGCTGCTCCCCTCTTGCATAAAAGTTCAACGTGTCAGAACTGAAAGGGACATTAGAGGCCACTAGCCCTGGGCTCTCGTTTCTCAAAGGGAGAAACAGAGGTTCGGTTGGCACCAGGTGAGGACTGGTCCCCCGGGGCTCCCTTCCCTGGCTCGGGTTTGCCTCCTGTATTCGTTTCCCGTGGCTGCTGTAACGAAAGCCCGGAGGTTTAGTGGTTTGCACAACACACATTTGTTGTCTGACAGTCCTGGAAGTCAGAAGTCTGAACCGGGTCTTCCTGGGATAAATTGAGGTGTCCGCTGGGCTGTTCCTCCTGGAGCCCAGGAGAGGATCCGTTGCCTGGCCTTTTCCAGCTTCCAGAAGCTGCCCGTGTTCCTCAGCTCATGGTTCCCTCATCCATCTGCAAAGCCATCAGTGTTCCACTGAACCTTGCATCACTCTCACTCTGACCCTCCTGCCTCCCTTTTTGCTTCTAAGGACTTCTGCGATTACCCTGGGCTCATCCAGATAAGCCAGGATAATCTCATCTCAGCAGCCTTATCTTAATCACGCGTGGGAAGTCTGTTTTGCCCTGTAAGGCAATGTCTGCACAGGTAGTGGGGATTAGGGCGAGGTCCTTTTTGGAGGGGGTGCTGTTCTGTCTGCTATACCTCCCAGCACAGCGTCTGCTCCTTGGACTGGTCCGGCCAACGCACATTCTCCCCCCAGGGGCCCCAGCACTTCCTGCACCCCTCAGTGCATTCGGGGTCCGGCTGCCTGGCCAGGCCATGACGTCCTCCCCAGCCAGGCCTGGTCGTCTCTGTGCTTGAACATTCCCGCACTTAGTGAGCACGCAGGAAGTGCTGGTTGCCTCGGCTGACACCCCTCCCCGCTCCCGGTCAGCAGCAAGGACAGTTCGGCTTCAGTGCCTGAGCTCTGTTGTGTGATTGGGCCTCACAGAGGTCACGAGAGGCAGACCTTGGCCGCTCGTCTATTTTTAGTCTCCTGGCATATTAAACTATGAAAAAATACAAAAACCGATGACAAAAACTGTGGATCTGTAAAATAGTTAGATCACCAAGATTACTCTTTTGACATCCAAATACTAGGCAATAGACTCGTGTGGTATTGTACACTAGCTTATCACAAGGTTTCTAATCAAAATACATGAATTCAGGTATTCTACAGATGTCACAGTCTCAAATTCAGGCTGCCGCATACCGTTGTGTTTTGCATGGACGGGATGTCAAAAATTTTAATGTATGGCCTTTCATCCACGAGAGGCTTGGCCCCAAAAGCCTTTCTATGTACACCCCCAAGTCTCTGGTCCTTGCAAGAGGCCCTGCTTGGAACAAAGTCCAAAGAAAAAGCTCAGGATCAGACCTTGAGCAAGTCACATCCCTCATCCACACTCCCACGTCCTCAGTTGTCAACGCGGAGTTTGCAGCCCGCGATTTCTAAGCTCCGTTTCATCAATATCCTGTTACCTGGAAGGCTCTGGTAGTGCTGCCACCTGGTTTCTGGTTCTAACGTAGCCACGCTGACAGTCTTGCTTCTGGACTGAGCCAGTAAGGGATTACATCACTGCCCTTCCTCTCAGGGACATCCTCGCAGGCTCCTTCTGCTCTCCCAGCCATTCTGAGCCTCCCGGATGCCTGGGACGTGGGCATCTCAGAGGTGACGTGGTCCAGCTGCCCCATCTGAGGTCCCGAGAGGGTAAGCTGCTTTCCCGTGCATCCAGGTCAGGTCTCCCTGCCATCCACCCTCCGTATTTCCACTGCACCATCTCAGGCCGGAAGAGGTAGTTGGTTTCTTGCTCTGCAGTGCGCGCAGATTGGAAAATCATGGGAAGTACTGATTCTGAAGCAGCTCGATGACTTTGGAAAGGAAACAGGAGCAAAAAAATCGTAGATGGTTGAAAACAACTTGTATGTTTGCGTGTTACGTGCTTTTCTGCATCTGTGTCCTATTTTACAGTAAAAATACATTTTAGAAGTCAAACAAAACTGGATAAATAGACTTCAGCTCCTCAAGTCAACCAAGAACCTCTTATTCCTTTCCTGAGCTCTCTGCCCCCTTTACAAAGCTTCCACCAGCCCTCCTGCCCACCATGGTTCTGCCGCGCCCTCCAGCATCCTTGGCCTGGGCTGGTCCATCGTTCATTCATTTGCATATTCATCCATCAGGTAGTTATGACAGTCCTCTTGTATTTAATGCATCAGGTACCCTTCATGACATACTTGTGATGCAGCAAGAACAGCACAGACCCAGCTATCCAACAGAGACCTGGGTTCAAGTCTGTTCTTGTCTACTATCTCTTAACCTCTCTAGGGCTCAGATTTCACATTTCCAAACGGGCCTGTCCTAAGTTAGACTTACAGATCCAAATGCTTGGAGAGGTCGGGCAGGTCAAGGGAGTGAGGGAGGCTAGCCAGGGGGAAGTAGTAGGGAGTCATGGCGACTTTGGCAAATGAGAGAGCCTTTGCCCGATCTAAAAGGGACACCTGTCACTGAGGTCAGGCCAATTGTTCCCATGAAGGAATGTGGATTCAGTGATGCAAGAAAGCCCCTTTTCATTTTCTCAAGACAGGTAGGAAACCTTATGTTTAGGGGATATTTCCAAAATGTTTAAAGCACTGTATAGGTCAAAGAAAAGGAGTCTGGAGGCCAAATGCGGTCTTGGCCACCTGTTTGAAGCCCTGGGCCCGAGGCTGGGTAGAGTGCCGTCTGGCCGTCCCGCTCCGGCAGGCGGGCGCGTGTGCCTCGCTGCCTGTGTGCCGGGATGCGCGTTTCTCCCCCCCGCAGCCCAGGCACACGTGGTCTCCGGAAGAGAGTAGGTCCTCCGTGACTGACGGCCTTAAAAGGCTGCACGTGTTGTGCCCCTGTGTGCTCCACCCCAGGGCCAGCACCGCGCTGGGTCTGCACAGTCTTCTGTGACCGTTACACTCGCTTAATATGCAGGCACTGCAACTTTCAGGATGTTGCAGAATCAGTCATGAGTAGGGTGCAGGAAGCCTGCGGATTTTGGAAGAATGGGTGTGATCTTTGGGACAAAGGCCTCATTCCCTAAACCAGCTCAGAGAGACCCTGGTCTGTAACTTATCTCTCTTCCTCATGCTGTTAAGAGAAACGGGGGTCCAATGGGGCTGTGCTGTGGGTCCAGGCCAGGCTGCACCCTGCGGGACTCACTCAGTTTATCCCTCCAAGCCATACATTTCTCCGTCGCCCTTTCTTTATTCCGTCCTTCATTTCCCCCCACCCCCAGGGAGGCGGTAACACACGTCAAGGACGCATCTCACTTACGAGGCGCAGGAGTCTGAGCGGGGAAGAGGCTGGGAGGGTGCTCGCCCCTCCTGCAGCTGAAGGGAGCACAAAGGAGCACTTGAGCCCAGTGGCATCAGCTCGCTTTTCTTCCCCGGAGGGAAAATGGGCCATTATTCCCCCGGCGCCCCATTCCCACCAGCCCTGCACTTAACCTCCAAGCGAGAGAGGCCCCGGTTTCTAGCAGGTTTCTCTGCTGGGCACTCCAACAACATATTAGCATATTTTGCATTAAAAAGGACTTGGAAAATGAATTAAATGATTGGCACGGTATTTCAAAAGGGTTTTCCCAACTACCAGTAATTGTGTGGTTTTGAAATTCGCCATCCCTGCCTGAAGTGCCTTGGGCCTGGCAGCCAGCTGAATCAGGAGACGTTGTACCAGGCGGGCATATTTTAAGGCTCATGATACCCAGCGACTGCCTGAACAGTACCTAGAGACTTGCTAAAGAGAACCTTGTCCTAGTTTCTGAGCAGAGCTGGCAGTTCAATTTCCTTCCTTACAGAGCTGAGATTTATGCCAATTCGAAACCTCTCTTTCTGAGAGGACCTGGGTCAGCCCTCCAGCAGTCTGCTGAGGCGCCAGGCAGTGTAGACAGGATCCAGATCTTGACAACCAGCTGACGAAGGTGGAGCTTGGGGGTTGGGTGCTAAGTTGGTCCTTTGCGACACTGCTCTGGCCAAGAGGGCTATGTGTCGGGGGCAAGTGTGGTGGAAGCTTCCAGAACATGCTTAGGGAAAGGCTGTTGGACCGACCACCCTCGACACTTTTCAGGTGAGGGAGACGGAACCCAGGAAGACTATTATTCGCCCAGGGTCACAAGTCATTTTTACTCTTCTGTGGGAGAAGTTCAGATTTCTTATTTTTTATGAGTCCACAGAAAAGAAAAATTAACCCAAAGATAAGGGTGTGGAGTTGGATAAGGTTTCCTGGGGAAGATGAGGAAATCTGAGCTGGAGGAATTTAGAACATGACACGCTGTGGGAGAACTTCAGTCTGTTCAGAGTAATACAGGATTGTTATCAATTATAATTAATGATGATGATGATGACAGTGGCAATGACTGCTGATGCTGGCGTGCTCTCTCTGTACCAAGCACGGCCAAGTGCTATGCCTCTGTTACCTCATTCAGTCCTCACAGCACCCCTGGGAAGCAAGTTGGTACTGACATAGCCCCGTTTTACAGGTGAGAAAACTGAGGTTCAAAAGATTAAGTAGCTGGCCCAAGGTCACCCAGATCTGACTTCAGGATCTGAATCTTTAGAAAGGAGAGAGAAAGTCTATGAGTAAATGGCCAACACATGGTAGGATCCGGCCAACAGCCCCTGGGAGAAAAGATACGGAACGCGGAAGAGTGCTGGGGGCACAAAGAAGGTTCCAGTGAAGAGAGCAGAGTGAGGAGCAGTGTGCATGGGACAAGGGACCTCTGTGAACAAGACATTGATGTCTGTGGGCGGAGCACCTATGACCTAAGGGCCGGAGCACAGACCTGGTGCTCAGGAGAGGAATGCATGCACACGCATGCACACGCATGTACTCACATGCACTCACACACATGCTCACACACCCCTCAGGAGCAACTGTAAGGGACAGTGCATCCTCTCACCAGCTCAGCCTGGCTCATTAGGTGAGAGGCCAGATCAGAAGAGAAACCAAAACCTAGGAAGACAGGGAAAGCATGACCCTGGCGTATATCCATCAAGGCCGGGCGACAGCAGTCTCAGAAGGGGCTGTCCCGTGACACGGCTTGTTTGCCTAGAGAGCCCTGGTGCTCGAGTGAGAGGACTGCAGGGACAGGGATGGTAGGCGATGTCCTGAGGAGCCCCAGGGGACATGGGCTGGGGTGCCCTGCAGTGCAGGGGTGAGCGGTCCGTGCCATCTCAGACACGCCCCCCTTCGTAGGATTGATGGCTCGTGCCTGTGGATGGGCTCCCGGGGTTGGACGGATCACACTGGTGAATGGGTTTCTGGTGACACATTCTTCTCTTTGGGAACACAGACCGCATACAGTGGGGTTGGGCTCCAGCAGGGTCTTGGGGGTGGCCTTTCATTTTACACAGAGTCTCCAGAAGATGGCAAATAATTCTTTTATCCCATAAATTGAGGGTATTGATCCTTTTTTTCAATAGTCATTATAACACTGCATTTCAGCAAAAAGTTAGAAAACATTTACTGAACTCTGAGCCAGCGACTGAATAGAATATTAAACAAATATTCTAACGGTGGTCATGAGACCTGTGCAGGAAAGGTAGATGCATGCATGCATGGGACAGTAAGTAAAACAGGAGTACACAGAGTGTATGTGTAGTAAAATAACCATTTTTAAGGACTCCAAAAATGCCCATGTCAGCGAAGTTAAGGAGCTTGCCCACAGTCACACAGCTGGTAGGCGGCTAAGCCAGGTTTCAACGCAGACGGAGTGCATCCTCTTCATCAGAACTACACTGTACAACCGAGGGCATTTAAAGATGCATTTTCACTTCTAATCTACAAATCCAAAATAGTTTGTTTTAATGCACAAAATTTGCATGTAAACAAGGCCCGTTACCTTTTATTTTCATCACAGAGTTTCAAGAACTTATGACTGGTTAGAGTTGGGTAACGGACTGCGGTGGTTTTTCTTTCATTTTCAAAATCTATCTCATGTGCTGTTATTCCCTCTCTAAGGATCTGCACACATGTACATCCATATACATTAGCTAGGAAATAAGGATAAGAACCATATGACAGACTCCCCCCTCATTCCAGGAGCTGGGCGAGGAAGTTTCTCTACTTGCGCATTATTGGGGACTTCTAGTCTGTCTGGGCTACTCTAGCCAACATATCAGACTGGGTGGCTTGTAAACAACAGAAATTTATTTCTCTCGGTTCTGGAGGCTGGAAGTCCAAGATCGAAGGGCTGGCAGATTCAGCGCCTGGTGAGAATCTGCTTCCTGGCCCTAGATGACCACCTTCTCGCTGTGTCCCCACATTCGGAAGGGGTGAGGGAGCTCTCTGGGGTCTCTTTTGCAAGAGCACTAATCCCATTCATAAGGGCTCCACCCTCATGACCTACTCACCTCCCAAAGGCTCCCACCTCCTAATACCAGCACACTGGGCGTTAGCATTTAACACTTAAATTTTGGGAGAAACAAACATTCCATCTATTACAGGGACCAAACATAAAAGATTCGTTTCACCTGGAGTGTGAAGGAACTTAGGAGTGGAGACCAAATATACAGGCAAAGTCATGTAAGAATAATTGCAGGTCAGTACCTCCAGGAGTTGAAGGGGTCTGAATTTTAAGAGTGCTTAGAGGATACAAAATAAATAACCCCAGGTGGACTCCATTTTGACAGGTTTTCTGCATCGAAAAGGGATGTTTCGAGGGGCATTTGGAAGGAGCAGTGGCCCCAGGCCGGTGGAAGGAGTGGCGTGGACAGGTGGTGCAGGGAACCCTGCCAAGGGAGTGAGTTTGTCTCCCTGGACAGGGAGAATCTGAATACGCCACACTGAGGGGCTTTATCACGTTTAATTACAGCCAAACAGCCTGATGATGCTAACTGGTACCAGACCCCTCTCTGATCTTAGTTATTAAATAAGCTAGACCAACTACAACCCCAGCATCCTTCGGACGCCCGCCCTCCTTTCCAAAACAAGAATCAGTGTAGCGAGGCCACTGGTCACCCTATTTCTGTGTGGTGGTCAGAGCTGGTCAGGGTGTAATTCAGCTAACTCAGTTTCGCAGATCCCTAGTGGGTTTACAGGTGGGGAATAGAGGATGAGAATCTGAGATTTAATAATACATTTCATTACTAGGCTTGCTCCCCGCCCCCACCCCGAGAGACCCATTATTCTTATGTTGCCCTTTCTAATGGAGTCAGATAGTTCTCATGGAGTTCTTTCATTTTTAAAAAATCTCAGTTCCCTCTGCTCTTCCACCAGAGTCATTTCTAGATTTTTATCTTCAAGCTCACGAGTTCTCTCTTTCATATGACCTACTCCATTTCTCATGCTTCCTAATGCATGCTTTATCTCGTTCATGGAGCTCCTCGGCTCCAGACTTTCTGTTTGGTTCCTTTTTGGTTTCAGTCTCTTTGGGAAAGTATTCCTGCTGTTCATTCAGTTCATTCCTGAGCTCACTGAACGGCTGCCCTTCTGAGTTTTCTTGTATCTCATTGAGTTTCTCCTTGACTGCTTACAGAATGTGATGAACCAGTGTTACCTTAATTTTTAAAGAAATTAGTGAAAAAGATGCATTTCGTCACATTGGAGATTTATTTCAGTCCCTTGGGGTGGCCACCAAGTAAACAGCTTAATTTCCTTCCCTGCTGGAGGTACAGAATGCAGCTTTCACACTTGCCAACAGATAACTGTCTCCTGTCTCTGGCGGTGCTTAATGGCTTTTAGCAGAGTTAGGGCTGAGAAGAAAGGAGCTGACTTCCTCTTGTTGGGTAAAAATGAAATGCGGGGAAGATAATTCCATTTCAGACAGACCCTTTCCTTCTCAGGTTACCGGTCCCCGGCCCAGCCAACTCCCTGTCAGCTCACTCAGGTAGAAGGGAAGACAGGGCCACCTGACGGCGGGAGGAGCCCAGTGTTTGGGGTTTGTTAACAGAGAGATTTGCTTTCCTACTTAAGGGCCAGGTCCTGGTGTGCTTCAGCTCAGTGGCCACCTGTCTCCAAGTGCTCAGTTTGCAGAGACCAAAGGAAGTCTTCAGCACAGATGAAGAGCTGTGGGAATGGGGTGGGGCGGGGAACCGAGGGGAAAGCACAGGTTGGTGGGGCCCAGAGCCTTTAAGATGGCACTGTAGCACGTGAGCACCCTGGGGAACGTTCCTTGTGCGCCGGCCCGCCCCTCACATGCCCTTTGTCCACATAAGAGAAACTTACCAAATGTTACACTCGGAGAGTTTTGAGATTTATTGTTATTTCACTGAAAAGAAATAATCAGGCAGATCTATCCCAGCATTGTTCATGCGGCTGCTCAACAAGAGCTGAAAGGGAAAGCAGGGCCACAATTAAACACATTAAAGGTTAAATAAGTAAACGGTAGAAGCGCTTAAAACATACAGCAAGTCTGTTTAGTAATGTGACTTTTTTTTAAAAAAGATTTTGTTTGTTTATTTTTAGAGAGATGGGAAGGGAAGGAGATAGGGAGGGAAAGATCAGTGTGTGGTTGCCTCTTGCGCACCCCCTACTGGGGACCTGGCCTGCAACCCACGCATGTGCCCTGACTGGGAATCAAACCAGCGACCCTTTGGTTCACAGGCCAGCACTCAATCCACTGAGCCACACCAGCCAGGGCAGTAGTGTGACTTTTCAAAAGTGTTAAATATTCAGTGAAAATGCAGGACACATACTGTATATACAGTTTTTATTTTTTAAACGCACACACACATACAGAGGGAAATACAGCGTCTCCCCTTACCCGTGGAGGACACGTTGCAAGACCCCCAATGGACGCCTCCAACCCCGATAATACTAAACCCAATACTATAAACTGTCTTTTCCGGTAGGTACATGCCCCACGAGATTTCATCACTACTTGGTGTGGCACACAATTTACAACTTGTTAACTGTTTATTTCTGGAGTTTTCCATTAAATAATGTTGGGCTGCAGGTAACTGAAGCCACAGAAAGCAAAACCCCAGATAAGGGAAGGGGATGGTTCATCCTGAGACCCAGAATCAGAGACGGTTACTTTTCTCCCTTTGTTTCTAAGCTTCTTACAGTTGATATATATGTTGTTCTGATTATAGAAGTTAAATGTCGCAGCAGGGAACTGTCATCTGCCCTTGTTTTTTGTTTGCTTTTTTGTTCTGTTTTCCGTCTTCGTCTGTCTCCTCACGGGGACAGGAGCTTCGCCGCCGTCGGCGGAACCGTCCAGGTCCTGCCCAGCTGCGTCCTCGGCTAACAGGACACCGAGAACCGCAGGAGCGTAAGACGAGACCTGCCTGGCCCTCACCCCTCACCCATCACTCACTCCTCCTCGGGTCCATCCAAACCCTTCTTGCACTTGTTTGTATTTTTAACTGGCGCGGTCTCTGGGGCCCAGCGAGTGGCCCGTGTCTTCCACCCTCGGTGTGAAGTCACGGAGGCCTGCCCGGAGGGTGTCCTCGGCTGAGCTCCTGCAGACGGCTAGGGGTCCTCCCTGATTCTGCGTTCCTCGCACTGAGCGAACCAGCTAAGAACAGCGACTACACACTCACTGTCAGCAAAGCGCACTCGTGGACGTAATCGATTGTTGGACGTGATGTTAGAAGAGACCTCGGAGAGTGTGTCGGCCGGTGTTTTCCTGAAGGTCCACATCACGGGAGTCAGTCTTTCCAGAAACGAGTGGAAACTGTACAGTACTCAGGATACGGCCGGCTGCACCGGCTGCCTAAAAATACCGTGGGGATGGGAGGGGGTGTTTTATTTTTTTTCCTCTGGACTGGAATGGGATGACAATGGATACCTTGTTTTGATCAGAAACTCCAGCTGTTACACGAATGCGTCGCTATCTTGTTAATGGAGAAACTAATTCATGTGTGAGAGACAGCATCTTTTAAAATGTGGCCTGTGGAGCAGGGGAATATTGATGGGACCCTGCCGACCTGGGCAGGAAAATCCCGGCACACCTGGCCAGTGAGAAAAGGGGCTTCAGAGCCGCTGCCTGACCCCAGCTGGGGAGGCTGGTGGGTGGGGCTCCCAGCTCCAAGGCCGGGGCTGTCTCCAGGGCACCCACGCTGCCTGTCTGCTTAAACCAAGTTCCTGAGACGTTGTTTCCTACACCAAGACTAGTGTAGGAGCCGTTGACCGTGTACATGCTCCAGCTGTGGCCTTTCTTTCCAGACTGAGTCCTCAGTCTAGAAAGTGAGTGTTTTCATTGCCTTTCTAGACCCTCCATCTTGCCTCACTGTGGAGATGCGGGCTTCCAGGTGCAGCAGGGTGCACTGGGGAAGAAGGTGGTCTCTGGAATCTGACAGCCTGGGTTCGAATCCTAGCTCCCCTACTCACCGGTCCATAATGTCTCTGAGCATCAGTTTTCCCAACTGTAAAATGGGAATAGCAGCATCTGCCTTAAAGGGCCCCTGGAGGACTAACCAACTTAATGAATGAAAATGCTCGTCTGGTGTCTGGTGCCCAGTACACACTCAGTAAAGATGAGTCATCTGTTTGTCATCACCACCAACATCACTGTTGTTACATCGGTTTTCTGTGGAAGGGCCAGGCCAGGACGTAATGCCAGCTATGAACCCATTTCGCTTTGCTGGACCAGTAGCAGTTACCCCACTGGCTTTATCCTTTAGGGCGGCGGTGTCCAACCCACGGCCCATGGGCCATGTGTGGTCGGGGATGGTTATGAATGTGGCCCAAGACAAAATCATAAATTTACTTAAAAGGTTACTAAGTCTTATTACTTAGATATGTACATTTTCTATATCAGTGATCACAAACTTGGGGCCTGCTGATGATTTTAAAAGATTATCAAAAAGGCCACTGTATAATTAGGGTTATTCTGTGAGGGCTTTTTTACTTATTTTGTGGTGATGGGTATCACAGAAATTATGCTTGGAACTTTTTCTTGCTTATCAGTTCTTGCTGGTGTTTGTGTACTTCTGTGCGGCCCAGGACAACTCTCCTCCTTCCAGTGTGGCCCAGAGACGCCCTGGGCTGGACACCCCTGCTTTAGGGGGGAACAGTGCAATAGCTCCTCACCCACCCAGTTCCCATTTCAAAGGCAGAAAAGGCCCAGAAGACAGATGTGACTTGTTCAAGGTCACACGGCTCCTGGGAGCAGAGTGGCAGAAAAAGCCTAGAGCTCTTCCCTCTGCACGCTTCCATTAGTCCTCCAGAGCAGAACAGGATGAAAGCAGAGGAGAGAAAGAACCAGATCCTCGGAAACCCTCGTGGGGATCGCCGAGCACTGCCGCTCGGTGAGTCTTTGATTTAGTGGCTTTAGGTGCCGCTGCGGGTGGAGCTTGGATGCTTCCCCGTTTGCTTCCCTCCCTTCCTGCCTTCGCCTGACCGCACTCTGGCAGGAACCTGAGAACCTCGGGTGCCGGGGTGGCTGACGGAGACACGGTGGCCTCTGCCTGGTTGGAAGCCCTTGTCCTCCCTTCCTCGCTCCAGAGGGGCCTGACAGGGATTCTCTGAGGAGCCTGCCACCTGAAAAGCGCCTTCCAGGTCACTGAGGCCCTTCTGCCCGGAAGCTTCCCTACCTGAATCACCCACTTCCTGAGCACATCTTTGAGATGTCAGACGTTCCGGGGCCATGAAACTGAATGAGCCTCACTGCCTGTCTTCAAGGAGCTCACAAGGGGGGAAAGTCAGGCACAGACTGGATCAAATCGCAGGCGATTCTTGAACAAAGAGGGTATGGGGCATTCCAGGCAGCAAGTGACCCCAGCAGAGGCACACGAGTGTGACCTTCCTCTGAGCGCGGAGCTGAGCGCTCAGTTGTTCTCGGATGGATGCTTTGGGTGGGCTTCTTCGCCCCCAGCTAGACTGTGCTTCTGGGCCCGAAATCATGACTCCTCCTGCCCCTGCCGCCCGTGAACCTGTGGGGCAGGTTGATGGCTTAGAAAACACGTTCAAATGTATGATTTTATTTGACCCGCTAATCAGCTATGTGAGGTCAGACTTGATTCCCATTTTACAGATGAGGAAACTGAGGCCTTGAGAGGGTGACATGGTAGCTCAGCGACCCAGTGACAATGCTCTAACTAACTGAGCTATGTGGCCAGGGCCTCCCAGGAAATCTGATCATCAGCCAGACTCGGTGGTTACTACCTACGCTCAGCTGTCCTCAGACTTTAGAGTCACTTTGGGGGCTTGTGACACGGCTGGGCCTCAACCCCAGAACTGCCCACTCAGTAGCTCATTTACAAAGAATTCCCAGGTGATGCAGGGACCGCCCTTTGAGAACCGCTGCCCTGGCTCCTCCTCCAAGAGCCCACCTAGCGAACCAGCAGGGGGATCTACTCACCGGCGCTGGCTGGGGCGGAGCAGCCCACCAGCACGGGCACTGTTCACAGAGACCGTGGACATTTCGGAGATAATTATCCTAGCAGCTACTGTTCACTGGGACACATGTGGACTCAGTGTTTCCTGGTGTTGCCTAGGGTTCGCAGATTCAAAAACCGAGCAGCCACGAGACTAAGTGATCAACCCAGATGGCACTAACTGCCAGTGCGACCAGACCTCTCCGGAGCAAAGTTCTGGCTCTTTCCTACACCCCGTGAGGCCTCTCTCTGCTGTCTCAGCCATGGGTGACTCTGTTACGGGGATTTTAAGCCAGGTTCAGGAAGGGGTCACCACGCAGGTTGGGGATGGTATTTTTGGTTGGACGAGGTTTTCATTAGTTCCCCACAGATTGTCCCCTGTGGGTAGCGGCCTTTGGCCCACATCCATGGGACAGCACTGTGCTGCTGCTACCACTCAGCCCCCTTGGAGGGGACCCTCGCCGAAATGCAGGTTGTTGTGTCTGCAACGCTCTGAACTGCGTAGGGAGCAACGATGGGCCGCTGCCAGATCTTGACGCCTCCCTCCCCTCCCCCCCACCCCGCCCAATGGGGTTCTGCCTGGGTTCTGGCCTGGCCGAGGTTCTGTTTGCCTGGCAGGCCTTGGGGAAAAATTGCTGGCGCCGGATCCCAGGGAACATTCCTGACTTACCTTTTCCAGCTGGTGCAGGTTCATGGACGAGCCTCTTTCCCCTGACTTGTGAAGATTCATCTCTTGTGTCACAGGAAGCTCACTGATTGGTGAAGAAATATGAAACAGTAATTAGAGAGGAAATACAGGTGGCTGTAAGGGCTTTTTTTCATACTTAGCTCTTACTTGTCCTCGCGCACCGACACGCGCGCACACACGCACACCATGATTGTGATAGCGGGCCTTTTTCCTCCCCAGTTACTTTACATCTGGCAGGGACCTCAGGAAGTCCTCCAGCCCACCCCTGCCTCTCTTGCAGCATCTCCTGCTTCCTCTACCTGTTCTCTTCCCTTGGCAGAAGAGAGGAAGAAAGGCAGGAAGGAAAGAAGGAGCTGACACTGACCCCTTGGAGTGGCCAGAGGCCTCCACGCAGTGGCTTCAGGGTGTTATCCTTTCTGCTGTAAGAGGATAGACGTGCACAGGTTCTGGACAAGCTCTGTCCACAGCCTCGAAGGCAGCTTGGTGGAGTCAGCCGACAATGCACTTGGCATTTGGGAGTCTACAACTCTAGTCTAGGCTCTGCCACTGAACTGTGCACCTTCTCCAAGCTTCATGTGGCCGGTCTGATGCCTACATCCTCAGGGAGGCTATGAAAGCAAGAGACCTTGGATATGAAAGCATCTCTCAACCTGAGAGCTCGAATCTCCATGTTGTACTTGACCAATGAGAAAACCAAGGCTCAGAGAGAGGCGGTAATTTGCATGAGGTTGCCCGGCGAGTTCCGGGCAGAAGAGCAGAGCTGGAAGTAGAATTGGATGTTGTCATAGCTGTCATTGCTCTGCTTCCTTCTGCGTGGTGGTTTTGTCAGTGTCAGTGAAGTGACTGGGGAAACGGAGGGCAAACTTCTCTGGGGCCCTCTGCAGCCCGAGCACCTTCATCTGCGTCGTCCCTAAATGCTGCCACTCCCCGTGTGTCTCCCTCTCCGTGCTTCTGTTTCTGTTTCTCATACACATGCACACAGACATTTCTTGGTTTAAACAGCAAAGAGGCAATGACTGCTGTTTACAGTAGAGAATTACACTTTTTTTCACTGATCCTGGGGAAATCTAGTGAGCATGATGTACCTTTGCAAGTTAGAATGCAGACACGTAGGAGCGAAGCTTGAAGTTAAGGAGAATCTACTGCCCAATCTCCCTTATCTGTTTGAGGCTTGGTGGCCGTGTCCTTGCCAACCCTGCATTGTCCCCATTCCCCTCCCACAAACACCCACATTCCTTGTCCCCCAGCCCGTAAACGCACATAGAGCAGAACCAGAGAACCAGGGCTAACAAAACAGACCAAGAATTGGCATCCTGTTTCCCACTAGCTGTGAGACCTTGGGCGAGTTTCCTAACCTCTCTGAACCTCAGCTTCCTCGTCTGGACACTACTAATACCTCTTAACGTTGTGGTGAGTGTTAGCAAAGGGAAAGCATAAAAAATGCTTCGTACAGGGACTGGCACAAAGTAGGGGCTTGATGTTCTGTGCTGCTCTTGAAAACGTGGGAGAGCTATTAAGATCACATTCTTACTGTATCATTTCCATGAGGGAATTAGCTGGTTTATGATTTAAATGAGACATCACTAGGCCTCTCGCAATCTGACTGCATAGTTAAAACTCTGATTTTCTACCCCGGGAAGAACAAACATCGTGCCCATTTTAAGCACTCCGTAGCTGGGCTGTTACCCGTGGAATCCTGAGATGTTGTCATGGTGGTTTTCAGTGCTACCTCGTGCAGGTAAATAGCCTTACATCTGAGAAGCACATACAACTGCCAACAGTAAAAGGTGCCGACACGTGGAATTGGAAACCATGAAAGCAAGAGCAAAAACACAAAGGCCCGAGTAGAAGTGGGACACAGGTTAGGTGATGCTGCACTTCCCAGGCTACAAAGCGCTTCTCTGCGCCCCCGCTGCCGGGGGCCTCACGACCCGCTGGAAGTTAGGTGTCGTCCTGCCCATTCCGCAGGTGAGGAAGTGGAGTCTCGGGGAGGGTGGCCAGTGCTGAGTGGGAAAGACGGGCAGGGGCCACACCCTGGAGGCCTGCGGGACTTGGCAAAGGAATTCGGATGGTGCCGAGTTCAGTGGGGAGCCTCTGAAGGTTGAAGCAGCAGAGTGTTGCCGTCTCATCTGCCTTTTCGGACGATCTCTTGGTAGAGGGGGAGAGAGCCAAGGTGGACCCGGGGAGGCCGCCTGGGCGGCAGCTGTGGAGGTTCGGGGAAGAGCTGTGATGACAGTGGAGCTCGTGGGGATAAAGAAAGTGGAGGGGCGCCGAGCTGTGGTCGGAAGGTGGCCTGCGGTGGACTGGACGTGGAGGTGCATGGGGAGGGAGAACCGAGGATGGTTGACAACCTCCCAGGGGCGGGCGGGTGGGTGGGTGGGTGGGGGTGGGAAGTCTGCAGAGGAACCCGTGTCAGAGACTGGGGCGGGGAATCAGGAGGCTTATTTGCATTTATTTGTGGAAGGAGACTGTGTTTCTCCAAACACTCAGCCTTCTGATGGCAAAGAGCAGGTCGCATTGGCTCGCTCCTGGGCTTTGAATAAATGCTTTCAGCGAGCTAAGGGAGCTCAGGCCGGCCCCTGGGCAGCCTGTCTGTAAAGAATGCTGCCCCTGGCAAGGCACTGTGCTCCTTCTGCCACCAGGGAACCAGCGAGCCATTAATGGCCCTTCTCAGACGCTGGGCCTGGTACAAGAAACAAACAAAAAACCCCGATGTCCTACCTTCTAAGGTTTCAGGCTTTGGGTAACTTTTTCTTTTGCCAATCTCCATGGGATCTTTCCTCTGTTAATGTTTGAAAGTGATTCTTTTTTTTTTTTTTTTTTTTTTTACTGTTGTACTCAGGCCTTAAATAACCTTTACCTTGTGGTGGCTTCTGAGTCGATGAAGCCTGGTGAAATTATAACAACATCCAAAGCAATAAGAAGCTTTTATAGAGTGCCATTTAATTAAAAGACCTCTTTTATATATGTTATTTGAGTTGAGCCTCGAGAAAGTCTCTGAGGTGAGATAAAGGCTGTGTTTAGCTCTGTAGACCGCCCCTGACTTACGAGGTTTCCACTTACGACTTTGCCGCTTTATGACACCGAGAAAGCGATTTGCATGCGGGAGAAACCGTGCCCCACGTTTTGAATCTGGATTTCTTCCCGGGGTAGCGACGTGCATACGATACTCTCTGGTGCTGCCGGGCGATGGCAGCGAGCCACGCGATCACGAGGGGAAAACGACCCGCAGTCCGCAGTGTACACGTTGTTTTCGGATGCGTTTGCCCAACTGGAGGCTGATGTAAGTGCTCCGAGCATGTTTAAGTGCTTACGGTAGGCTAGGCTAAGCTCTGGTGTGCGGTAGGTGAGGTGTACTAGACGCATTTTCGACTTAACGATATTTTCAACTGAGGATGGGTTTGTCGGGTCAAAATCCCACGGTAAGTCAAGAAGGGTCTGTATTTGAGAGGCCAAAGAATATAGTCGCCAAGAGCGTGTAAAATTGTGATGCTAATAGCATTAAAAAGAGGTAAACTAAGCAAAACAGGGCCTAGCCCATGAATGGTTGCTGTTGTTGTTATTGTTAGTTTCTAGATGAGAAACTGGGGCACAGTGGGGCTGGGATGTGCACACTCAGTAGTGGCATCGACGCCGAGTTGCGCACACTCTGCGATATTCCTGGGTGCCACTCAAAGGGCATCGCTGTTCCAAGGTGAGGCTGGGTGGGATGGGGAGGCTCCTGCCAGGGCCGGGGTCCCTGTGACCTTCTCCTTACCCCACGTGAACCCCCCCACCCCCTCCAGCCAGGAGCCCCCACACCTCTCCCTTGTGACTCCACCTTCCACCCAAGGTGGGTTGAGCGTCCCATCCAGGACAATTCTGAGCCTTTCGTCTCTTCTCTGCCTCCCACCCGGTGCCCTCCCCTCTGCCCATCACCTTATAGTGCTCCTCATTCTTTGAAATAGGGTTCAGTCCGACCTCTACCCCCCCCAGTGCCTTTCTCCTCTGAGTTTCTGCAATGGAGCCACCCCAGGCCCCACAAATGGGCAGTGATGTCATCTGTCCCAGGTGACTCCTCACGTATGAGTCTTGGTTCCCCTGTTGGGTAGGTGGAGACAGAGACCTGGTCTTGTACTTTGTGACTCTCCATCCCCCACGTGCTTGGCCCAGGGCCACGCCCAGAGCAGGTGCCAAGCCATTACACAACTGACTTCTAAAAAACGGTAGCAATCATAATCCCCAGAGCCCCCCTTAGCGAACGGGTGTGTGCTCATTGAATTCCTCTCGGGAAGCTCACCCCTTATTGCAAAGGTGGTCCCTGGCTCAGACCCTCTGAGATCCCGAGAACAACCCCCCACCCCGCCCACAGCACATGTGCGCTTGGTGCTGGCACACCTCTGCCTTTTGCAGGTGGCTCCACCAGTCACATCCGTGGAACCAGGGATGTGACTTCCCTTAGTGGGGGGAACACAGGCGTGGGGGGAACACAGGCGTGGGG
>CM052544.1:114251334-114316766 GCA_028533065.1 Trachops cirrhosus
CCGCGTGGCCGGGGTGGCGGGAGCCGAGAGAGTTTCAGTGGCACCAAAACAGGAGGTGGTTTCGAAACCCAGACCATGTGCAGTTCCTGAGCGATTGTTACGAAGTCGGAGGTGCCACTGAAATCTGTTTACCGAGGTCACTGCCCCACTAGGGTGTCTTCGTGGCCACTTGCATGTGGACACCAGATTGGGTAGAATTCCCAGCACAGCCTGGATCTTTGGGGTGGCTGCCAAGAAGCACTGGAGTGACTGCAAAAGGGCCTTTCTGGGTTTTTCAATTGAGAGGTGGGGATCGAGGGTGAGAGAGGCATCTGGCCTCCCTCCCAGGGAGCCTGGGGCCACCGTTCACTGCCGTGTTCCGTGGGTGGCCTTGTGGCTCTGATCTCCATGTCCTTCTTCACTGGAGACACGAGGTTAATAGTTCTTGCCTGCTGGGGAGCCGCCCTGGAGGCAGACTTTACCTGCTCTGCTGCTCCCTTGCTGTGTGACTTTGGGCAAGTTGCTTCACCTCTCTGTTCCTGGATTTCCTGGCTGTATCCATTTCCTGTGGCTGCTGTAAGAAAGGACTACAAACTTGGCAGCTTGAAACTATTAAAATGGAATTTCTCATAGTTTTGGAGGCCAGAAGTCCAAAATCAAGGGTCGGCAGGGCCCTGCTCCCCCTGGAGGCTCTAAAGGGAAAATCCTTCCTTGCTTCTTGGAGCTTCTAGAGGCTGCTGGCATTCCTCACAGCTACGTCACTCCACGCCCTGCCTCTGTCTCCAGGCCACCTTCTCTCTGTCTCTGTGTTTCTCCCCTGGGTGTCTCCCCTGCGGACACGTGCCTTTGGATTCCAGGCCCATCTGGGTAATCCAGGGTGATCTCATCTTGAGATCCTTAATCACGCCTGCAAAGACTTTCCCAGTAAGGCCGTGTTCACAGATTGTGGGGAGTAGGGTATGGACTTCGCACTTAGGGGGGCACAGTTCAGCCAGCTACGCTGGCCCATCAGCGGAGGACGGCCATGGCGCCCACCACACTATGGAGACGGCCCGAGTCCCTGTGTCTGAGGTCCTTCGAGCTGCACAGAGTGAGCACACGACGTTTGCTGTTATCGTAATCCTCAAAGCCGTCGCCCTCACCAGCAGCAGCAGCCTAGCTGACTTCCGTGAAGGAGTTTCCCAGACCCTCCACATCTCAGACTCACTCCTGACTCTCAGTCTTCACCTCCTCGGTCAAGAGTTACTCTGTCGGCTCCGTCCTTTAAGTGATCCTGGTTTCTTCGTTGTCTTCCACACTCCACTCCGTCTCTTAGTCTGGTCTGTCCTGGCTTCAACAGGTACCCCCAGTCCAACCACCGCCTCCTGGGACCACCAGGTCATACCCCTGCAGGGGGGCGCCCTCCCCCTTTCGTTGGACATGAGTGGCACCCCTGGAGCTATCCCGACAGCACATGCTAGAGCAGCAGCTCGGGTGGTGGTGCAGCGCTCACCACCTCTGCCACTACCCCCCAGTTGGTGTCCCTGTCATCTGTCTCATGGACTGTCACAGTAGCCACTAGCTGTCCTCTGGGCTCGTCTCTCACCTGCTGCTCCTCCCCGCACTTCATGCTTCGCACACCACGGCTCTGCCCTCCTCACAGCTACTGTTTCCAAACAGGTCAGGTTCTGGCACTTTCCTGTCCCCAGCCCTTCTGCCTCAGAGCAAAAGCCAAAGTCCCCGTGGTACCCACAAGGCCCCACAGGATCACCGCCCCAGCAGCCACCTGACCTCCCCACTCAGCCTTGAACGCCACCCACACCCACTGGTGTTCACACTTACTGTTTCCTCAGCCTGGAATACTTCCCCTGGCTGTCTGTGCGGTTTCCCCCTCATTTCACCCAGATTCTGCCTCCAAGACACCCCGTCAAAGAGGCCTTCCCTGGCCTCCATCGGGTCACGGCTAAGCTAGCCCCCCTGAGCTCTGCGTGCTCTGGTTCTTCTTCAGAGGGCGCGTCGCTCCTGGACACGGGGTGTGGGTTTGCTTGTGGAGCCGTCTGCTTTCCCCATCCCTCGCAGCTCCGCGACGGGAGGGGCCCTGTTTGGGTGGCTGCGGTTGACTCCTCCGTACCTGGCATGTCTCAGGCGCAGGGCAAACATTTCCTGGACGAGGGAACCATTTCGGGCGGGCTCTGGCTTTGTGTGCGTGACCTCAGGTCTCCCAACGGCCCACGAGGTCGGCGTTGTCACATCCTCATTGGTGGGGGGCGCAGAGGCCGTAATAAATGGCGCCTGGCTGCCCAGCTAGTGAGAGGTGGTGGCAGGGTCTGCAGTAACTAGTCTCACTCCCGAAACCACTGTCTGCGTCACCGTCTGTCCTGAGGCGGGAGTGAAAGACTGCAGGTGAAGGACCTCGGGGCGGGGACATGGGGCACACTAACGTACCCGCGCGACCATTTCCTTACCCGTGGCATCTCAGCAGAGGGCTCCCAGTTGACTTGGGTCTCCTTCCTGTTTACGTTTTAAACGTTTGAGGACGGTTTACGCAACTGTCCAGGTGACGCAACGTGAGGTGTTAGGAACTGTGTCTATGAGGCATCCTGCTCTGTGCAGCTCCCGTCAGACCCGGGTGGCCCGGAATGCTCCAGAAACGGGGTGCACGGGCTGCCCGGATGTGTCCTTTGTTCCAGAAACAGGTCGGTCCGCGTTTCTGCCTTCAGTAAACATGGGGTATTGATCAGCATCAAGTATCTCAGTGTGGGGCCATGCAGAGAGCACTAGGCTGAATCAAGAGATGCATATTCCCAATGCTATGCTAAGATATCGTATCGCCTTAAATAACAATAACAACTCCTACTCCCCGAGTCTCATCGGGTGTGAGGCACATTCCAAATGTTTTATACTTACTGACTCATTTAACTCCCCAAACCACTCTGGGGAGTCAGCACTCTTATCAACCCCAGTTAATCCTAGTCCCAGAGACACAGAGATGTTAAGTAACTTGGCCAGAGTCACACAGCTGCTAACCAGCAGAGCCAGGCTGTGAACTCAGGCCGTCTGTCTCCTGAGGACAGGACCAGCTCTCTTTTGTGACCCGTGACTTCATCTGTACCTGGCAGGGAGTGCGTTCAATCCCACCTTCCAGCTTGAAAAGTCTACGCTTTTGAGGCTGAGAATCTGGGAGCAGTTTTGAGTCATTGGTGTGCATGCAAAAGTGTCGGTGGCGGGGATGCAGCAGGGCTGAGCCAAGGGTGTCGGAGGGCAGGTCCAAGACGCAGGCTTCCTTCCCATTGCGTCCTTGCTTGCATCTCGCTGTCCTGTCCTTTTCTTGCCTCGATGGCTCGCAGACATAAGAGCCTGCATGTGCCCGCCTTGCCCCCTGCCTCCCTCCTCCACCACCGCCCCCACCCCCACCTCCCCAACACCTTTCCCTTTTGTGTGGGAGAAGGAAAAGAAACCCATATGGTCACGTGGTATTTCTTAACTTCGGTGTCCCCTCGCATCTCTTTTTGTGCTTAATTCACCCAGAACCCTTGTGTGGATGGGCAGGGAGAGCCCCATCTTACAGATGAGAAAACAGGTCGAGAAGGCAGATCTTAAGGCCACGTGCCCCTCCTCCTGCCTCCTAGCGTGTTTCCTGGGTCCTCCCTCAGGGTTTTTCTTGCTTCACTGCAGTGATCTTAGCGACACAGCCTGTGATCGCCCCAGCCACCTCCCACGCTGCTGCCAGCACTGGGTGGTAATGAATATCCGTCATAATGACAGCTGTCCTTGACCGAGTGCCTCTGAGGAGCCAGGAACCGTGCTGGGGGGCTTTTCACGTTTTATTTCCTGCTAATCCTCACTGTACCCCTTTGAGATACACAGTGTTAACTAAGATGCCCATTTTACAGATGAGGAGCCTGGTGCCACACTGGCCCAAGTGACAGTGCCTACAGTCACAGGGCTAGAAAGTGGGAAACCAGCATCTGTGCCTGTTAACACAGATCATCCGCGGTCCTGGCTATGGTTAAAGCCTCTGGGATGCGGGGTCGTGACTCCTGACAACAAATGCCGTAGTCCTTGGCGTGGTGTGCAAGCCCCTGTGCCCTCTGCCCCTCCACCCACATCCTAGCTCCACATCTCTGCCCCCAGCCACACTCAGCCACCTGCTCTGCCCCACTCCCCTCTGCTCCCTTTGCTCCCTCCCCTTCTGACTGGTGCTTCCCCACCCATCCTTCACCGACCAGGCCAAAGCCACCTTCTCCATGAAGCTTCCTCTAATCTGACCTCTCCCACGCCCTTCTCCCCAGCAGGCCAGCCCTCTGCCCCAGGGCACCTGTACAGCCCACAGTGTCACTGGCACCTCACATGGCCTGAGGAACCTAGGACAGCGGGAGCCGTGCTGCTCTCGGAAGAACTGCAGAGTGCGTGCCCTGCCTGAGGGCATTTCGATTCCTCGCTTTTTTTTAAAGCGTTATGCCAGCCTAACAGAACGACTTCGTGGCTGCTGTTTGAACCATGGGCCACCATGAGAGTCCTTGTTGCTCCTCGAGATTCTGGCTCATCTCTACTTTTAGTGCTTAAATGAGGGAAAGAGGGGAAGGGAAGGAGGGAAAGAATTTACCTGGCAGACATGGCAATTAAGCTTCTGTAAAAGGTGGTATGTCAGTGCGCTCTGGCTGCCATAACCATGTACCGTAGACTCAGTGGCTTAACACAACAGAAGTTTGTTTTCTCACCGTTTTGGAGGCTGGAAGTCCAAGATCACGGTTCCAGCCAGTTCTGACCCTGGTGAGGACTCTTCCTCACTTGCAGACAGCTGCCTTCTTGCCGTGTCCTCCCGTGGCCTTTCCTCAGCACATGTGTGTGTTGGGGACAGAGCGGGGAGGAGAGAGAGAGAATGCACTCTGGCGTCTCTTCTCACAATGACGCTAATTCCAGGGGACCAGGGCCCTACCATCCCGACCTCATTTCACCGTAGTTATTCCCGTACAGGTCTCATCTCCAAATCCAGCCACACCGTGGGTTAGGGCTTCAATGCGTGAATTTTGGAGGTATAGACAGTCCATAACACATGGAATTCCAGATCCTTCCATTCACAGGTATCTTAGTATGGGGACCCCAGAAATGTTGAAGGCAAGCAGCAGGGTCTAGTGGTCAGAGGCATGGATTTTTCTATCAGACAAATTCAAGTTTGAACCTAACTCTGCCACTTACTCACCACATGACCTTAGGCAACCTGTTCAACCTCCCTGAGCCACAGATGCTCACTGTGAAATGGGGACAATGACACCAACTACACAGGGTTTGTGTGAGGGTTCAGTGGGATGCACGCACATCCACAGTGCCTGGCCCACTCATTCCTGCACTCAAGGAGCATTTATTGAGCACGTACTTCATGCTGGGTGCTGTGCTGGGTGCTGGGAAGCAGGATGGAGCCGATCCCTCATAATCTTTCTTTCTAGAGCAGCCAGATAATAAACAAGTCACTAAGTCATCAGATAACAAGCCAATACTTTGAGAATAGAACATGGGCTTAATTTCCTTTAAGGAAATAAAACAGGTGGTGAAAGAGAGGGCATGAGAGGAGGGAAGGTCTCTCTGGTAAGGTGGCTTGGACAAGAAGCTGACGGCGGTACAAACACTCGAGACAGAGTCTTCTAGGCGGGGAACAGAGCGTGCAAAGGCCTGCAGGTGGGCCCACTCTGTGCCCAAGTGCGCTGGAACTCATCACTGTGACTGTTGTGTTGTCAGTGCACGTGGCGCCAGCCTTGGGGCCACCACCCTCTGGGGACACAGGACCCCTGCCCACCCTCCAAGGTCCAGCAGTGCCCAGCTTCCCGGGCGTCCAGGGCAGCGCAGCTCAGTGAGAGCAGCAGACTCAGCTCGGGAAGGCCTGTTGGAGCTGGACGAGGGAGGGGGAGCATGTGTGGGGACAAAGGCAAGCGTTCCAGGGGGCCGGAGAATTTGGTTGAAAAGCCTGGTATCTGAGGGGCTTTCAAAGACCACCCAGGCCCCAGCCAGTTCTGAGAGAATTGTCAGGCTGGGGGTCCGAGGCGCCATCTGGATGACCCCTTCGTCACCGTGGGCCGGGCAGGTTGTCAGTTGGAGAGAATGTTCTCCCCACTTGAGACGCAAGACCCTGGGCGGAAGTCCAGCGGTGTGAGTCACAACCAGATGCACGTCTTGTCAGGGAGAGCCATGGCCGCAGTCACCGTCCTGGTTTCCTGGAATCTCCCTGAGGGGAGGGCGAGGGGGCCGCCTCTGCCAGCCACAGCTCCGAGGGGCCCTGAAGCCGCACCTGTCCGGGCCTGTGCCCGAGCCCTGTGGGGCCCCGGGAGAGTCAGAGACGGCAGCGGAGGTGTATGGGGTGCCCTGTCTCCCCTCCTGCAGGGTGCCTGGAGCTTCCTGGCCTTCTGACAGAGGTCAGCATGTGCCCCAGAGGCGTGGGTATGGGAAAAGCAGCTAGAATGGGAGAGGGGGCCCACTGGGAGTCCTTGTCCTGCAAGCGTGAGTTCAAATCCAAGGCCTTGCACAAACACAGTTTCTCTGACCCTTAGTTCTCTCATCTACAAAGTGACAGGATAAACTGGGACCTCTCCAAGTTCCGCCCAGCTGGAACATTCAGGCACTACCTTCATTTCTCTCCCTATAGGGAAGAGAAACAGGCCCAAGAGCAGAGGCTTGTTCAGAGCCGACCGAGGTGGAGGTGGGTCTGGAGCTTCCGCTCTGGTCAGATGCGCACCTCTGCACCCTTGCTCCAACGTCCTGCCTCTTCTGCCCCGCCGTCTAGTCTCTGCATGCCTCTTTTCTCTTTCCCCTCTGCCTGTGCTCCTCACCTGCCAGACGTGGAGATTCAGCCACCCCAATGACGGCGTTCCCCCCTGGGTGGGTGGGTCCCGGATCAGAACCACAATGGGAATGCCCAGGGCCATTGGCCACCTGTGCATACTCACTGGTGCTAAGCCACCTCCTCTAGCCACCTCCCGCCTGAATCCTACACATCCTCCAATCCAGCGTAAATGGCACCTCCACCAGGAAGCCCTTCCAGATCACCCAGCCATAGGCACCACCTTGCCAAGCCCTCCCCATTATTGCTACTTTATGATCCCACCATTGGCATTTCCACTTATTTTATTGTAATTATTTGTGTATATATCATGGCTCCTCTACACAGCTTCAAACTCATGAACGGCAGTAACCAATCAGCCCCAGTTTTCTCATGCCTGCCACCAGCCTCCCCTTCTACAGGTGGTGCTGTGTTTGTATTCTTAGTGTTGGAGAGGTAACTGTAGAATAGACGGAGTTCTCTTTCTTCTGTGCAAAAGTTTCTTTCCTTTTGGAACGAGTGGTCGGGTGTGTAAGAGCATCTTCTCTGGAGCAACATGGGGCTGAATCTCAGCTCCGCCATCTGCACACTGTGGGACCTTGGGCAAGTCACTTAACACTTTCGTGCCTCAGTTTTCCCTCCTGTAGAATGCGGGTGATTGTAATCACCTAATGCGGTGGCTGTGCCGGTCAGTCGAGTCCAATGCATGTAACGTGCTTGCTATGGTGCCCAGGGTGGACATGAGTCCATAAATGAAGTTGTTTGTTTTGGGCGATCCTCCACGCAGATTTTAAAAAAATTTATTCACCGCCTTGCACAATTCAACTTTTTGGCTTTAGGGAGCTGCCAGATCCTTTCCTGTCCCTGCATGAAGTGCCCCTGCCTCCAGTTCCACAGCCCACTGCAGAGCCTCCCCACCGCTCTTGGCCGGAGCAGGGGGCTGGGAAGGGGGGGTGGCGTCCCAGTTGCTGGCGTAACTGCTCGCCAGCCTGGGACCGGCAGCCACATGAAGCGTTCTTACTCAGTTCATGTGACTCGGCAAATTTGGAATGTGTTAGGGAGAGAGAGTTTTTCCAGCTATGAGTCAGTACATTTCGGCCCTCAAACACACATCTAAAAATTTTTTTAGAGAGAAAGAGTTTAGTGAGAATCATTTATGAGTGCAAAGTGGAAATCTCTGGAAACTTTATTTTGACCCTGAAGGCAAGTAATACTTAAGACATTTAATAAAGGGTCCAAAACAGGATGCAACAGAGAGGACGCACAGCGAGCTGCCTTCTCCTTCTGAATCCACGGCCACTGGGTTCCGCGGGGAGGGTCCGATTCACGTGGGCTTAAGCACCTCCTTCATACCCAGATGTGTGCTAAACGTGGTGGGAACTATGAGATGTGTGAGGGAATGGAAACAGAAACAACATTTATTAAGCACCTATTATGTGCCAAATAACCATGAGTGGGGTGGTGATATGCACGGGAAGAAATGGGACAATTATATTCAGACACTCAGGTGTAAACCCCAGTACCCTACTTTTATTTTTTTTAAAGATTTTGTTTATTTTCAGAGAGATGGGAAGGGTAGGAGAAAGAGAGGAAGAGAAACACCCACGTACAAGAGAAACATAAATCCATTGCTTCTCACACACCCCCAACTGGGGACCCTGCCCGCAACCCAGGCATGTGCTCCAACAGGGAATTGAACCGACACCCTTTCAGTTTGCAGGCTGGTGCTCAATCCACGGAGCCACACCAGCCAGGGCCCAACTTTTATAATATTATTTCATCCCCATCGAATCCTGTCTAATGGAGGACAAAACTAAAGCTCAGAGAAGACAAATATTTTATCTATGGACGCAAAGCTCTTGAGTGGTAGAAACCATGTTCTAAACTGGGTCTGTCAGTCCCCTGCGGTAAAGAAATGAGGGTTAAATTAATGTGCCTGGAAGTAGGAACTCAGTTGCCCACCAAGAGGGGAGGCAGACACACCCATTTTGGAGGGTACGTCTCTTCAACCACCTTCTGCCACTTGCCTTTGAGTCCTGCCCTTTAGGGATTACGAAGAGCCCGATTCTCATCCAGGTTGATCCTCGCTTTGCTGTTGTTTATTTTAGAGAAAGAAAGCACTGCCCGCCCAGAGGGCTCGTGTTTCCAGCTCACTTACGTCCCTTTTGCAAGGGCTCGTTTTCACAGATTCCCGATCTCCAGGGAGCTGTGTCTTTCCCGGCGAAACATGAGCCGGAATCAAAGGTGCATTCATCCCTGCACATCTGCCAGCAGCCGCGCTGGAGCCAGGGTTCCCGAGGACCCACGGGGGCTCAGGCCAGGTGCCCGGGGAGAATTCTTCCCCACACAAATCAGATTGCCCTGTGGCTGCCCTTTGTAGAGATGGCGGGGGGCCGGGCGTTGCTTCTCGGACTGCTGGGAGAAATGCAGGGAGCCCAGGGTAATGGGTGGATTCCGCCATCCATTCAGCAACTACTTTTGAGGGCTACCCTGTGCCGGGAACTGCAGACCCCAGGAATCCAACTCTTTGGTGACTTCCCACCCCTCCCAGGTAAAGAACCAATGTCTGGAAAGGCCTGTGAGCCCCTGAAGGTCCGGCCCTGGCCCATTCTCCGGCCTACTTCCATTGTCCGGTGTCCACCTTGCCCCCTCCCACCACTCCCGCACGCACATTTCTCTGGCTTTTTCTGCTCTAACGCTCTCGCTGGGTTCGCTGCTGTTTGCCTTTCAGGTCCGCCCCCACTGCCCACCCCCCATCTGCCGTACCCTCGTGTGCCTGTCCTGGCAATCTTGCCACCGTTGGGTGAGCTTCAGGAGGTAGCACAATAACATCATTGAAGTCTTCTGTCTCTGACCCAAGTGCCAGGGCAGGACGCAAACCTTATCTCCCCAGCACCAGGCCCATAGTCAGTGCCCCATGAAGGTTTGGAAGAATGGAGAGACGGCAGTGAGCAAAATGGATACCACCCTGCCTGCTGCTGGGCACGTCTGTGTAGTGTGTTGGCTGTGCCTGACACTTTTGGGGGGGAAATCTTTGGGAACAAGTACAGACCAATTCTAGAGTAGAATGTGGTGTTCTCCACCAAGACATCAAGCTGCCCCCACACACCCTGGGGAGGTTGTAAACTCAGCCTCCTCTGTACACTTTGGGGGTCTTAGTAGAAGAGTAGGTGGAGTTGGTGGGAGGGATGGCCCAGGTTTCCAGCTGTTTCAGTCATGAAGCCAAGTTTAAGAAACAGCCCTGGCTAGGTCACTCGGTTGGAGCATCATCCCAATACACCAGAGTTGCAGGTTTGATCCCCAGTCAGGGCACGTACAAGAAGCAACCAATGAGTGCATAAGTTAGTGAAACAACAATCTCTCTCTCTCCCCCTCTCTCCCTCTCCCTCCCCCTCCCTCTTAGATCTTTCTAAAGTCAATAAATTTAAAATCAGTAAATTTAATTTCTAAATTAAAATCAATTCTAAAATCAATAAATTTAAAAATTTATTTTTTAAAAAAGAGTCAGTCAGGGAAGAGTGGAAAGACTATGCTCAATAAGGCCAGAGTTCTAACCCCAGGGCTGGGCTTTCTACCCCCGTGACACCAGGCAATTTACTTGAGCGCTCCAGGCTTCAGGTTTGCATCTGTAAAATGGGTATAGGAATACCTGCTTCTTGCAATTGCTGTGGGAAGAGAGATGAGCCATGAGGACCCTGTTCAGTGCCTGGCTGTTGTGTTAGTCATTTGTTAGGGATTTTTTTTTTAAATGAAAGGTTGTTTTGGTGACTAAGGTGAAACGATTTCTGGAGTGGACAAGCAACTTTAAGGCTACACTTCTGGCTTACAGAATGATGGCTCCCCAGAAGTAGCTTTGGCTTTTTGCCTTCTTTTAACTTGACTTTCCTCTCCTGTGTCCAGTCTGGAGCCAGAGCCTGTTGCACCCTCCCCTGTGCTCTGTGATTGCATTCTTTCTCTCTCTCTGTCTCTGTCTCTCTGTCTCTCGCTCTCTATGTCTCTTTCTGTCTCTGTCTGTCTCTCTCTGTCTCTGTCTCTCTGTCTCTGTCTCTCTCTGTCTCTCTCTCTCTCTCTCTGTCCCTCTGTCTCTCTCTCTGTCCCTCTCTCTGTCTCTCTGTCTCTCTGTCTCTGTCTCCCTCTCTCTGTCTCTGTCTCTCTCTATCTCTCTCTCTCTCTCTCTGTCTCTGTCTCTCTCTGTGTCTGTCTCTCTCTTTCCTTCTCTCTCTCTCATTTCAATGTAAGGCCATCACCACAGGACACAGTGACATGTGTACTAGACCTGGAGTTTCTCGGTCACCTGCTAACTGTTTGCTGGATGAAAAATGGAACGGAATAAGCTGCCTTAGAGGGAGTGACACAAGGGGAGGGTGTTTTTCTTCTTCTACAGCCGGTTGAAGTAGCTTCCCTCTTTTCCTCCTTCGGGTGTCCAGGAATGTGACAGATTTAACACGGAGTGAAGAGGAATAAGGGGGACCTGTAGGGAAAATCCTACGGGGCGGGGGCGGTTTCCTTACCGGGACTTTGCTTCATCTGACCAGCACTTTCTGGTGAAAGGGGGTCCTGCACCAGGAAGACGGGAACTGTGAGCACATTTAGTGCTGGAAAGGTACTGAAATGTTCTAGAATTCATCTGTAACACTCATCATGAGAGCCGCCACTGTCCAGGTGCAGACCTGTGTTGGGCACCATGGTCCCTCACACAGCCCATGGAGACAGGCTGTGTTTAGAGCCCCCCCCCCCCCCGTGGCTGATGAGGAAGCCAAGGTCCCGGGGAGGGAAGCGAGCAGTGTGAGGACACAGGAGAAGTGTGCCAGACAGCCAGGACCACGCTCACATGTCCCATCTCCACGATCAGTCCTCTGCCCCCCACCCCCCGCTCCCCGAGCTGGTCAGGACCAAGGGTCCAGCAGGCGCTGGCGCAGTGCTGGGTTCAGGAGCAAATGGGGAAACAGAACCATTCAATGAGACAACCCAGCTCTGAGAACAGTTCACTGTGCAGCCTGGCCGAGTCACTCAGCTTCTCTGTGCGCACAAAGAAGCCCGTAGTCAGTGGAGGGTAATAAGTATTATTGATAATAACAGTAATTAGCACACCTGCTTACACGATGCTAAGCACTCTCTGCTTTACCTCCCTCAGTCCTACGGGGAAAGCTGGGGTGAATTCGGGGAGAGGGAGGACAGAGCATTGAAGCAGGGGCTTCACAGCCACGTGGCTGCACAGCGCACAGTACGCCCGAGAAACTTGGCAGACAGTGAACCGAGAGCAGGGCGAGGTGAGGCAGGGAGAGCTGAGCAGGGGCCAGACCTCGCAGGGCCTCGGAGGCCCCCGGGTAAGGAGCGTGGTCCCTTACCACAGGTGACAGACGGGCCACCTGTTAGCCGCTTCCTGTGTCCCCTTGTCTGCACTGTCTCCCCTCGTGAACACGTCCTCTCGCACACTCGGGCTCTTATTTGCCTTTCTCCTCTTTTGTACCATGAGTTCCTAAGGGCAGGGACTGGGGCTCATTTATTTATGTCTGTCTGGTGCTTTGCACAGACTCTGGTACATACTGGACTCAATAAATGATTGTTAATCAAATATTTAATATAGTGTTTAATATTTAATAATATTAACATGTTCAATATTTAATAACTTATACATTTGGTATATATAGTTATTAGTTCCTATAACAATATTTCTATTATGTAAGCATTTCTGCTATAAAATGGTAGGTGCATTTCTATAGAACCTTGCATTCAGAAAAATGCAAAAATCATAGTGCCTTTGGGGACAATTGGGGTGCAGCGGAGCCTCCCAATTCAGACAACACTCTAATGAAGCCCAATCCTAGACGTGACCTTGGCACAGTTTAGAGGACACACTAAAATCTGAGTTAAAAGAAAACCAGTTATTTAGGACCTGAGTCACTACAGGGCTGTATTTTTAAAACCCAGAGGGAGCCCTTGGGGGAGGGACGAGAGCAGGGCGAGGCTGCTGGACAGCAGGGAGCGGCATTTTTTCTGGAGGGAAAGCAGTTGCTCGCTTTGCCAAAATGCGCAGGGACGCACGAGCTGGCCCGTGGCCTTTGCCCAAAGATCAGGGGGAATGAGCCACAAGAGCTCCTGAGACCGAGCACATGGCCCCACCGGCCGAGAGGAGGAGTGCGAGCCAGCGGGTGTCTGGACAGCGAGGAGTCCTCTGTCGCTCGCTGTGCTGGGGCGTGTTCCATCCAGCTGTTGTCACTTGGTGATGCAAAACATTACTGTGGCGGGAACATCTCCAACGGACCCGTGCGACCCCCACATCTCATTGACATCCTTCCCCGATTCTCCTTACGTGCACTCTTCTGCATTATGGAAGCAAATGCAGTCGAACAAACAAGATACATTACAATCCATGTCTCACAGATACACCAGGAATGCTGACTGGCCAGTTTACATCGAGAAAGGTACCAGTCATACTCCCCATGTGGGCTGAGGACCTCTTTCCTCTTGGCCTATGAGTCAGTTCTGTAAACTCACCAGTTAGAACGTAGAGTAAGGCCATATAGGTGGATGATATGATATGATCTCTCCCCGTCAGCGGCAGCAGTGCTCACACCTCTAGACTTGGAGTCAGCGGACCTCAACCCAGGCTTGCCCCAAAGCTGTGTGACCACAGGAAAACCACCTAACCTCTCTGTGCCTCAGTTTTCTCAATGGCAAAATAGCGCTAGTGACACTTCCCAAGTTCTTTGAAGGAGCAGATTAGCTAGTGGATGAAAAGTTCTTTCTATAGTAAAAACTACGCAGGGTTTTGCAGGGTATCGCCAAGGCAGTGCCTGGAATATCCAGGTTCGCCTGTCGCCTGGGGCCCTTCTCCTGCTGGGCGGTTAGTTCTAAGGGCAGTGGGCAAGGGCGCTCAACTTGCAGGAGTCAAGGTCAATTAATCACTGGGATTCGATGCAGAAGCTTGAATTTCCCTGTAGGAAGGGGGCCCAGAACTTCTGTCTGGGGAATTTGGCTGGCCTTTGACCAAAGCGAGGAGGAGGGGAACCCACCTCCCACCCTGAGCAGCCTCCAGTGCACCTGAGATCACCACCACCCCCCCGCCCACCCCCAGCTGAGCTCCCCTCCCACATCCACTCCCCCCAGGTCAGCCCTGCCTGCCCCTTCACCCTCTCATCCTTCTTCCCCAAGGCAGTGCAGTCAGAGGGGCACCAGCTTGGGCATCCATGGACATGGGTTTGAATCGGCTCTACCTCTTACCAGCTCTACAACCACAATGGCCATGTTCTGGCTTCTCTCGGCCCATGCCCTCCCCTCAGCGCCCCGAGAATGGGCTGCGATGACTGACTGACTTCCCACCGTCCATGATTAAGAGGCATATACATGAGCTCCTCGCAGACCTGAATGTGCCCAGGAATCACCCGAGGAGCTTGTAAAAAGCAGGTTTCGATTCAGCAGGCCTAGGTGGGGCCCGAGTACCTGCCTTCCCAACAGGCTCCTAGGTGATGGGAATTCACCCCTGCAAGGCAAGAATATAGATCAGACGGAGAGCGCCCGGTGCGGGGAAAGTTAGTCAACAGGAACCGTTGCCATTAGGCGGTACCCCTCACCCCCATCTCCACCAGACGGACAGATGAATCAGGAAAGCTCTGCTCACCTCCGAGTTCTCAGGGAAACAAGAAAAATCGAGCTTTCTCTGAAGGAGGGCCGGGTGCGGGAACCGAGACGGCCGGGCTGCCCGCCCCCCACCAGCACCTGCTCTGTGAGCACACGTGCACTGCAGGTGCGCCCCCACCGCCGAAACCTCCAGAGCTCAGGCCTCGACTTGCCTCGCAGGGAGAGCATCCTCCGAGCTGGGCACACGCCTCGTTCCTCCGGCTGCCGCTCTCCTGGGGAACTTTCAAAGCACACAGGGTCCGCCTGGCAGGAGTCTCCTGGGACATAAATATGCACTCAGGGCTTTTGTTTTAAGGCCCACAGTGTCATTTGGACTTGAGGACTGTGCACTGGGCTTCCTCCTCCCTCTCATCCAAATGCAACCCCAGAGGGCCCTCCGCTGTTAGGAAGAGGCAGCAGAGCTGGAGGAGACTCCCAGTGGGGGTCGGGAGACGCCTCGCCCCCAGCCCCCCAGCCCTGCGGGCCTTGCTGGGAGTTCTGCTCTGCGTGCGAAAAGGCCTGCTCCTCAACAAGCTGCTGACTCACCCAGGGTGAGGGTCCTTTTTCTCCCTCAGAATCACCACAAAGCCCAGAGATTTTTGAGGTTGGTTTAATGAGCAGCTCCGTCCTCGCCATTTCCTTTTCCTTTATTGTCCCAGTCTCCATCCCAGCCCCCCAATGCCACCGTCCTGCCAGACGAGAGAGTGGACACCCAGTGGCTCTGGCCTGCT
This sequence comes from Trachops cirrhosus, assembly GCA_028533065.1. Taxonomy (NCBI): domain Eukaryota; kingdom Metazoa; phylum Chordata; class Mammalia; order Chiroptera; family Phyllostomidae; genus Trachops; species Trachops cirrhosus. The sequence continues at coordinate 114,266,455 of CM052544.1, forward strand.
TTTCATATTGAGTCTCTCTTCTTTGTAGGTCTTGACGCACTGACTGGCCGCGGAGTCGAAGTGTGAAACGATTCCCAGGATGTAAGCGATACGGGACCGGTGAGTGATGTGCCCGCGGCAGGTCGTGGCCTCGGGTGGATGTCACGAAGGGGAAGATGAATGGGAGGCGCGGGGGCCATTCTGAGACTGTTTCCGTCCAGATGCACCTGGACACGGCGCAGTGCAGCGTGCAGGTGTGCGTCCTCTGCAATTACTGGGTCCCTGCCAGTCCCTCCCCAGAGGCAAACCGAGCCTGCAGGTGGCTGGGCTGTCCTGTCTGCACTGAAACACAGCAGCTCAGAGTCACCATCCAGAGGACATGTGCTTGGTTTCCAGGGACTGTCTAACCAGGGCGTGGAAGACAGTCTTAGAACGGAGAGGGAACTGCCTGGCTCGAGCCAGTTTGTAAGCCACAGCCCCGAGGAGACAGGACTAAAGAGAGGCGAGAAAGCTGTCATCGCGTGTTCCGAGGCTGTCACCGACAGGAGGCCGGTGAACAGCTATTGACTTAACCTGAGGAAAGCCCCCCACAAAGGAGTAGGCAGAGGTGAAATAGGCGTCCAGTGGAAGTAGTGAGTTCCCTGTTGCTGGCAGAATTCAACCGCAGGTTGGAGAAGTATCAATGAGAAATGTTGAAGTGGGGAGTGGTTTTGAGTAGAGCAGTTTTCACAGACTGCTCCATGATACTCCAGAAACCTCGAGGGGCGGCAGGGTGATGGAGAGGGCTTAGGGCGTGTGAACGAGGCACGCTTCTGAGCTTGCACATACATGCTTTCTGCGCCACCTGGTCTGTGCGGCGGGTTCTGCTAGTAAACTGCTCCAAGGCTGCTGGCTGGAAGGATGCTCGGGTTCCTTCTCAGACATGCCCTTTACTGGCCAGGTGTCGCTGAGCTAACGCCTGACAGCTGCACCTGTCACAGGTGTGATTCCAAACACCTGTGTCTGATGGGGCGGGTGGCTCTCCACGCATGATGGGGGTTTTGACCAGAGCCTCTGGGAAGCTCCCTTGTACCAGGACCCCCAAGAGATTTACCAGCTTGTCACACCATCGAGAGCTTTGGCCCAGGGTCCAGACCATGCACACAGAAGAACAGGTGTGGGGGGCGCTGTGGGAGGGCAGTGAACGTGGCCTCCCCAGGGGAGTTGGGGCTGTTTGGTAGGACAAGTCACCAAGACCTGGGGCCGCCAAGCCTGAGAAGAACTGCACCCCAGACCCCGCTGGGGAAATTGCACAGGAGGGACACCCGTGGCAAATGGGAGGGTCTGGATAATGAGCCGCCACACAGCTTCCGTATGCTTTGTCACCGGGTCTTCTTCCCCGGGCCAGGTCAGCGGTAAATATTTGCCAAAGGCCCCTGCAGGCGGTGCAGCCTCGGAGGCCACAGACGGTGTTTTTCTTTAAGAAACTGACAGCCTGGGTGAGAATGGAGTTGGACAGTCGTTGACACAGGCTCGACTTTCTGCAGAGTCCAGAGCGCTGGGAGCGGGAGGGGAGGGCTGCGGAGCCGTGCGTTTGAGTCGTGACCTGGTACTTCCAAGTCTTCAAGCAGGTGTTGGGCTTTGAAGACAGAGACTTTGTCCTTGGTTCACAGGACCTGGCACATAGTAGGTGCGCAGTACGTGACTGTCCAGTAACTGAGAGGGAAAGTGATGAGGAGGCAGCTCGAGGAGGTGACGTCTGTGTTAAGAGCAGGGTCCCTGGAGGTCGACTGTCCAGGTTCAAATCTCGTCTCTCTTCCACTAGTGGTGGGGCCTTGGGCAAGTTGCCGACCACTCTGTGCTTCAGTCTCCTGTCTGTAAAATGGGGATGGTGATGACACCTGATGCATCAGGTGGCTGTGAGGGTTCGGCGAGTTAATACTAGTCAAGCTGCTTGGCCCTGTGCCAGTTTTATGTGGCAGGAAGTGCCACACTCCAGCTGACCGAGCCACGCCAGCCAGGGCTCTTCTGTTTTTTTATTTCTTCAGGTCTTACATTCAAGTCTTTCATTTACTCTGAGTTAATTTTGGTATATGGTGTAAAATAGAGGTCTAGGTTCGTTCTTTTGCATATGGCTCCCGTTTTCCCAACACCATTTGTTGAAGAGACTCTCCTTTCTCCACTGTGCATTCTTGGCTCCTTCGTTGTAAAATAGTCGTCCACGTAGGTGTGGTTCACTTTGAGCTCTCTTCTGTCCTGTTGGCCTTTGTGTCTGTTTTTCTGGCAGTACCATGCTGTTTTGATTACTATAGCTTTGCAGTATAGTTTGAAGTTAGAAAGTGTGATACCTCCAGTTCTGTTCTTTTTTTCTCAGAATTGCTTTAGTAAAACAAATTCCCAAACCTAGCTTTTCTTTTTTATGCGTAGTTTCAACCTACTCTTAGTGGGACAAAACCCATATATCACATTACATCACCTTTTACTTTGCTTTTCTTTTGTCTTCTATTTCCTCATAAGGCAGATGGCAGGAACCTGCCAATTATGCCTATCTCTGAGCAGCCTGTGAACTAAGAATGGTTTTATATTTTTAAAGAGTTGTTAAAAAAAAAAGAATAGAGAACAATATGTGACAGAGAGTGCATATGACTTGCCAAGCCTGAAGCATTTACTGTCCGGGCCTTTCCAGAAAAAGCTGGGTGACTTCAGAAAGAAAACCAGCAGTTGAGTCACGAGACCTGGGTTTGGATCCTGCAGCGGCTGCTCGGGGCGAGCACTTGAGCGCACTGCGGGGACCCCCTGAGTGGTGGCGTTCGTAACAGCTGTGGTGGCAGCAGCCGTGACAGAAGGAATGGGGTGCTGGGCATAATTCACTGAGCATTTACTCTGTCGGGCACGGTGGCAGGAGCTTCATCTCCTTAATCCCCTCCAACAGCCCCGTGAAGTGCGTGCAGTTCCCAACCCGCGGACGTGAGGAGAAACCGAGCGGCTGGGGCAGCGGGTCACTGGCGCGGGACCACGCAGCGAGAGGAGCTGGAGCTGGGCGGTGAGCCCCGGCTGTGCCGCTCCACACTCCGCTACTTTGCCTCCCTGCTGTGGCCATTACCTCTGCTTTTAAGCAAAGAAATCTTTGGCCATGTCTTCTCCCGGTTACTTTCCTGACCTCTTTTCTCCCTGTTCTCTGGCAAAAAAAAAAAAGTTTTTCCACCATAAAAGTGAAAATAAAAAATGGAAGAGCTGTCAGAAACAGCTCTGAGATGTGACTCCGTCTAAAATTTTGGTTCCAGCATTCATCCATCCATCTGTCCATTTATCCAACACAACCCCAGGAACTTGTGAGAGCCCTCACTCTTGACAGTGACATTGGGACGAATCCCCGACGCCTGGGTCCCCCAAATGTAATGCCACAGGGAAGCTCATTAAATAGCACCCAACACGTGATTAATATGCTGCAATTCAGGCAGCGCCAGGCTATTTCAGCATTCCTCCCCCACCCCCAGTTACCATGACGACATTATTTTAACAAACAGCTCCTTAATATTTAATGAAAACTGTGCTCCTGACAGGCGAGCAGAAGAGCAGCCACACTACCAAGGGTCAGCAAGGACATTTCTGCACAACGCCCGCAGTGCCCCGACCCCAGCGTGCCACCGTCGCCGGGAGTGCACGTGCTCTCGGGGGCGGGGCCCGCCTGATGCCAGGCCTCCGCTACGTGCTGCATTGGAGGGTCGTCACTTCTTTAATGCTGAATGTCACGACGGCTCCACGAGGAACAGGGTAGTGCGATAGCATTATGAAACGCTGCTTTGTACACCAATCCACTAATTTCCCCGCTGCTCGCCTGAGGCTGCTGAAAGCCTTGTTTGCTCCCTGTGTCGCGAATCAAGCTGGATTGTGAGGCGGCGTGTAGAGAGCCCGGAGCACGTGTGTGCCAGTGTGAGAAGGAGCTCTTTCCTCTTCCAGGCGCCATCTGGTCCCACATGGTTGGATCAGTAACAAGCAGGTGCAGGGACCAGGGGACCCAGTCCTCCACCTCAAGGGGATCGATGTCAGAGAGAAAACACCAGCAGGGGACAGAACGTTCTGTGGCAGTCTCCACCACTGTGATGGTCTGACTGTGTGCTAAGCACTGGGAAGGCACAAATTAATTACAGTCCAGATCCCCAATGGGAGAGAAGGGTGACTAACTCTGATGAAGTGGGAAGAGTGCTACCATGGTGGTCTGTTAGCTGTGTGCCCTTGGGGAAGTTACTCAACCTCTCTGTGCCTCCATTCTATCATCAATAAATTGGCGACAATAACACTACCTATATGCCAGCCTAACTGTTATCATGAAGTTTAAAAAATGAAGTAAACGTATAAAACAGCACTAAAACAGTTATTAAAATACTCAAGAGAGTGAACACATGGTAATTCTTAAATAATTGCTATCCAAGATTCTAGGTTCCCATGGTACCGTGCATACAATTTTAACAATAGCTGACATCTATTATGGGCTTCCTTTGCTAAGCGGTGGAGTTCCACTGTCTCCTTTTGTCCTCACAGGCAACCCTGTAAGGCTGTCATGGTCATTGTCCACACCTCTCAGATGAGGAGACTGGGGCCCGGGGGACTGGGACCTTGCCCAAGGTCGTGAGGCTAGGGAGGCGGACCGGAATCCAGTCTGTCTGCGGCTGCCTCCTAACAAAACACAAGGTGCAAGGAGCTCACAGACGATGATGCTGTGGGGGGGTGCACGGGCGGGCTCCAGGCAGGGCCGTCTAGGCAAGGTGGCCGAGGGCGCCTTTGGGGCCCTCAGCCCCTCGTGAACGGAGGATGGGATTTGAAGCCGTAGCAGCAGTTCTAAGTAGGAGGACCTGAGGAGTCTGGGGAAGCTGCACTTGGAAAAGGACCCCAGTCTGGTGGACTGCTCAAAAGGCAGGTTCTTGGCATTGAGTGGGAGCTTATCTTAAACAAATATGGCCTGTTTATTTAAAATGTGCCTTGGATTTTTATTTAAGATGCGTGGATTGGAATAAGTGAGACATCATGGGGAGAGCAAAGCTTTTAGAGTTTTTCATTTCCTCGTACAGGATTTAATTGGAATGGCATGCAAATGTCTGTGTCAAGTGTGTATGTATATGGAGAATGAAAATATTTTGTGCCAGTACCTCCAAAAGCAAAGGAAGAGGCAGGGAAAGGAAGGTTTGGGTTGTATAGCAATTTTAATTATAATCAAAGCCATAGTCTAGTTACATTTCTGAATATATATGCATATCAGCCATTCATTGCCACAATAGCGCTTCGTAACAAACCACCACCCACCTCCCTGTCTAACAAGAAGTGTTCATTTAGTTCACAATCTACAGTGTTCAGCCTGTCTGGGTTGGGTTTGCTCATGAACCTAAGGTCAGCTGAGGGTCAGGATAGTGGCTTCATGATCTTGCCATATCTTTGTGGTCGGCTGGATGCTGGCTGATCTAAGATGACTTCAGTTGGGAGGGCAGAGGTGAGGTGACAGAGCTCCACATGTCACTCAGACCCCAGTAGTCTTGCCGAGGCATGTTCTTATGCGTGCCAGAGGAGTGAAGGTCAGTGCTTTTCCAAGACTTGGCTTGCATCCCCTCCGCTAACCAACCTCCAATTGGTCAAAGCCAGTCACGTGGCCAGAGTCCCAGGGGGAGGGCTCTATAAGGTCACATGTCAAGGAGCCTAGACAGAAGGAGGATTACAGTATTCGGACTGTTACTACAATCAGTAACTTGTCTCCCCAAATCCACTGGATAAAACCATCCAATCATCTCAGAGGAGGAATTCTCAGACAAACCTAGAAAAGTCACATAATTTCCTCTGGTCCAGGAGCCACAAGGTGAGCTTGAAGTCAGCATCTGTGTCTTCAGCATCACACTGGATCCCCGACCCAAGGTGTCTGCAGTGACACGTAGAACCCATCACTAGAGGAACGGGGACGTGGCATAGTCCTGATGGTGCTGGGTTTGGATGCTGTGCTGGCCCCAAGCTGCTTCCCCACAGAGCAGAGCCAGCACAGCTCTGGGAACTCAAAGTTACCGTGCGCCCCCCTGCAGACCCAGGGCTTGCCCTAAAGGCAGTCTGCCTAGAAATGTAGGTCAAACGAGAGAAAGGCCTGTCTTAAGGATTTTTTTTTTAATTTCACATCATTTTTTTCATAGTAGCCCAATACCTTGAGTTTATTTTGTACTTGATATGTCCCATCACAATAAGGATTGGCATTATTCCCAATTCACAGATGAGGAAACTGAGGCTCAGCGAGCTTCAGTGACCTTCTTCAAGCCAGCCCCATCCCTCGCTACCGCCACCACTCTGCATCTCAGCCCCAGGGCCGCCTCCCCACGTGTTGTAAAGACTGTTGAAATCCTGATTCTGTCTCTCGCAGACATGCAGCCTTGGCTACGTCACTTACCCTCTCCTAGCCTCTGGAAAGCTTGAGGTCACTGACCCCGTGACTGAGAAGGCAGGGGCATCATCTCAGTTCTAACACCTAAATATACCGCATGACCTATGGGAACAAATGTCTTGCATTCAGATGGGGTAGCCCGGCCAGTTCATTTGCTGGACGCAGGAATGTTGCTGAAAGCGTTCAGGCTTGAGCACTCAGGCCCCTTCACCCTCATCCTCCTGCACTGTGTAACTGTGAAGCCTTCTCGGCACCTTGAAATCAGAGCCTTTTACCTCCTGGAGGGAGGTTAGACAGGGATACGTGTCCATGTTTTAGAGAAGAGAAGGCAAACGAGATCGTGTTTGACACTGACTAGGTAAAACTGTTTCTTTGTATTCAGTCTTCGGTTCTCTGTAAAAGGGGATAATAGTGTTTACCTCTTACAGTCGTTGGGGGCTTCAGGTTTCAATAGTTCATCTATATCACGTCCTTAGAATTATCCCGCAGATCCTCATGCAGCATCTTTTCATTCGACACTTTGTTACAACATGGATGAGATGCTGTAGGAACTTAACTCTTGTTTACGTCAATCAGCCTGTGGTAAAGTGGGTTTCATTGTATGTCATTTCGCGTAAAGTCCCAGAAGCTATTGACAACAGACGTTAAGTGAGGACTTGCTGAACCGAGAACAAACCTAGGAAGCACGTGATAAGTAGTACTATGGCCATTACTGCGTTTATTTTGGTGAATCCGAAACGGAAATGAAGTCGATTGATAAATGTAGTTTGTGGACAAAATCTTGATCAGGGCCTGGGGGCGTGGAACCACAAAAGCTTCTCGTGTGAGGAAAACATGGATGGGTTAGGTGACTTGCCCAAGGTCACACTGCTGGCAAGAGGCCCGTGGAGACTAGAAGCCTGCCTCCCTGACCTCAAGATCGGAACCCCTGCTGCTTCTCCAGGGAGCCTGACTCTCCTTGGGAAGGCTCTGTCTCTTCCCCAAGTCACCCATTCTACCACCCCACGATTCTCACAACTAGAGAAGTGCCTGCCTTCACATATCCAAGGAAACCGCCCCGCACAGCTCCCCAGAACTTCCAGCCAGCAAACCTGATAGAGCTGTGAATGCAGGTTGGCATTAACCATGCAAAAAGGATACAGTTTGTATGTGAGAACACTTAATTAAGCTGTGGGTTTAATTAACTTAAATCAATATCCCTCCCTGCTCCCCTGCCCCCTCAAAAGAGAGGGCTGTGAAAGCCTAGTCCCTGACTGGAAATCCTGATTTTAGCAGTTTGTAATCAGACTCAGATTGCTAGCTTGTTGTCTTCCTCTGCCCCGAGACGGCAGCCTTCCCTGTGTGATTCATCTTTCCTCTCTTTGGCCGCGTTTCAGACAGAGACAAGCATCCAAGCATCGCAGTGCAGCTCACCATGTTGTGGTTATTGTTCCCTAAAGGAGTGAATGGAAACAGTAACCTTCCCTCGCACAATTGTTCAAACACACACATGTGCGCCCACACGCCCACACACACCCCTGTTTTTGTGTTTAGCCCCAAAGCCAGCTGGGAGCGCTGCACCTTTGCAGCCACTGTGACTCCTGTCCTTGGCCTCCGCCCTCAGGAATCTTCATTCATGTTTTAAAACATTCTTTCTTCTTCTCTCTAAAAAATAGTGACTCCGCCCCAAGTTGCAAAACAATGAAATACGCAGAACTGGACCTTGGGTCCCCCAGAGTTTCTCCCTTCCCTCCTGCACGCACAGGGAGGAGGGGACGCCCTGCCACTTCCTGAGGGGGCCGACTCAGCCCCCCACAGCAGACCCAGGTCATCTTTGTTCACTGGGATGGGAACGGGACTGGAGCTGTCTCCCTACTCACAGTCTCCCTGCTAGTCATTCAACCTTTCCTCCTGAGCCCGTTAGCTTTTAAAAATGCAAACCAAATCGCATCACTCCCAGGGACTGGGATTATCTAACAGCTTCTCCCTGCAAGTGAACCGATGTCCAGACTCCTTTCCCCGGCCGCCCAAATCCTAACAGTATCCGCCTCTCCAGCCTCGTTTCCAACACACGCCCTCTCCACGGGGCTCCCGCCATGCCGGCTGCCTCCCACTCAGGCCCAGCCAGCCTGCGTCCACCATACGGTTTCGCGTTTGTCGTCCTATCTCCGTCTGGGTTCCCTGGAAAATGCAGGCTGTTTTATGAGGGGACAGGGCGGGAACAGGGGCAGAGGTGCTGTCCCAGGCAGCAGCAAGGCGGAGGGGGAAGGAGTGAGGCAGAGAAGACAGGGCTACAAACGCACTGTTCGCTGACTGCGTGCTTCCTGCGGAGCCCCAGCCGGTGGCTCTGAATCATGCGCCCTGTGCAATGTGGTCGGCTCTACGATAAGGCCGCTTGTCCCCCAAATCTATTGCGTTATGCAAAACTGCACGCTGATCATCACAGAGCTTTGAGGGAAATGAGGTTTAGGGACACAACACACAAAAACTTTGTCCTGTCACATTAAAAAAAATAACCCAAGGAAAGCAGTAGCGTAGTTTCATACGCCGTTTAGAAGTACGCCGGGACTACAATCATTACGGTAGTGCATCCAGAGGCGCTGGCTGCCACCAGGATTGCAGCTTGCCGGGGGGAGTTACAGTGAAAGGGGGTGAAATTGGATGAAGGTTGTTAACGCCAGGTGTGGACAGGTATGGCTCCTAACACAGGGAAACTGAGGTAGCTGGCCCACGTTTCAGGCGGGAGCAGGTGTGCATTTGGGACATGTGTGCCATTAGGTTTGGCTGGATAAAATCACCTGCGTTTGCCTGCTCTTTCTCACGGATGACATCGGGCATACGCAAATGCAAAGTTCGTTGCATACCCGGCTTGCTCTCCAGTATATCAGTCGTGTTAGAACAAATCTACCCTTTCAAAACAAGCACCATAGCAGATCTGACAGGTCTGATCGGGCGTGTCCCAGAAAACCCACGAGGGTAGAAGGAGTGTGGGATTTCTTTGTCGGGTCCTTCTCCCTCCTGTTGCTCAGGGTCCGAGTCCCCAGGCACTGACTCTGCTCCGTGTTCAGGGTGCTAACCTGGTCCCTCTGGGTGGCCACCGGAGAAGCCAGAGACCTCAGGGACTGGACAGGGGGGTGCTGGGGACAGAGCGGCAGCAGCCCCTCATCGAGGGTGTAATGTTAGCCGTGCGGACGCCTGGCCCCAGCGGAGGGCACGCGGGGACTGAGAAAGTGGTGCAGTCGGAGCGGGTGGTGGCAACGGGCTCAGGTGGGCCCGGTAAATTCCGCAGGTCCGGGGGCACCTACCCGGGGCGCGGCACCTGCTCCTTCTGGACCCTCACATGCCCCGCCTCTGGTGCTTCAAAGGTCCACTTGCTTAAAGACCCCTCTTCAGGGGTGGGGGTGAGGACCCTTGTCGGAGTGGTGACAACACTGCCAGGTGCAGAACAGAAACGGGAGCCGTTGGAGCTGGGAGTGACGTGATCAGATTTAGATTTTTTAACAAATATATATTGGCCTGAAGTAATGTAGAAACTGGGTGGCTGGAGACCAAATACCAAAGCAGGTGAGAGGCGATGGCAGCCTAGGCCAGGGTCAGAGAGCGGTGAGCAGTGGCCGGATTTCGGGTACATTTTGGAGGGAGAGCCAGCGGGGGTGGCTGATGGATAAACTGGGGTGAGCAGAAGGGGGGACCGTTGCCTGTCCCTGGTGAGGCCTTTCTGACTCGTGAGGAGTCACTGGACCTCGGTCCGGGGACACGCCTGTCCCCCTCGGCAGTGTGGTATTGGGCAAGTCCACGGAAGCTTCAAGTCACTGAGATGTGGAGTCTGTTGTCTCCGGAGGAACCACGCAGAGGCCAGGATGCACAGGGCAGCGTTCGGCCGTGCTGGCTGCAAACACACCCGAACAGAGTGCGGTTCAGGGAGACTCTGGGACGCCTCGGAATGAAGGACCCTCCTGGGAGGTGCGGCTTGGTGTCGCAGTTTGGGGTGACCTTCAAAGTTCTCATCGTAACAGCACTGACGATAACAAGACATTTCAGACAAGTGGTTCTCAACACCGGGAGGGGTGAGTGGCAGGTGGGGCCCCCAGAGAACTTTTGGCCGTGTCTGGAAACATTTTTGGTTTATCACAGTTGGAGGCCGGGTGGCTACTGGCATGTCGTGGGGGGAGGATTTTAGCGGGTAGCTAAACATTCGACATTGCCCACGACAGCCACCCTCAGCAAAGAGTGAGCTGGCCCAAAATGTCAGCTGTGTCAAGGCTGAGGATCCCTGATTTAAAACCTGCTAAGCACCCAGCATCGGGGGAATGGTTACCCCTCACGGGCCTGTTGCAAAGCCCCACCTGGAGCAGTGGCCGCCTGGCTGGGCGGGCCCCTCCGCTGGCTGCTCCTGACACACAGGAGCTCCTGCTTCGTCTGTCTGGGAGGTGTCGGTAAAGAGTTGCGTGCGCACGTGCTTACATCAGCGTTTCTGAAAGGCTGCCTGTTCGGGGGGGATTTTTTTTTTATTAAAATGCACAAAAATGCCCTTAGAAGGTAAGCAATGTGTGCCAGAAAGTGGAAACAGCCAAGATGCCCTTCAAGAGGTGAATGTATAAAAAACCGTGCTGCGCCCGTGCCATGGGGGGTTATTCAGCCATGAAAAGAAACGGCTATCGAGCCAAGTAGGGGCTTGGGGGAACCTAACTGTGTATTGATACAAGAAGGAACCCAATCTGAGATGTTTGCATGCAGTTTGGCTCCAGCTGTAGTGTTCTGCTGAAGGCAAACTACAGAGACAGTGGAAGATGGGTGGTCCCAGGGGTTGGGAAGAGAGAGAGACAGAGGATGGAGAGGGGAAGTACATGGGGGTTTAGGGCAGTGCAACTATTCTGTGTGATACCGTAATGACAGGTCCATGTCATTGTACATGTTTCACAACCCAGTAAGTGTACGACACAGAGTGCACCCTAATGCAGACTGTGGACCCCGGGTAACGCCCGATTGGGTCGTATGGGTACTAGCTCAGCAGTTGTCACAAAGTAGGGTTCGTGGGGGCCCTCCCTTTGTGAATTTTTTCTGCGAACCTAAAACTGCTTTAAAAATTAGTCTGAATTTTCTTAAAGTAATGTGATATAACATAATCAACAAAATTGTTGTAATTATCCTAATAGCTGCACTTACTGAATGCTTCCAAAGAGGCCGACACGCGATAAAAAGTTGTCGCCGTCATTGTCGTTGGCGAGGATGTAACAGAACCGGAAAGACAGAGCAGCTCTCATCGAAAGAGCATTTACTCAGGTCCAAGCAGGTAAAACATCGGGCCTTAGTTGTTCAGTCCCCACCACTACCCTAGGAGGGAGGCCCTGGTTTTCATCTTCACTCTAATAAGCGAGGACACAGAGACTCAGAGGGGTGCACTCACGGGCCCAGGGTCACAGGGCATCAGAGGCGCATTGGAACCGGACCTGGCGGACTGCTGGGCCCACGTGCCCGACGCTGCGCTCCGCCATCGTGCACGTCTCTGAGAGTGAACCTGTGTGACACAGATGAGAGAGATGCGGGTGATTCGTGAGAGTGATGGAAGGAAACAAAAGGGAAAAAGCATCCAAAAGTGAAAATGCGCACACTCACACGAAGGAGAAAGAGAGACAGAGGGAGAAATGAAGTGTCAGAGGGAGATGGAGGAAGTCGGCAAGGGGCCGTGTGCCCTGGAGCTGGTGGCCCGGGCCGACTGAGGTTGTCCCAGCATCCCCCACCCCCGGCACCCCCATGCTGTGTCTGGGTCTCTTCCCGTGGGCGCTGCCGCCCTCCGCCGGCTTGCCCACCAGGGCTCGTCATGGGATAGTGTGTGGTGGTAGCCCAGGCTGGCCAGTGTTTCCCTTGGGCTCCGGCCAGCCTGAGAGATGCCTTTGAAACCGGCCTCCCACCCTGGGTGGTCCTGGACAGCTCCTCTCCCCCAAGCTTGTACAGAAGGTTCCAAGCCATCAGCAAGCCCTCGCCCCCGTCTCCAGGGGTGTTCCTTTCCGAGGAGACTCTGAGGACCAGGCGGCAGCCATCCCACGCTTAGATGTGGCCGAACAGCCCATAATCCCGTGCCGCCTCTAGTCCTGCAGCCTGGGCCTGCTGCACGCGGAACCCAGAAATGCAGCAGCAGCCACTGGTCTCCTAGGAAGGTGCTGGAATAAACCGCCCTGTGGCACCCAGTTTCCTGAGGCATTGATCCGGTCACACTGAACCAAACCGTGCAACGAAGATCCAGCTGCCCCGCCCGGCACACACACATCCCTTATGAGGGGATGCCGTGCATGGATGGGGAGGTGGTATTTCTCTCTCTTTAGCCACTTTCCTAATCCTGCATTGTCACCTTTTTACCCATCTTAGAATCTTGAGCCCCATCTGTCACGCCCTAACAGAGAACTACCCACCCAAGGACCGGGGACTGGCTTTAGAGCCAGGCAGGGGGCCACGTGACCTTGGCCAAGTGGCTGCGTGTCTCCGAGCCTTGGTGTCTTGGTCTGTAAAATGGTGTAACAGTAGCTACTAGAACGTAAGCTCCTTGTGAGCAGGGCCCTGGTCTGTTCATGGCCGGATCCCCAGCATGTTGCACAATGTTGGCAGATCGTTGGTGCTCAATCAATGGGGTTTTTTTTAGAATGAGTAAGTAAATGAACAAAAAAACACTTTATAGTGTTTCTGTAGGGATTAAATGAGATACTAGGTGCATAGCCCATAAAACAGAACTGATGCTCAAAAACTGCTAATAATAGCACTGTGTCACAGGTGTTTGTGGTCAGCGTCTTGTTAAATCTTTACAGGAATCCCATGCTGTAGGGCCGTCTGTGCCCATTTCACGCAAGATGAAACCACAGAAGGGGGCAGGGAGCAAAAGAGCTTTTGGAGGGGAGCTTGTCCCTTTTAATAAAAACCGTACCTTAAAAAAAAAGCACAGCAAGGAGCTATAGGAAGGTTCTACAGTCAATCCGGGGAGAAGAGACTGGGGCTTTGGATCTAGTCTGGAGGGCGTTTGTGCCTCCCTCCTGAGTCTGCCACCTCCAAGGCGCTTCCCAGAATGGGGCAGGATAAACCCTTACCCCCACCCCTGCCTTTTGCCTGCTCCCCTCCTGTCTGCAGAGAACTCCAGCCGAGACGCTGTGCGCCCAGCTGTGCTCTCTCCATCAATAATAGTAATCCTCATGAATTGCGGGCTGATGAATCCCTGATTGCAGGAGAGAAAAAAATTAAGAATGAGCCGATTGAAACTATTAATAAAGCTTATTCTTTGGGAAGAAACTATTAATAAAGCTTATTCTTGGGGAAGAGTCTGGCTCGGCAGGTGAGAGGCCTGGGGATCTTCCTGAGATCTGACGGGAGATTGTAAAAGATGGCTCTGATGGTCCAAGACAAACACTCTTCTTCGCTGTGCTTATCTTGGCCAGGGCCCTTGTCACACAGTATCGAATCTGCCTGGTTCCTAGACTGTGGGTGCCTAGAAGATCGGGGACATCACCCACCTCTTTCCCCTGCAGCAGTAACATAGCATCCCACGTGTAGCTGGTGAAACCATATCTGGTTCATATCCATGACATGAGTCTAGGTATCAAAACTAGTTAGGACAAGGAAACAACAGGGAGAGCAGAACAATGCCACAGGGTGAGAGTACAGATTTGTTTATGAATTCCAACTGTGAAAGGGCTGATAGCAACCATCATCAATCGATGGGCAACACTGGAGCCAGCAGAGCAAAGCAGGTCTTGCTGGACCGGTCCCAGCAGCCACACCCTCTTCCTGGGCTGAGCAGCAGCTCCCCCTGTAGCAGGTAGCTCCCCCTCGGTGGCCCTTCCGCTTCTCTCCCCCTAATTTAATTGCAAATGCCCTTAAGTGCTCACACCTCCCTGAGATGTGATTACTATTGGCTCTTCAATTTGCCACCACCTGTGTGCCTGCAACCCCTTTAAAGAAAGGGAGGGCACCACAGGGACACACAGAAACATTGTTGCAACTTAATACAGTTCTTTGGCAATCACCCTGGGGAGAGGGGTGAGACGATCAGTTCTGGTGATTGAAAAACAACAGGAGAATTAAGAGGCCATACTGAGATCTTCTGGAAAGGACAGAAAAGTGCCTCTCTGAATTTCCTGTCTGTGGCTCAGTTGAGATTATCATTCAACATAGTGCCATTCAGACATTTCTTGAGGACATGCTCCGTGTGAGGCACTGTACCCGACACCATTTTATAGACCAAGACACTAAGGCTCAGAGACAGGAAGCCACGGGGTCAAGGTCACAGAGCCACCTGTCCAGCTCTGAAGCTGCCCCTGCTCCGTTGCCCTCGCTGCCTCCCTGGGTCTGAGCACAGAGCCAGATACAGAGACAGCTTTGTCCATGTCTGAGGCTTCCCCACCCTGTCCCCCCCCACCCCCCCGCCCACCACCCTCACCCGGTTTTGTTCGGACTTGGTTACAGGTCAGCGAGGAGAGGGCAGAGCCTGGGAACTAGGGGATCCTGGGTGTGACCTCAGAGAAGATGCTGAAGCCCTCTGAGCCTCAGTTTCCATGGCTACAAATGGGGATAAATGTAACACGTAGTCAGATAAACTTCCAAACCACCAGGAAATGGGAACACACTTTAAAAACCAGGATGTCCTGAGCTAGTCTGAGTTACTGGCACCCTGATCGGCCCGGGGTGACCTGTGGAATGGAAGCCTGGGCGCCTGCTGGAATCACTGCTAGGCCGTGAGAGGCGGTGCAGCCTAGTGGTTACGACCGCGGTTAAAATCCCAGCTGCCCACCTAACTAGTTACGGGACCTTCAGCAAGTTACTGACCACGCTGTGCCGCAGTTTTGTCCCCTGCTAGGGGGGAGTGATAATAGTACCTACCTACCTACCTCAAACGGTTGTCACAAGCATTAAGTGATCTTTTTCTGGGTATGACGGGCCCCACTGCTCTGTTCTTTCCCTTAAGGACTCAACAAAGCCTTGAGACTCCAAGACTTCGCTGATGATTACATTTGTTGGTCTGAAAATTAAGTCTAATTGTTTCTGGAAAACATTGTGTCCTGCTATTTCGTTTTGAATTTGTATCCTTCAGACAGGGAAGTCTTTGTTCTGTCTGTTTGTTTTGGGTTTTTTTTTTAATGTGGTGTTTGGAAATTTAATGGAGCAATTTCATCTCCGTTTAGTGAAGTAGATTGTTAAAGGGACAGGGAAGCCGAAGAGCAGGTCCGCGTCCCAGGATGTGGCCTCAGACGTGGCACGATTTTCCTGTTTCTCTGGCAAAGAACCAGCTTGGCCTTTCTCGAAGCCGGTCAGTGGTGTAGCTGCCTCTCTCAAACCCACGTCCAGACTCGGGGACAGCGTGACGCTGTCCGGTGTGAAAAGGACAGCTTGTTTCTCCTTGCAGACGGGTGACCCGGGTCACTACAAGGCCCCTTTTGGCTTATTGGAGGCCTCACGTAGTTTTTGCTCGACCTGGAACCCCAGGTCCGCGAGAAGGAATCATGGCCCTCAGCCTTCTCAAGGAAAGCACACATCTCAGGACCTCGGAGGGGGGTCAGAGGGCTGGTGCTCCCGGCGTGTCCGCGCTGCGGGAACAGCCGCCGTTGGCTCCGCGTCTCCGTGTATGTGACTCACCTTTCCAGGTGCTTCATGGACTTTGTCACTGTTGTCACCAAAAACCCATCTCACGGATGAGGAAACTGGAACTCAGAGGGGAAGTGACTTGCCCAAGGGGACACAGCTATGACATTACCCAGTGGGGGCTTTTTCATTCCAAAACTCATCCTTTGGGTACGGGGTTGGGAGGGGGTGGGAATTAGGGGCGAGGAAACCGTAGGTGAAGCCTTAGGGGCATTTGGAGGCGGTGTTAGCCTGTGGGGGGGGGGTGGGGAATTGTTGCTATTCCTTATAATACCAGTGATGTTGTTAACTACTCACTTTCCAAAAAAGATCTAAAAACTAACAGGTACCTAATCAACTCTGCTTTTGAAAAAAGTGAAAAAGAGTGAAGTTTGCAGGCGCGAATTCCAATGTCAGAGGCAGAACTCAGCCCGGTCAACCCGCCCCTGAGTTTTTCCCTCTCTACCCTCATGCGTCAGGAGCTTCACACTGAAGGATATTGTTTTGTTTCTACTGCAGGTAGAACCAGGAGACCCCAATTTGTCCCACCCACAGCAATAACAGCAGTTGCTACTTATTTAGCCTCTCTGTGCGCCAAGCACTGCGTTAAGCATTTACCTGTATTAACTCCTTAAACTTCACAGAATCCTGTGAGGCAGACACATTGTGGTCATTTCACAGAGAAGGCAACTGAGGGGCTAAGTCACTGCCGAGGTCACTCTGCTGGAAAGGGGCCACGTGAGGATGCACGCCCAGGCAGGTCACCCCGCATCTGCTCCCCCTCCTCTGCGCCTTCCTGCTCCTGGCTCGGCTCCAAGGAACCCGCCCCCCGCCTCACCTGTTCTTCCAGCTGCCGGGGTGGATGTGCTTAGACTTGTTTGATACGCGCTCTGGATCCTCTCACAATTTCACCCAAGTCCTGAGTCCAGGGGCGGGGGTTCAGGCAACAGCCACAGAGCATCCCTTCAGCAAATCTGTACCGAGTCCCTCCTGGGCCCAAAGCACAGGCTGAGTCCCAGTCCTCGTGCACACCTCCATGGAACTCCAAGTATCCTCAGGGCTGGAGTGTACTCACACATTATTTTTCTCTCCCTCCCCAGAGCTACAGCCCTCGATCACTACTCCAAAGACCTTGTCACCATCCTCTCTCCTAGCACTGAGCGCATGTCCCCTCCCTGACGGGTGTTTATCTGTTCTCCTCTGCTTCTGCTCTGGAAAGCGGGAGTTTTGTCCTCAACGCATGGAACCTGCTTGGCGTGTGGTTGTTGTTCAATCAATGCTTAGGAACCGTAGAAGCTCATGCCCTGCATTGTCCTTCCAGTTGGAGCTGAACAGGGACGGTTTACACTTGCACGGAGAGAGAAGCTTCCTAATAGAGCAAGCCCTGTGAAGGTATAGACAGGGGGCGCCTGCCCACACCCGTGCCGTGCTCAGTCGCTGCACAGCTGTGGCACCTTGGGGTCGTTGCTTGCCCTGAGTTTCGGTTTCCTCGCTCAGGGACACCCCCTTGAGTCCCCCATCTTCACCCCAAAGAGAAGGGCTGCCATGGGGATTTTTCGCTGCGTTTGTTTTACCTGAGTCTGAAAATGTAGTCTGAACCTCCTCTTCACCCAATTCCACAGTCACACCTCCCTCCCCGCTTCCCAAGCTCCTGCCTTACCTGGAACATCAATGTATTTCAAGTAGGAAACAGCTGATACAGAGAGGTGTCACCTGAGGTGGCAATTATGCGGGCAGCTTGATGCAAATGGGAGGGAAGGACAAAAATAACGTGGTGTTAGCTAATGGGGCTCACGTGCACTTCCCGCGCCTGCTTAGTTTGCCCCGTTTGTAGCCAGGTGGGCTGTGCGCAGAGTCCCGGTAAGGCTTACGTCAGAGTTAGGCTTTCTGGAAAAGGATATAAACGGAAAAATAACCTGCAGGTGATGGTTCTGATTTTCAGCAGCGATGTGAGATTTTTGCCGCCTTCAGCGTCTCGCACTCCCCCATCTGTCCACCCCACACCTAAAAACCAGGGGGCTCTGGAAGCAGGAGGGTGCTCACGGGAACCAGTTTATGGTTGGAGCGACTTCTGCTCCTCACATTCGTGGGTTCCAATCTCGGTGCCGCCGTGACATTCAGAACGCATTGATCCTTCCTTTTGTCCGGATGCTGGGTTTAAGACGGTGTTGCAAAGGCTCATAGGGGGCAGTTGGCGGGCGTCCACGAGGCCACCCTGTCATGGTCAGGTGCGTGAGCCTTTCCCTGCTCTATTCTTCCTCCTCCAGGAAGCAGCGGGGATTGCCATCCATCCCCAGAAAGGAGGCTGTGAGCTTCCCAACGCTAAGCCCTGCATGTGTGTGCCTTACAGCGTGTGCAGGCACTGTGACCACGCCACCAGAATGCACCGCCTCCTGCATGGACAGCACCTCCTATGCCGACGTTAAGCAGTGTGGGCACATACAGGCTGGGCAAAAGTAGGTTTACAGTCATGAGTACGTGAGCCAGTTTATTTTTGTATTATTATTTATTAACTATTGTAGTATTTATCATTATTGCTAACCTACTTTCGCCCACCCCTGTACTGTTTATTTTCATGGTGTTAGGAAAAATAGAACTAGCTGATCAAATCTGTGATGGGTATTATTGCCTGAAGTTGTGCTAGAATTTACAACATGATTTTTTTTAATTAAGAAAAGAATAGTATGGCGGTATTTGTCTAGGGCAGGAGTGTTAAACTCGTTTTCACCGGAGGCCACATCAGCCTCAAGGTTGCCTTCAAAGGGCCAAAATAATTTTAGGACTATATAAATGGAACTACTCATTAACTGTTAAGGAGTTGAAATTACACTCAGCCCTTTGAAGGCAACCGCAAGGCTGATGTGGCCCCCGGTGAGAATGAGTTTGACACCCCGGGTCTAAGGCATAACTCACGCAGTCATTTTTGGTACAAGTGACTGCAGTTGGAGGAACCAGACTAGAACGTGGGCATTTTAAAAGCTACCAAGCACGAAGTCTTTCCTCCTGAGCTCCTCCCCCACCCGCACCCCTACCCCACATTTATCTGCCCTGCTTCTGGAAGAATGGAATAAAAAACATCAGTGTACCTCCAAATCACTTTGGGACGCCCTCATATGTAGTTCCCTCATGCTCTTCCCACGAGAGTCTAAGTCAGCGGGTTTCAGGTGAGGCTGTGGAATTTGCATTTTTAATAAGCTACCCAGGTGGGTTGGTGGTAGGTCTTAAGACCTTACTTCTCAAAGCCCTACCTCGGGGGAGGAGCTCCCAGACAAAGATGGCTCTACCCCGGCACAGAATGCTCACGTTCGTTTTCCCGCCAGTGATACATGCCTGCTCGCTGGGAATAAAATCTCATAAACCTAATTTAATTGCTAAGCGATGCTTCCTCTTGAAAACCACTTGTACGAGCCCCTGCAGGGGCTGCTCGGGATTTCTCCTCCTTGGCACGGCTGACGTTGGGGGCTGGCTGATTATCTGTGGGGGTGGGTTCTCCTCGCATCCTCGGACGTGTAGCAGCATCGCTGGCCTCCGCCCACTAGATGCTGGCAGCACACCCCGTGTCCCCACTGTTGTGACAACCAGAAATGTCTGAGGACATCGCCGAATGTCCCCTAGGAGCAAAACCATCCGCTGTTGAGAACCACTGGGCCAAACTGGTCACTTAACTCCACTTGGATAAGCCTCTCAAGCCATCACTGGATTCAGAAAAGGCAGTCCAAAGGGATTGGCTAACCCTCCACTACTAGGGCTATTCTGCATAAGAACTCGGGTGCCCAGATGTGAAAAATGTGCTTCAGTAGAAATTAATCAAGATATTATGAATCAGTGTCACCCCAATAAGTTTAATGTTTTAAAAAGAAATTATGCAGCCCTGCTGGGTGGCTCAGCTGGTTGGATTATCATCCCATACACCAAAAAGCTGCAGGTTCGATCCCCGGTTGGGGCACGCAGGGCAGGCAACCGATCAATGTTGCCCTTTCACTTCTTTCTTTCTCTCTCTCCCCCTCCCCCTTCCTCTCTCTAAAATCAATAAATTCAATAAACATATCCTCAGATCAGGAATTTTTTAGGAAATTATTCATAGCTCTCTCACCCTTGATTGTATATGCTATGCATGAAACTGAATGAGTAGCTTGGCATAAACCTGCTTTGGATCACCTGCTAATTCAAGGGACCTCATGGAATCAGAATGCAGCTCATAAACTGCCCATCCAGGTGAGTTCAACTGATCCAACATGTGTTGCAGGCTTGCTGTCCGCCGGGCATTGCAGTAGCTGGTGAGGACAGAAAATGAGTAAGATGAGGTTCTTACCCTCAGCAGGCATAGAAGGAGTCAGGCAAGTACCCCAAAAGAAATGTCAACCCGAGTCCTACATCCAGCCAAAAAAAAAAATAGATAGATACTCTCCTTCAGGAATGAAAGGGAAATTAAAACATTCTCAGATAAAGGAAAACTAAGAGAAGTTGTTACCAGCAGACCTACCCTAAAGAATTGCTGAAGGACACTCCCTAGACGGAAAGAAAGTGGTAGAGAAGGAACTCGGGAACCTCTGGAAGACAGAGAGAATACAACACTGTCTTCTCCTCTGCTGCCCGTCTGGAAGGAAAAGCACCACGAAAAGCAAAGCAGAGCCATTTTGCAAAGGGAGCTAGTCTGAGTCTCAAGGACCCTATGAGAGGGAGAGGGAGATGACGTGGTTTCCTTCCAGGGCGGAAAAGTGGTCTGAAGACACACTCTGCAGTTTATATGCTCAACCCCTTGTTGTCGGGATGAGTCTGATGAGTGATTGTTGCTAGAACCAAGTGTTCGCCTGCCCAGCCGCCTCCCTTCTCTAGGTCAGGCTTCAACGCCATGGCTCCTCCGGGAAACCTGAAACACAGCCCGAATGACCTCATTGTGCACCACGAGGTTTCCTGCAAGAACTGGGCCTCCGTTAGGGAATGAGACAGAAAATGGGAAAAGTGTGGAGCAGATACTACCGTCCATCTGAAGCCAAGGTCAGTCTTGGGTTAGGTGACCACACCTGGGCCGTGAAAATCACCAGTTTTCCTGAAGGTCAGGACACGGAAGCGGCGTTAACGCAGCTCTTTGAAGTGAGCACGAAGTTGCAACAGGAGCTGCGTGGAAGCCGTCAGTGAAGTCAAGCCGGGTAAGAAGGCTAAAAATGAGCTGTTACTGAGCGCTTACATCTCACACATCTGGTACACTTACAGTGTGTTTGGTGCAGAACTGATGAGAAGCTGGAGGCAAGGCTCGTGCTACATTCAGACAACGACATCTGTGCCAGAGGGGAAGCGAGGATCGCTCCTTGTACGCGGATGTGGAAGGAGAACTGTGACACGTGGTTCAGTGAAAAGCTCAGGACACCGAATCATGCATCCAGTATAATCTCTTTGTGGGAAAATTAGGGCCACGTGTGGGTGTGTTGGTGCAGGGGCAAAGGATACACATCAAACTGCTGAAAGCAGTGACTTCTGAGGGATGGAGACAGAGAAGCAAAGGTGGGAGATACTTTGAACACCCCTGTACCCTTTAGATTTTCGTGAATGTCATTATGTTGCTTGTGAAATTAAAAAATTGTAAATGGTTTCAACATAAAGGGGACAAAGAGCCTGAAGACCTACCCCATCCCAGAGGCCCATCATCAACTTGCTTAAACACCTCTGGGCCTGTCTCCTCAAAATGGGAAACTTCCCAGGAGCGTTGGGAAAATGGGAGGTGCCCGGCCAACATGGGGTCAGTTCTGCCCTGGCCTTTGTCAGGATGCCCAAGCCACTGAGTCAGGTCGGAGGACATCGCCCCATCTAGGAGATCACTGATGACACCGGTTCATAAAAGTATTTCAGTTTCCAGTGTACGATTCTCTGATACAGCATTTATCATATCAACTAGTATTGCCCCCATATATTTAACTTAAAAAATAAAGCAAATATCGCAATAAAAATTAATGATGATATTGTCAAAAAGAAAATGGCTAATGACACCTACCTTGTAAGGATGTTGTGAGGATTCAGTGAGATCAAAGATGTATAAAGTGCCTCGGTACCACGCCCAGCAGAGAGCCCTGCGGAAGGAAGGCACGTGAGGGAGCATTCCAGAAGTGTGGGGGTGGGGCCGGTTACCTATTTCCAATGCCTGTTGCTGCCTCTCCCAAATAGGTGATCTACACACAGCTAAGGGGTTCGCCCAGGTAACAACCTAATGGGAAGACAGCTGCAAAGGACAGAAGACCCACCTACCTACCTGCCCTGTGACCCTATAATTTAGTTCATGGAGGGTCATGGGTTAGACATCAGTGAAACTGGGACGGTAAACCTCACCCCCTCAGTCTGGCAGGGCTGCTGTGGACACAAATGTGAAGGCGAGCACCGTGTAAATGAGTGTGAGAGCATCGTGTAAACCGTAAAGCCCTGTCTTCGGGGGAAACCCTGGTTACCATCATCTCCCCATTGATCTGACCTGAAACTGTAAGAACTATCCGTTTCGCTCATGAACCTTGCTTTCAAGCATCAGACACTTCTGCCCCAAAATTAATATTTCGGCTGTGGGTAGGGGATAACTACGAAGCAGGAAACCACAGGGAAATCTTGTACCTTCCAAAAAGAAGGCGGTTCTTGGCGTTGGTTTCAAAAGGAGATGTTTGGCTCCGGTCTGAGCTGGGCAGCTTCCTGGGCCGACCTGAACTCTCTCGGCAGCTGGAAACTCGCCTTCCCCCAGGGCCGGGGGGTCAATCACCTTCCCAATCTTCCTTTGTGACTTCCTGTCTTCCATCCATGTCGCTTAGTTCTAACTTGTTCTGTAATTTCAAGCTTCTTTCGCCGGGTTTCAGAAATCTATAAAGCCGAGCCAATGGGGTTTAGAACTCACCTGCATTGTGGCTTCAAGTTCATCTGATTTGGGCCAAAAGGAGTTAGGTTTGGTTTAAAAAGTGGGATAACTTCGTGAATACTCATTGCTCTTTAGGTTAACTGAAAGACTTCGCATCCCTGGCAGTTTCTGAAAATAGACTAACCACGTCATTCTGACCCACTGGCCTCCAGGGCCTCGGCCGCCGAATAGTCCTCCTCCTGCCTCTCCCGGTCTGTGCCTCCTCGTCTCCACTCACCACGGGCAGCAACCTGGAAGGGCCCAGGCTGTGACACTAATACTCACGCCCTGTGTTCACTCCAGGCTCCCGGGTGACCCATCCACCTCAGCATTCCGTCTCCACGGTCACTCTGTCAGGCAGGACCCTGAATCTCCCCCCAACCGGACTCTTCCAGAGCCTTCTGTTTTACCGGCTCCCGTCCATCTCCCACCGCCGCCAGGATGATCCTTGAAAACATCATGCTTTTCACCTGCTTGCACCTCCCCCTGCTTTCATGGGCTACTGGTTAAGTCCCCAGCAGCTCACCTCCCCCCCAAGTCGTGCACACTCTCAAAACTGGTCAGATCCCACGGTCCTTGTAAGGACACCCCCCACTGCTGCGCCTCTGCCCGGCCGCCTGCACGCCCAGGCCTCCTCCTTCCCCCTCTTGTTCACTGGGCAAACTCCTGCACACTCCTCAAAACCCGGCTCAAGAATCCCCTCCTCAGAGACAGAACTCAAAGCAGGGAAAATCAGAGCTAGGCCAGAGACCGGAGGGATCTAGAAATAACGATGACGGCTTTCTGAAACTCAGAGCCCTGCCCTTGGCCCGTCGCCTTATCTAAGTCAGTCCCCACCCAACTCCGAAGGTCGGTCCTGTGTTACCCTGGTGTTGCTGATGAGGACACGGGAGTGGAGAGCTAAGTGACTTGCCCGACGTCGCACGGCCAGGCTGTAGCAGAGCTGGAGCGTGAGCTCCAGGCTGTCTGGTCGACGCTTGCGTGGCGGTCAGCTGCCACGTTCGGCCGGTGCGGGCAACCCAGCTGCCGGCCACGGTGCGTCGGGGCGGTGTGAAGTCCTCTGGTAGGCTGGGCCGGCTGCGTGATTCGTGGGCCCTGGGGGGACATGAAAACGCAGGGCCCCTCCTCAGGAAGGAAACGTTCTCCTTTTGTCTGCAGTCCCTCGGCCGTCACAGTGTTTTCTATTTGCCATCTAATGTCACGCTGCCTCAGACATGCGGGTCTTTCTGAGGGAGGTGGCAGACCTTGTGGGCTACTCTGACATGCCACATGACTGTGACCCTCCCTGAGCCACCGCCCAGCCCCCCAAGATGGGAGTAAGGAGACAGCAGCCCTCACTGGCTGGGGGCAGCAAGTGGGTGACTTGGAGCCCAGGGAGTGGAGCTGTGTGTCCCATCCCCCCTTACTCACAAAATACGAATTCAAAGATAAAACCATCTGGAATTCCAAGACGGCGACTGCACAGCACCAAGGCCCAGGCGCGGGGCCCCTTCCGAGCACGGCCCTGTCCACCGAGTAGGTCGGTCTCTGTTACTAGGCCAGGACAGCAAGTGTTTTTGAAATGAAACAGAAACAGTAGAAGATGTTACAAAACACCCTGCGCAGTGAGGGGGGAGTATTATTTTGTCTACTTTGTTTTTATATGTAGGTCTACGCACACCCAGGATTGCCACATGCAACGTGTTTGCTGCTGTGAGCCTCGGTCAAAAACGTCTGCAATCCAGGGGGCCCCATCCAGTCAGCTGTGGGGCTGCTTGGTGGGGTCTCTGGCTGCCGAAGGAGGAAAGGGGCTTTGCCAAGGTCAAGGGTGGGGGGCGAGGAGTGCCGGTGTGGGTGCACGGAGTCGCAGGGACCAGCAGGCCAGCATCTCCTCAACCCCTCCCTGTCCCTCGCAGTAACACACACACACACTCACACACACTCTCACATGATGACGGCATGCGTTCCAGCGGGCACAACCTTGACTCAGGCAGCTGTTTTGAAAATACTGTGCCCTTTCAGTGTGGACTGCCAGCGTGCAACGTGGCCTCTGAGCTGGCGTGGGCCCTGACCCCCAGTGACAGGCGCGGTCTGGGCGGGACTGGCAGATGCATCTCCAGGCAGAAATGGAAAATCCAGTCTGAGGTGTGCACCGGCGCCCTGCTGGTCTGAGCCCTCGGCACCGGGGCGCCGAGAGCCTGCCCTTCCAGGGCTGCTTCCAAGGGCCGGCTTGTGGCATCGTGGAGGCAGCTGTGTGCGACAGCATGGCCACTGGGTACTAGTGATGGACAGGTGATGGGGGGTCAGCTGGGTGGCCAGTCTCCCCCTTGCAGAGCTTGGTGGATGGCACTGAGCCACAAATCCAGGTACCCTTTCATCAGCCCTGCTGTGTACCCCGGTCTGCCAAGGGCCCCCAGGCCTTGTCTCCTGAGTACCAGCAGCCCTTTGCAGAGGCCTCCTTGTTTCCATTTTGCAGATGCAGAAACTGAGGCTTAGAGGGTCTACAGGGCTTGCCCAAGGCCACATACTCATTCATTACCAAATGTGAAAGCACCTCCTATGTGCCAGGTCCTCAGAAGGCAACAGTGGGTGAAACAAAGGGGGGGTCCTAGCCCTTGTAAACCTGAGAGTCTAGAAGGAACCGAAAAGAGATGGAAACCCAAATTTTGTCAACATATTAGCTCTATTGATTATACTCATGTGCCATGTAATTCACACACTGAAGTGTAACAGTCCGCAGTTTTTAGTGTGTTTACAGAGTTGTGCAGCCGCCACCACAACTAGGACCTTTTCCATCCCCTCAGAAGAAACCTTGTGCCAGTTCTCGCCACTCCCCGGTCCCTACAGCCCCCTCCTCCCCCAGCTCTGGGCCACCCTCTCCTACTTCCCGTCTCTGTAGACGCGCGTGCTCGGGGCGCCGCGTGTGGATGAAGGCGCAGTTTGTCGTCTTTCGTGACTGGTTTATTTCACTCAGCAGAATGTTGTCAAGGCTCGTACATGCGGTCGCTTGTCAGCATTCCTTGTGCCAAGTAGGATCCCACGGTATGGATAAGCCATATTTTGTTTATCTATACATCGGTTGACAGGCATTTCCACTTTGTGACTGTTATAAAAAGTGTTGCTATGAACATTCATGTGCAAGTGTCTGCGTGGCAGGAACCCACGTTCGAACCCACTTCTGCCCGTCTCTCAGCCCAAGCACTGCACCCCTCTGTGCCTCCTGGGCCCCAAAAGACCGTGCCTCCGTGAGCCCGCCTGCCTCAGAGCGAGGCGCGTCCTGAGGGAGAGAATTCCTCCCGAACCGCGGCCTGGGCTGAGCCTGGTGGGTTTCTCAGCAGACGTGAGGCTCCCTCTGAATGCCTGGGAGTGGAGCAGTTGAGTTCTCCAGCCATTGTGTCACTGCTCATCTTGCCCCTCGTGACAGAGCAGAGGCAGAGGCCTTGTGTCTGTAGCAGCCCTGCCCTCGGGGGACCCAGGGGACTAAGTGAGAGCACGGGGCAGCGTCAGCAGTGGAGTGAATGCGGTGTTCGTCTGGCCTGGACTTGCTCGCTGACCACAGGGCGTGCTCTTCGAATCACTCACGGCTCCTTCCTGAGCCAATCACCTCTTAAGCTGGTTCTCTTATAACAAAAAGATTTTGTGACGCTATCAATCACTGATAGAACAAGAGGACGTATGCATACAGCCCAGCAAGCTCTACCACGTCAGTGGGTGAATCCATCCTGTAACTGTGGCCTAAATGAGCACAGCTGAGTCCTGGGGCAAGCCTTTCCTGATCTCCACCCCATAGACCCCACACATGCTATTCCCTGGTTGTCTAGAGTTCTTTACGCTCCCTTAATTCATAGAACTGAATCCATCGTCTCACCTCTGCCTGTGTTCTTATCTGCCTCTTCCCAGGGATCCAGGGATTGTTCATTGTCATATCCCAGTCACCTAGCACAGTGCTCCGCACCTGCAAACAGAGCAGGGAGCTGCTGCTCTCATCCTGCCGCCTGATCCTGGCAGCCAGCTCTCCGCCGGGCCGCCTTGGCCAAAGTGACAGTCGGAGCCAAGAGGGACAGAAGAGTACTGCAGGCTCGAATCCCACAAGCCAGGGTCACCGTAGCCACAAATGGTGACGTGGGGAGAGACTGGGGCAGAGGGGGCAGCAGCCGGAGCAGATGGCGTTCGCCTGCACCTGACAGGCCCAAGGGTCCCCCTGGTTATTTCTCGGCCGCACCTGCAGGCCCTGCTTCAGCCCTGGCCTAGTTTCAAGCTCATCATAACCTTCTGCCGGAGCAAAATGCTCGCCCGTCCCTGGTTCCAGAGACCTGCCCTTTCAGGTCCATCACTAGACATTTTACTGCTTCCAAGATTTGCCACTTACCAAAAACGAAGAAAAGAAAAAGCCCCAACTAACTAAAACTTGCGGCTGATTCTTAAAACAGCAGACGACTCGCTAATAAATCTTACAGGTTAATTCAGATGCTTCGGTCAGCTCCTAGAAAGGGGGTTTTCTGTCCTACCGCTTTTTTTGTCTGAGCTTCATCATCTCTCTCTTGGATTTTTCTGACATTGAGAGGCTGCAATTCAGTTATTCCCAGAGAAACTGCTTTGGGGTGGCACGTCTCTCTAAGACTATTCCTGCTGCGATAAATATTTTATGCTTTTCCCAAAGGGGAACATCTCGCTTTCTCCTCTGCCCTCCCCAAACCTGATGCTGGGCCTGGGCCGTGGCATCTGGCCCCTCACAGCCATGGCGGAGCACCTTCTGCCACACCGGCTCCTGCTGACCGCCCACCTTTCTCAGAGGGGCTGTTAGTGTCTGGAGCCCTCGAGGGCTGGGGCTGCACGCGGAGAGCTCAGTGCTGCAGTCCCCAGGCCTGAGAGAGAATGCAATGACAGCTGCTAGGAACGGGGCCAGGGAGAGCACGCAGGGCTCCTGATGCCCCTTCCAGGGCTTTCTCCTCGTGGGTGAGCATGACAGCAGGCAGCTGCAGCGGGTAACCGAGAGCCTGCCATCCTATGAACACGGCTAAGCGACACCTGAATGCCCCTGAACTTCATCTGCAGCTTTTTCTTCCCACTCAGCTCTGCTTCCCACGGCCTCTCCCACCATCGTGGTGTTTTACAACCCGAAAGGACAGCATGTCCTCTTCCAACTTGGAGATCTCCCCGAGTGCTCCTCCCGGTTCTGTTTGTGGGAAATGGAAAATCGATGGTAAGAAATGTGTTACAGGTCCTGCGCTGACCATTGGGGGAGTTCACTTGGAAAATCGTCCATCTCTCTCTGCTTTGTGCTTCCTCGGCCTTACATTTGCTCTCCCAGAGATGGGGAAATATGTCTGCAAGAAAACCTTTCTTCTCCCAGATCTGAGTGATTAATAGGACCCCGTCCAGGCCTTGGGTTCTAGCAGGGCCGCAGAATTTCTCGGGAGAGCAAATAAAAGCAGAAAAGCCTTCATTAGTGTCTGGTCCGAAGCAGTCTCGCCGTTTCCTCAGCTCCGGTGGAGTCTCGTGTTGCGACGGCAACGAGAAAAGGTCCGCTGCTGGTGGGGCTACTTCTCCCCACCACAAAGTGGTCCGCACACCAAAGAAAGTGAAATGAAGCCTGTGTCGGGCAAGGAAAGGGGGTGGTGGGTCTGTAAGTCTCCAGCTCTCCTGAATGCGGGTTTCGGCGTCGGGGCCTCTCCAGAGATTCAACTCTCTCTCCTCTTCCATCCGTCAGTCCGTCCGTGGCACCAGCAGACTCTGGCCCCCAGGGGCATCCCGCACCGGGCAGGGTGCTGGTGGGGAAGGGCAGACAGGTCTCTTGCCTTGGTGGATTTCAAACCTTGAAGTGCAAACGGCAGGTGTTGGCTCCTCTGTGCCTTTCAGAGCACCGCCTGGCTCTTTTATGAGATGACAGGCTCTTTCATCTCAGCTTTGGCCCCATTTTTCTCCTTCTCAGCAAGGCTCCAAAGACAGGCAACAAGGCGAGAACAAGGAGGGGAGGCTCGTTCGCAGCTGCATCCCTGCTGGGCAGGGCGGCCTGGCCGGTGCATCTTCCAGCCGCGTCCCTTTGAGCCATGGGGGCTGGGAAGGGAGCGCGGGGTTCAGGTGATTTGCTTTGTGCTTCCACCCCAATCCAGTGTGGAGGGGTGTGGGTGCCTTTCTTCTGTTTCTTTTCTTTTAAACCCAGAGGTACTTTTTTGAAGCCCAGGGCCGAGGAGGTAACACACCTCGTACGCTTTAGCTTTGTGTGTATGTGTTCACGCACACCCTTCGTTCTCCGCTCTGTTTGCTCATGATCTTGCTTTTCAGGTTCACTTTCCTTTAAAAGGCCAAAAGGGCTTCCCTTCGCTTGTTCTCAGTGAAGAAAGGGAAGCCTCGGTCCTCTCCTAAGTCCCAATTCCTTCCTTCCTCTGCTCCCTCCTATCATTTAACTGTTTCCTGTGGAGTCCCCCTGCGTGCTGGGTAGGGACTGTGGTGTGAACAACGCAGGGCCCTTGCCCCCAGGAATCACGCTCCTCCCTGCCTGCCTGTCCCCCTCCCTGCCCTCCCAGCTTCATCTCCCACAGGTCTCCTGACCTCCATCCACCCCAAATCCACACCATTCCCTGGCCCCACGTTCCCCGTCGTGCCTCTGTAGTCCGCTCATGCTTCTCCTCTAGTCCGGGATGTCTCTCCTCTTCCAGACCCTCGTCCACAGCTCCCTGGGCTCAACTCTTGTCCCTGTGAAGCCTTCCAGCCCCTCTGCCCCGACGCCAGGCAGCTGACCCCCTTGTGTCTGCACTTGGAGCACTCTTCCCATGCAGCATGACAACTATGGCCTGCGTTGCTCAGGGCTCCCAGCCTTGGGCTCACCTTTGGGTCACTACGCCTAGGGCTTCGTCCCCATCCAGGGTGGTATGGGCTCCAGCCCCTGATCATCTCCGGCCCTCTAACTATTTCCGGGAGTGCTCAGGGAATGCCGTGGTGTTCTTAGCCCTAAGGAGCTGTCGTGAAACCACCCGCCCTTCCCAGAGTTGGGCATCCTGTCCTTGCCCCTCGGAGGCCACACGGCATCTACACTATGCTCTGCCAGAGCCCCTGAGCCCCCACAGCATCCCCTCCCCCACCGCAGTCAAGCCCACAGTGGGCCCTGCTGCAGTGAAGAGACTCTCTCGAACCCCAGCACACACGCACAGATGTGCATTCCACCACAAGGCCCGAACATTCTGCTTCTCGCAGAGATTTTTGTTGCGACAACTCCGTCAGCTTGTACGTGTCCCCTCCTCTTAGAATTAGACTCGGATCCTCGGAACCCGGAGCAAAGGATGACCCGATGAAGGTCAGGCACCGGGCATTTCCTTCCGGTGACAAAGTCGGTGTTCTGCAGGCAGGGTGTGTGCCTTCCCTGGGCACATCACTTCCCAATCCACCCCTTAGGCCTTGGAATTAAGAAAATCACCGACAGCCCTGTCCTGCCAGAATTCCAAATGTGCCTTGACGTGTCTGAATCCTAAAACAAACCGGACCTAGGCCTAGGAGGCGCACACACTCTCATTTCCCAGCCCGGCCCAGAGCAGATGGAGCTGTCAGTCACAGCGCAGTCTCCGCCCAGGGAAGCCACTGGGACTCCTCCCCCCCGCGCCAGTGTGAAGGCACCACGCGGAGCACACCTCTCCTCTGAGGGCTTTCAGGGCCCCCTTGTTGGAGATGACCCCCCTTTCGTTCACCTTTAGAGCCCTCAGGACCCCGCTCGTCTCGTCTGGACTCCTCCAGGTGGCGACAGCAGAACTGATGTCCAGCCTGAGCACTCAGGCTCTTGACTCAGGCCCTCGCCGCTCCAGGGGCCCCTTATTAACCACGTCGAGCCCTCGCACTCCTGTGCAGGAAGAACCACTCTCCCCCCATTTTACAGATGGGGGACCTGAGACACAGGAATCCTGCCCTTCCCGGGCCAGGAACTGCGGCCTGCACGCCCGGGTCCCTTCGGTCATCCAGCCAGCGTTTTATCGGGCAGCCAGTAGACCGCCGAGGGCCCGGGGGACAGAAGCAGATCCCAGCGCACTGCCTGGGGGTCGCCCCTAAGAAATCGTGTATTTTGAGCACAGTTTTCATGGAGGGAGAGGAGGGTGGGAGCTAAATCCAAGAACGGGCAGCTGAACCGGAGACCGAGAGAGTGAGCTCATTCACGGAGTTTTAAACGAATGGGCAGGGCAAGAATAAAGCTGGAATCTGACGAAGGTCTTTTATTCCCCGACAACCCTCGCTGTTCTTGTGGGAGCAAACTCCTCCCTCTCTAGCACCCCCACGCTCAGCTGATGGCACCAGAATTTGTGAAGGATCCTAAGCCACCTGGGGTGTGGGTGGGTGCTAGCAGGGGGGACCCTCGCCTTCCATCCCCCTCGGCCTCAGTGTGTGGCAGGCAGTCCTCGAGGTAGGGCCATCGCCCCCAGGCCCAGTGCTGTCACTTGTGATGAACCCAGGTAGTTGAATAACCACCACCAAAGTCAAGATGTAGAACAATTCCGTCACCCCCAAAATGCTCTTGTGCTCTGAAGGTAACCTCCACCCCCAGCCTCTGCAAACCACTGGTTTTTGTCTAACTTTGCCTTTCTAGACATCAGATAAATGGAATCATATGGTGTGTTGTAACCTCTTTTTTTTAGTTAACATTACATGAGGGTGTTCCCATGTCCTATGTTCTCCGAACGGATGATTTTTCAGTGGCTGCCAGGCCCTCTCCCTCCCGCGTGCTCCCCACTGCACCGCAGCGGCAGCCTCTTGGAGAATAGAAATGAGAGGTGGAAGGTCACGTTAGAAAGAACAAGGTCAGGATGGACCTGCTTAGTGCTGGTCAGCCTTGATAGGAGGTGCTGGCTGTTTGGCCTTCGGGCCAAAGTGGCCGAGCTCCACGGAGGCACACGAGACAGTGCCAGACCACAGTCTGTGACACGGCCGTGTGCGCCCAGCTCTACGCCAGCAGACGCGGCACCCGCTGGATTCATGGGTTCAGGTCCAGGGTTTCCTCCAGGAAATGGGGGGAAGAACGTTCGCCCAGGGCCACTGTGAGGAGGAAAGGAGCGAGTGTGTGCGAAGGTGGGGACCACGGGGCCCACCCAGCCTCCGGGCTGGTTTCCTGCCGGTCCTCACCCTCCTCCCCTCCCGCTGGGTGCTGCGCTGTCAGCACGTCTTCCTGCGCGGTCCCCGCACGCTCTTCTCCCTCCTCCTGGGTCCTGCTTAGACCGCTCCCAGCAAAGCAGAGGCAGTATCCTAGTGCGTTGCTATGGAAAGAATGCAACCTCGCTCGCAAGTTCATGAAAAAAAAAAGAAGAAAGAAAGGAAAGGAGAGAAAAAAAAAATAGGACAAGCCGGATTTTTTTTAAGTATTACGAAACTGGAAGGAAAACTGTTCCACCACTAAATATACCCACTTACAGAGTCAGCAGACGTTGGGGCTCACACGGCGTCCGTCTGTCAGTCCCACAGAACTCTGCGGAACTCTGAGAGGCCGTGTGGGATTTCCAGGTTGGTGTCTGCAATCTTCCCTGTTGACCAAACGGACGACAAGGCAGCCACCCAAGGGGGACTTTTGCGTAACTAGACTACAGTTTATATATATCTTTTACAGGCCTTCCTCTGTTCCCTTCCCCCCCCATTTCCTGTGTCAGGTCACCCCAACTTTGAGCCTCTTGGGTTCCTCCAAAAGCCAGGCCTTGGAGCCCAGGTTCGAACCCCAGCTCTGTTGGGACGAGCTCTGGTCCTTGAGCACGTTGGGCAATATCTCTGAGCTGCAGTCCCCATGTTTGTGAACACCAGCTTTCAGGGTTTTGTGAAGCACCTGGCCCAGTGGCCAGCACGGAGCTCTTAGCAGTAGTGTTGTGTAATAGAGACTCTCTTGCCCTCTGGTCGTGTTCTTTCTACCTGCCCCAGGGGCGATCAGGGGCTGTAGAGGGGGCAGTTCAGCTTATGTCTGTCATCCTGCCGACAGAACCCGCCAGGGGGCCCCATCAGGGGTGGACGCCACCTCAGCCTCAGCATCCTTCATTCATCCTTAAAAGTACGTGTCAGTCTTGAAGTCCAGATGCAGAGCGTCTTCTAAACTCTTGGTTGATGTCTTGGGTCTGCCTTTGGTCTGGTAACTCTTACTACCTAACAACAACACCCAAACTTGGGTATTTCAAACAGAAATTGATAATAACTCACAATTCTACGAGTGCAAGTTGAGACAATGTGTCACAGTTAGGGCTTGCCTCCTATCCAAGATCTTCTGGGGTCCCCTGTGGAGGTGACTGAAAGCAATGGGACTGGACCAGTGGCGGCAGGGGGGGAGGGGCGTGGTGGCTGAGCATCTCTGTCCAGGTGGGCAGCTTGGGTTTCCTCGCAGTGCGGCGGCCTTGGGGTAGGCACACTTCTTACATGGTGGCCCAGGGCTCCAAGGTGACAGGCCTTGGCCCAGAGCTGTCATAGTGTCTCTTCCGCCACATTCTACTGGTCAGAGCAGTCACAAAGGAAGCCTGGCTTTAAGGGGAGCGAGCATGAGGGCATGGACCCCACCTCTTCATGGGAGAAGTGTCGAAGAATTTGTGGCCATTTTTAATCTGCCACACTGTGCACCCCCAAACCTCTGCCCCTGCCTGCCTGCTTGCCCTAGAAGGAAAGTCCGAGAAGCTGATGGTGGGGCCTGAGAGCAGAACCAAAGGCAGGACCGACGTCTCTGACCACGGGTGAACATGGAGTTCAGAGAGCGCATGTTTCAGAGTGGCTGGCGGCTTGAAGAGTTAGGTTCAAGCCAGGATCTCGGGACGGCCCCTAATCGTACGTGCTCCCAGCGTGCCCTCGGACAGATTCCTCAGCCAGCCGCCGTTCCTCTTGAGCGTAAGTGCCACGTGTTCACACGTCAGGTTTGCTGACCTGAGGCATTCCCGTTCCAAGTCGCTGTGCTCTTTCCTGGTGAAAGATGAGCCAGACTCTCCGCAATGGCAGAATCAGCCAGGCCAGCTTCACCAGGCCAGGGCTGCTGCAGAGAAGGGCCCGCGCTGGGCGGTGCGTTCCTTTCCTAGGGCTGCCACCACAAAGCACCAGCTGGACGGCTCCAGTGACAGAGATGTGTTGTCTCTCAGTTCTGGAGGCCAGGAGTCTGAATCCTGCTGGGCGGGGCCCTGCCCCTTCCCAGGATGCTGTCCAGACCTGTCTGCTAGCTTCTGGTAGCCTCGGGCGCTCCTTGGCTTTGCCAGGTGGCCGTCTTCTCCCTGTGTCTCTTCACGCCATCTTCCCTCTGTGTGCACCCGTCTCTGCATCCAAATTTCCCCTTTTATGAGGACATCAGTCGTATTGGATGAGGGCTCACCCTAATGACCGCATTTTAACTGGAGTACCTCCTAAAGATCCTATCTCCACATACGCTCACATTCTGAAGTACTGGGTGTTAGGACTTCAGTATATCTTCTTGGGGGGACACAATTCAACCCACAACAGGTGGTGAGCAAAGATGGACTTGGGCCAGTGCCTGACCCCATGTCCTTTCACATCTAGTCTCTTTCTGTCTGTCTCTAGGGGTCATGACCAGTCCTCCAAAGTAAAAGCTCCAGAGGGCGGTATTCCCAGTGCCTAGAATGTACCAAGGACCTAATATATGCCCTTGGTACATTTGTTATTTATTTATTGAATGAATGAATGAATGAATGAACCAGTCAACTAATCAATGAACAGCCAGTGACCCAGACAGAGAGAGCAGAAGAGCCCCCCGTGCCCCATATCCTGTAGTTGATCCTAAGTGGCTGGGTAGCTGGGGGTCTCTGAGTGCTTATAGCTGTGGTTACTCTGCTGCTGACAATACAGGAGTATTAACAGACTTCTGGTCCTGCTTTGAAGTTGAGTCAGCAATATCCTGCCATTAAGAAAAATACAAGGGAGACTGTGTAACTTACTGCACCGTCAGCTGTTACGGGAACTCCTAGAGAGAGCACTGATTTGTTGTCCCCCTTGAAATCAAATAATTGCCAAATGAGGTTCTCAGTGGGCCTGTCTTCTGTGAGTTGCATGGGACACCGAGGAAGTGAGCGGCTGGAGGGTAAAGAAGCAGGTGTGAATGATGTTCATGGACTGAGTGAATATCTGTTGAGCACCGACTGAGCAGGCTCAGGGCAGTGGGTCTCCTCCCACCGAGGTCCTGGTCCAGAATGAGCCCCTGACACCTAAGACACCCAGACAGGTAACTGTGACAGCCCTGGGGAAAGTTCGCGGTGCGTTCTTTGAGAGTGGGGGAGGGAGCAAACAATCTGGCAGGGGAATCGGACAGATTCTCGTGAGAGAAGGGATTCGAGCTGGTTTTGGAAGACAGGCTGAGTTTGAAAGGAAGATTTTAAAGAGAGAGAGAGCCTTCCAGACAGAACTGCGTGGACAAGGCCTGGCGGTGGGGGTGCGCAGGGCGGGGTAGAAACAGCGAGTGCACCTCGGGGTGGGTCAGAAGCTTAGACGGTATCGGTAGGGCCTGAGGATGACACGGAGGGATTTGGACAAGATGTGGGGAGCGCTAGGGGGCCAGAGCGGGGTTTAGCCAGGGAGTGGTCCTCCAAGGTCCATTTTTCAGGCAGAACACAAGGCAGCCATTTGGACTGCGCCCAAGAGCCCAGTGGCCGTGTACGGGAGGTAGCCTGCAGGCCCCTGTGACCATATGATTTCACTGTCGCACAGGAGACACAGGAGCAAGGCCTGGCCTGGGACAATGGTGTGGGATGGAGCGGAGAACACAAACAGAATAAGCAGTTCTTCCTGACCACGGCTCAAGTGGGAACACAGCCCAGATTTATGACCCCACCCAGCAGGGGAGCAGAATGAGAGTAACCCCCACCTCAGCCTGAGCGGCATAGAATGTCACCCGTGCTCCCGGGCCCCCCAGAAGTGGCTGGCCTGAGACCAGCCAGCGCTCATCAAACTGGACCCCACATTGGGGTTGAGCTTAAAAAGTACGGGTGCTTGGGCCCCACCCCCAGAGAGTCTGGCACGGGGTGCAGCCTGAGCCCTGGGGTATTTGAGAGCGCCCCTGCCCTGGCGAAGCGCCTTCCCTAACAAAGTCAGGCTGTCCGGCTGCTGTCTGTTTGTCAGGGGCCACTCACGTGTGTGATTTCTTCAATAAAGGCTATGTCCGGCACTAGATCGCCATGGGAGTGGGAATTGTTTTCATTTCTTGTGGCTGCTGAAACCGTCTTCAAAAGGTCACTCTGCCGTCCTAACAAGCCAGCCGCCTCAGGGCCGCGGGGAAAGGAGCACCGCAGAACCCCGTGGCCCCTTGCGGCACTCCGTGGTGGTGGTTCGCGCCCCGGGCCGTGTGCGCCTCGCGCGCGGGACCACCTCTGAACCGGCCGAGTGTGTTAGCTTTCATCCCGCCGGTCCCAGGGGCCTCCCAGGAGGCCATGGTGTCGCTGTGGCCACACTCCCTGTGCCAGGTCCAGGGGACAGTCCGTCTCCTGGCCTTCTCCAGCTTCCAGCCGCCGCCTGCGTCCCTGGTCTGCAGCGCCGTCTTCCATCCTTTCTTTAAATTCTATTTTATGGATGGTGCTGGGACAGGTATTCTTCCATCTTCAAAGCACATCACCCCGATCTCCGCTTCCATCACCACGTCGCCCCCTCCTCATCTGTGGCCACATCTCCCTCCGCCTGCCTCTTGTTTCAGAGGACTTTAAATTTTGTTTTTCAGTTACAGTTTATATTCACGTTATTTTGCATTAGTTTCAGGTGTACAGCATAGTCGTCAGACAGTCATATACTTTGCAAAGTGTTCCCCCTGATATTTCCAGTGCCCACCTGGCACCATCTGATTTCACTTATACGTGGAACCTAAAGAATGAGTAAATGAACAAACAAAATTGAAACAGACTCACAGACACAGACAGCAGGCTGGTGGCTGCCACAGGGGAGGGGTTGGGGGACCAGGTGAGAGAGGTGAAGGGCTTAAGAAGTACAGATTGGTAGTTACAAAGCAGTCCCAGGGATGCAAAGTACAGCAGAGGGAATATAGTCAATAATCTGCCTGCTGCTCTTAAGGACACCTGTGATTATGTTAAGTCCCACCTGGATAATCCATCTCAAGATCCTTAATCCCATCATCAAATTCCCTTTAGCCACATAGGGTCACATACACATGTTCCAGAGACTAGGAGCAGAGACTAGGAGCA
Source organism: Trachops cirrhosus (assembly GCA_028533065.1). Classification (NCBI taxonomy): domain Eukaryota; kingdom Metazoa; phylum Chordata; class Mammalia; order Chiroptera; family Phyllostomidae; genus Trachops; species Trachops cirrhosus. The sequence goes on from CM052544.1 coordinate 114,303,377, forward strand.
GAGACTAGGGGTTCGTTATTCTGCCTGCTACCCCCTGGGTCCTGTGCACAGAGATGAGAAATACGGCCCCTGGTTGTGGTTTAAATGTCTGCCGTTTCTGTCTGGGATCGAACTGGCGTGGATGAAGGGCTCTGTGGAGGACATTGTACCAGAGAGTACACGTAAACCTTTCGCCTTTATCCCAGGCTTTGAGGTGAAAGCAAGTCTCTTCGAAGTAGAGATAAAAGGGGTTCAAGAGACAGCTGTGGGTTTGGGAGAGCAAAGGATGGGCTGGAGGGCTGGAGGGAAGGCAGGGGACAGAAGGGAGAGCGGGAGCTGACACACAGAAGCAGCAACTGCTGCAAAGCCCCGTCTCGCCCAGCGCCGGGCCTTGGGGAATAGAGAAACCTCGCTCCTCTCTGGGCTCCGGAAAGACGAAGTATGTGTGCATCGCCCAAGGAATGAAAGGGAAAGGTCACTCGGGACTTGTCGATACGATAAATCCCTCCAGTCTCGCAGCCTCTCTAAATGTTTTGATAGCAGAATTTGATGGCTTGTAAATCAGAGTAGGCCCATCTTAAACATCTGATAACACCTTATTTATTTATGTATGTGACACAGAAAACCAGAGTTCATTTCTTTTTCTTTCCGTCTCAGCAAGATTTCTCTTTTCCGCTTTCAGAAACATGGCTCTTCTCCCAGCCCTGGTTTTCTGTGTGCGGTGGGGAGGGGGGGTCTGTGTGTGGTGGCGGCTCTTAGGATTCTTTTTACGCAGAATAAGAAAGGATGCTTTGCCTTAGAGGAAATGATAATTAACTGCAAAAATAAGGAAGCCACTGTGCTTCAAAATATGTCTTAATCTTGTTGCTTTTTTTTTTTTTTGAGATTATTGCTCAGAGAAAGAGAGTTCCTAAAGATGGTGGTTACAATATGATAGATCTGTGATTGGAAACCCAGGCAGACACACGTAATGACCATTTCCTGGCTGTCCTGGCTTGGATGTAGAGTCATGAGCTACCTCGAGCCCCTCCAGGGAATCAGTTTCACCTGGCCTTTGTCACAATCCCTACAAGCCTAACTCCCGCTTTAGAAGACATCAGAGTGAGGCTGCTCTTGCATCATCACCGACATTACCGCCCTAGGCTGAGCGTTGGCAGGTACCTGGTGTGTTGATGGGGTCTTTGCAAGCGTTACCTCGTTTGCGTCATTCTAACAATCCTGTGAGGTGGGCACTCCCTCTGGCATTATAGGCAAAGAAACCACATCGAGACAAGCCAAAGTACCTTGCCAACGTGGTACAACTGGTGGGTGCTGGATGGAGCCTCGATCCAGACCCAGCTCTGTTCTAATTCCAAAGCTAGTGGACTTACCCGCTCTGCTTAACGGGCCTCTCAAGGACCAATTCAGCTCAAAACACTGTGATTTCACCATGGCACTGGGGACAGACAGTCACCCAGCAGAACCCATCACTCCAAGTCAGGACAGCCTGCCTCTAAGAGGAACTTCACCCACCTGCCACAGGCAGATAGGCTACTGAAATCTTTTTTTTTTAAATTTTAATTGTTGGTCAAGTACAGTTTTCTGTCTTCTACTCCCATCCCAGCCCACCACCCCCACCAGTGAAATCTTTTTTTTTTAAATATTTTATTTCTGTTTAGAGAGGGGAAGGGAGAAAGAGAGGGAGAGAAACATCCATGTGTGGTTGCTTCTCGCATGTCCCCTACTAGGACCTGGCCTGTAATCCAGGCAAGTGCCCTACACCGTGAATCGAACCAGCCACCCTTTGGTTCGCAGACCGGCGCTCAATCCCCCGAGCCACACCAGCCAGGACCTGGAGTTTTATAATTGATGGTGGAGGACAAGGTGCTGGGTCCTCTCGCCACACCTGCACTGTGCGCCTTCCCAGACATGCTGGTGGGCCTTATCCGGTGGGTGGGCTCGGGTCGTCTCAAAGAGCCTTTCAACCCTGATGCCCCACGGACCTTCCTGATTCTGGCTTCTCTCCTTTGGCTTCTGTCGCTAAAGGCGGCGTGTGGCATTTGGGTGCAAGGTCTTTGTTTATAAGCTAGCAAGATAGTGCTTTATTTTGAGTACTTCAAAGCTGTATCTATAGTTTTGTTTCTTAATCCACTCTGTAAGAACTGTTATTCCTGGAGATAAAAATTTCTTCTAACATTTGGCCTGTATGCACACAGAAGACTTCCCCATTTCCCTCTTTTTTTGGAGCTGTTTGGAGGTCTCAACCAGTCTTTATCTATTCCTGAATTGTCCCCAAGTAGGAAACATTTTTTCCCTATAAAATCATTGAAGAGTTTTGTTTACATGTTGATGAGTGAAAAGTTGTACTTTTGAATGGAAGCTTTTTAAAGACCTTTCAAAAAAGTATCTTTGGGGAGAATAGAATTTTTAAATAGTAACTGAATAATTTGGAAATTACTTTGCAGTGGACACAGGATGAACACAGAAATAGGCAATGAGTCTCCTCGGTCCTCACCAATGCCCATTATCTGTCAGGCAGCTCTTTCTGGACTGAGGGAGCCCCTCCTCCAAGAGGTCCTCCCTGATTGTCTCATCGAAAGGAGCTCTGCAGCCACCTCCCATTTCTGAAACTCTCTGCAGAGCTCTCTGGCCAGAGAAGGATGCAAACCAGGGAGGCCTGGCTCCAGCCTGTGCCCCTTTCACAGAGCAGGTGGGCACTGACGGTGAGTGCTGAAAGGCAGCGAGGCAGCTGGAGGCCATGTCCTCACCTCCTGAAGGTCTTGGGAGAGACAGAACTTCGGAATTCATCATGCCTGAGGAAAGGAGTCAAGTCCGGCTCCAGGTTCACACGGGCCCAGAAGGTCTGCCTTTCCCGGCAAAGCTGGCGTTCTCTGCCCCCAGCAATGAGTGGTGTCTCAAGTTACCACGCCCACGACACCAGCCTCCTCTCAGAGCCCTGTGTCATCTGAATGCACAATGACACTGATATAGTGGGCCACATGGAACAGCCACAACGTCATTTCAGCCGCTGAATTGCTTTTGGCTGGAGGAGACCACGCAAGCTTTCTTCTACCTAATAGGAGAGCGTCTCAAGAATAGCAATTTGGAAGAAGACATTAGAATTCAATTAAAATCTTACTCCTCTAAATACTCCCAGAGGGGGAAAGCCCCTCAGAACTTGTGAGAAATCTAATTTATAGACTCAGCGTCGGGAAATGGAATTAACAACAATCACCAGCTGTGTATTACAGGGACCAGGCTGTGGTGTGGAGGCAGGAGTCCTGGGCCCCGCCCCCTCGGCAGCCCATTTAGCCTCTCCAAGCCTCAGTTTCCTCACCTGTGAAATGGAGCTCAGCGCCATCCGCTGGCCTTGTGGGAATCATAAAGATTATGCATGTAAACGGCATCTTAGTACTGCATTCTCCTGCCTCCACTCAACCAGATCAGCAGGCCCCTGCTTTTGTTTTTCTAAAAAAATTGTCTGTCTGAGCAGCTGAGTAATACAAGCTAAGCACAGGCACAGGTAACAGGAAATGGCCTCTTACAGCTCACCTGCCCCAACCACCCACTCCGCTGCCGTGGCCCCTGTTGTTTCTGAAGGCGCCTCGTTATCCAGCACCCAGTGTTCTCTGCTCCATTCTCTTCCACCATCATGATTTTGTACAGTTCTCCCGCTTCCTGCGTCATCCTCTGGCTTGTCACAGCCCGTGGGACCACAGGGAGCTGGAGCTCGTCACTAGTTTTTTTTTTTTTAAGATTTTATTTATTTTCAGAGAGAGCGGAAGGGAGGGAGAAAGAGATAGAAAGGAACATCGATGTGTGAGAGAAACATAGATAGGTTGCCCTTCGCATACCCCCAACTGGGGACCCGGCCCGCAACCCAGGCATGTGCCCTGACTGGGAATTGAACCGGCGACCCTTCAGTTCTCAGGCTGGCACTCAGTCCACTGAGCCACACCAGCCAGGGCCGTTTCTAGTTTCAGCATCAGTGTGGAATGCAAGCTGGGAACACCTCCCGTCTTCATGGCACAGAGTTGACCTGGGCCCACCACTTCTGAATCAGGAGCAGCCAAGTGATGTCCTCTTGCTGAGGCTACCAGACCACGTGGCTGCTTGTTAGGAATTCAGATTCCTGGCATTTGGGTTGAATAAGTGTGGGGCTCGGGAGTGGGTATGGTAACTAAGCCCCCCAGGCGGTGTCTGGTGGTTTGGGACCCACACTGTAGGCCCACCCTGAAATTCAAGTTTAGATTTAAAGGAGGCTGGGGAGAAATCAGTACAAGTCAGGAATTAACGCAGGGTAACCGATGACCTTTCAAAAGAAATTCCCACTTAACAGATGAGAAACCGGGAGGCCAGGACAGAGACAGAGGAAGAGAAAGCTGCGTGGCCGGGAGCTGAGAGCGAAACCCAGGACCCCTGCCTGCAGTTCCTGGCTCCAGCCCAGCCCCCAGCTGTCAGAATTCCTTCCGAGGGGCTGGAGCGTGATGTGTTGTGATGTTAAAGCATAAAGGAACAGTCTCACACACGCGCAGAATCTCCCCTCGATGCACTGAGGTGGAATCTGTTAACAGCTCTGTCAGAAGACCCAGCAAAGCTAACAGCATCCTTTTCGGCTTTGATGTCTCGACAACATGCTTCCTTTGAAAGCTCCAGGAGAGCCCTGTTATTTCCTCTGACAGCCCCGGTAACGGGCTCTGAAATGAGAAGTGGCCACTTCCCCCAAAGCCGGAGGGTGTGGAAGGTGTGACTTCCGAGAGCCTCACCTGCGCTCCCCGGGGGGCAGGCAAGACGCCTGCCCTAGCGGCCCCCAGGGCTGAAGACCCGCTGGCCTTGGGGAATTTCCAATGTCTCCTTCCCCCGATACCTGCCTGTGGCGGTCAAGCCCTAAGACATCCCCTCATCTGGCAGCCAGGGTGCATTTCAGCCACCTTGAGAAGGGTTTCCGGGGTCTGGTCTGACCCATTCTTCCCCCTCCCGCTGAGGGCCACAGGCCACTTGTAGGGAAAGGTCAGGAAATGCTACCGCCCTGCCTCTGGAAATGAGGGTGGGGATGGGGAAGGCCATGGGCGTGACCGTGGGGAGGGCTTACTTGGGGAGGCGTGGAGAGACTTCAGTGTGCTCCACCTTTGCAGCGTCCTCACCTGGGAGCTTGTTAGAAACTTACTGAATGAGCGTCTGTGTTTTAACAAGATCCCCAGGCAACTTGTCTGCACATAAAGCTTGTATCCCAGCTGCATGGCTCCAGGCTGTGTGACCTTGGCCCAGCTCCTTAACCTCTCTGAGCCCCAATCTCTATACAGGGTTTTTGAGAGGTGAAACTCCTAGTACTTGGTATATGCTAAGCCTTTAGTGAATGCTAGCTGCCATCTTTGGGAAAATGGCGAAAAGGACAGTTTTGCCACATTTAAACCCAAAGCATCCAGCCATTCCTTGGTGGGGAAGAAAGTCCCGACTGCACGCAAGAAAGTTCCAGGTGTTAAGTGAAGAACCCTCAGTATCTACTTAAAGGACACACTTGGAGGCTGGAGAGAAGAGTGTCTCTTAGCAACCCGGGCCCTGACTGTTTAACTTGGGGTTAGTTGCGATGATTGTTCACCTGCTGGATTTGGGGACTCCCTCCTTCACTGGTGTGCCTTCTCCTCCTGCCTCCCCCACCCCTGTTTCGGGACCCTGCTGCTTGCATGACCGGGTCTGAAAAGCCTTTGTTGCCGGCGGAATGAAATCCCAACTTCTTAGCGTGGCATTCAAGACCCGTCACAATCTGGCCCGGGTGGAGTGTCAGCCTCCTCCCCGCTCCTCCCTCACGCCCTGCCCCGAACCCCAGGCCCCGTCATTCCTAGAAGGCTCCTTGCTCTTGCTACCTCCGCTGCCTGGGAGCACTGTGATCGGAGTCTCTCTGCCTTTCTCTCTGCCTAGTGGGATCCTACCCCACCATCAGAGGCCTGCTTACCCAGCCACGGCCGTGTGGTGTGCCGAGAGTTTGATCAGACTTTGTCCAAATCCCAGCTCTGCCACAAACTACCCGTGTGACTCTGGGCAAGGCACTGCGCCTCCCTGGCCTGGGTTCTTTCTTTTGTAAATTGAGGCTAAAATACAGCTGCTTTGCACAGTTATTCTGCGGACTCGTCAACCAAGTATGGAGAATTTCAGTTCAGCACAGTCATGGCCATTTTATTGCTGAGACCATTTCTTTCGCTGTCAAGCCGTTAGCCAGCCCGTCCTACCAAGTGAACAGCAGCCCCTCGGTGGTCAGAAACTCTCCCTCCTTTTTGTCTGTGTACATCCAAAGGCTGACTGCCATCTTCTCGTGGGGGGGTCCCTGGGCTCCCTGCTGAAAACCACAGGCCCCCCCTGCACACCCATATGCTCGTCTCTGCTTGACTTTTCTCCATGGCGTCTACCAACCATCCAGCTTCTGCTTGTAATCCTCATGAACTTGAGCTCCACAAGAGCAGAGATTCCTGTCTGCCCACTCCTTATCCCCAGCACCTAGAACCGCGCCTAGCATTTGTCAGTATCTGTTGACAGTATGCGAAAGTCATTTTTGTGCTATCGGGGGTATTTAGGTGGTACAGCTGTTATGGGCTAAATTGTGTCCCCCAAAAAATTCATATGCTGAAGTCCTTTAAGGGGAGCGTTAGCAGGTTGGTCCAGGACACACCTGTGCCCAGCTCAGATGTGCTGGGAAGCTGGCCCAGGGTGAAACCCAGCATGCAGAGCTGGTCTGTTGCGACACTCACCACACAGCACAGAAGGAGCTGCATCAGAGTTTAACATGCATTTTATCCATTCATTCATCTGGTCAGTCATTTTTTTTATTTTGCCAACTTTGACCAGCGTACACTGAACCCGCAGACTTTGCCAGAAACACTGTGGCCTTCATGCGGGTAAGCACGGACCTTGTGGTGCTGGCCCTGACCTCACCGGGGGCTCGCAGACTTCCCAAAAGACAGGCACCGCTCTCTCTGCAGCTCCACAGACACTCAGCCCCTTGTCGGCCAGGACTGTCTCCCCAGGGCAGTGGCTCTCGCAGCCCCCCAGCGGGACGCCCAGAGATGACTCTTCAAAGGCTCAGCGTCTCCGGAGCCCTCCCCCCTTTGTCTCTTCCCTGTTCGTTGTCCCTGCTTTTCAATCTGCTGTGGTTTGGGTTCCTGGCTGCCAATTAAATTTTAGAAGATACTGTTTATTCTGAACCACAGTTTGGGGAACATTGGGGAGCTTTTAAGATGTCTCACCTCGCTTTGGCTCATTTCTCAGCCTTACTTATCCACAGATCTAAATCATTCTAGATATGAGGAGGTCTGTAAGAAAGGTCTCTTCTCCCCTGCACCCACTTCTGCCTCATTAATGTCTTTATTCTGCAGGAGAAAAGTCTCCCTTTGCTCCCTCTGCTTAAAACACTAGAATTCAAATGCCCAAGCTTCTTGGCTACTGGGTACAAATTTAGTCCCATTCTGCTGTTTCAATAGGACCCCCTGTGGGGCTCCTTCCCCTTAGACAGTTCCTCCACTCGCACACACCCCAGCACATACAAGCATGCATACGTGCACACATGCCCACACATGTGCACACAGGCACGGGCACACACATTCCTGGGCACCCAGACGAGGTGTGTCTGCTCCTCATCCCTCTGCGTCAGCTACAGCTTGCACCAGGCAGCCACTCTTCGGCTCCCTGCGTTATGCGGCCAGCGTTTGCGGAAAGCGCGCGGTGTGCCAGGTGCTGTTGTGGGCTCTGGGGAAACCCAGAAAGGTCTCTGGGTTTGTGGAGTTTCTATTCCAGAATAGCACTGTTCAGTAAAGCACCCCTCAGTGATAGCAACGCCCTGCACTATTTAAAACCATAGCCGCCAGCCACATGCATTTGAAATGTGACTAGTATGACTGAGAATGTGGGTTTTTAAAAATTAATTTACATTTAAAGAGCCACACGCGGCTGCCATATCATATCGGGAGCACAGGTCTAGAGGGAGAGACAAACAAGTCAGTAAATATCCCCCCTCCCTCTGTTCTAGCCACAGCCCCTAAGCAGATGGCTGTGGGCCCCAAGTCCCCCAGAGTAGCTCGTGAAACAGTCCTCACTTCCTGCCTTGAACACCTTTGCGGTGGGACCGAAACCCAAGGCAAAGAGAGGGGCAGCAGGGGATATGCCGCCTCCTCCATTCCCCTGGCCCCGGACGCCAGCTGGCTTTCTTTTAAAATGCTTCCCCCTCTGCCTCTAGCCATCAAATGAAAGCCCCACTCTACGTCAGCCCACGCAGTTGGGTGCTCAGTATGGCCCGGCCCCTCGGCTCCCCAGGTTGGGTTCTGTTAACATATCCCACCCCCGAATAAACAAACTGTACCCGGGCTCCCAAACTAGTACTAGTTTAATGCAATCACAATCAAAATTCTGTTTGATTTTGCACATGGTTCTGATTCATGAGGATCAATCTATGTGAATAGGTGATCAAAAGAATCCAGAACTGTTTTGCAAAAGAAGAGTGACAAGGACCTCACTCCACTAGACACTAAAACATGCTCTAACCTACGAGAAAATTAGTGAAGCAGAATAGTTGCGATAGCTAGACAAGAAGCATGAGTAGTGCTCCAGAAACACCCTAGTCTGTCTACAAATGTAATGTAACACAATATTTTCAAAAATTCACGAGAAAAGAGACGTACTACAGGCTCGTGAGATCATTGGTAACTTTTAAGAACATGGCTACAGGTGTGTCTTACAGCTTAACTCAAGATCAATTCAATTCCAGACGAGTTAAATGTAAAAAATAAAGCTAAGACACTCTGAAGAAAACACAAAATAATATGTCTTGGCTATCAAGGCAGGGAATGACTTTCTGTATATGAAATTATGATGAAAGAAACCATAAAAGATTGATAAATCCGCTACCTTAAAATTCAAAATTTCACATGTAAAACGTGAAAAGCACCGTATAAAAAACTAAAAGGTAAAATGATAGACTGGGAAAGTTTTGCAACCAATAAAGTACTGATATTCCTAATATAGAGAGAAGCCTGGCAAATTAATAATAAAACCACTGAGCTTCACACTATAAAAATGGCATAAACAGACAATTCACAAAGAAAGAATACAAATCGCAAGTAAGTCTTTGAAAACCAGTCACCCTTAATAGAAATCAAGAAAAAGGACAAAAAGGGGGAGTAAGAAGTACAAATAGGTAGTTGCAGAATAGCCAGGGGGATGTAAAGTACAGTATAGGAGACGGAGGAGCCAAAGAACTTATAGCATGACCCATGGACATGAACAATGGTGTGGGGATTGCCTGCGGGAGTGTGGGGGGTGCTGAGTGGAGGGGGGCAAAGGGAGAAAGATCAGGACAGCTGCAACAGCATAATCAGGAAAATACAACTTTTAGAAAAGAAGAAAGGACAAACGCATATTAAAACAGTTTTAACCGACATCATCGGCAAGGCTTTTTCGTGGTAATGGTTCACGTAGGTTGAGCGGGAAGCTGGCCTGTCATTGGCTGCCAGGGGAAGGCCCACTGGCACAGACTCCGCCTTCTGAGTCAAGAGAACTTAGAACGCCATCCGCTTTGACTCAGTGCTTCTGTTTCTAGGCATTCACCCGAAAGTAGTGATCAGAAGTAAGGACTCAGGGTGTTGATCGCAGTTTTGTTAAGAGCCAAGATTGGAAATAAATGTCCAACAAAGGTTGAATGGCTACGTGCATCCTGTGTGGTATAGCTCTACAATGTTGTGTCATGCAGCCACTTTTAAATCATTATTTTGCTCCATGTTTATAGAAATGGGGACCCTTTCAAGTGAAATGAAGGAAATAAAGAAACTATAATATTGGGGTGATTTTTTTTCTTCTTTATACTTCAGCGCATTTTCTGGATTACCTATAGTGATTTCAGTTTTATGACAAGAGACAAAAATTCGAATCTGCCTTCTAATGCCCATACAAATGCCACTTGCCGACCCCAGGAAAGTGCCTTGCTTCTGATGGACCGGCAGTTGAAGCAGCCCGAGAGCCCAGCGCATCTCACCTGCGATTCTCCCTCCACCACTCCGCCCGCCCGCCACGCCGGGAGACCTCAGCACGGTGGTTGCTTTTCTGCGTGCATTTGTCTCTAAATGTGAACGAGTGGGCTGCAGCCTCCTGTGCGTGCTTTGGGCCGGTCCCCACCTCCCTTCCCAGGGAAGGGAAGAGAAGAGCGTGAGAACGTGATCTGTCATTTTTATGTGCGCCCCCTCGGAGCTCACCTGGGTGTTTGCTCCGGGTGCCAGTTGTGGTGGGTCATGACTGCAACTCAGAAAGAAATGCGAGTTGCCCTGGCCGGGCAGTTCGGGTGGCTGGAGCATCATCCCAGCACCAAAAGGTTGTGGGTTTGATCCCCGGTCAGGGCACATTCCTAGGTTCCAGTTTCAATTGCTAGTCAGTATGCGTCCTGGAGGCAACTGATCAATGTCTGTCTGTCTGTCTCTCTCTCTCTCCCCCTCTCCCCCTCCCTCCCCCTCCCCCCTCTCTGCCCCCCCCCCTTTCTCTAAAATCAACAAATATTTCCTCAGGTGAGGATTAAAACAAAAGAAAGAAATTCATGTGAAGAGCTGAAATTATTTTTTTAAAGAAAGAAGTGCTAGTTTCTTTTGCCTTGTAAATAAACACTGACCCCATCTTTGTTCTTGTCCCACAGATACGATGCTGCCTCTTGTGTTTAATGGTTGGAGCAGTTACAGTTTTCTGTGCTGAGATCATTCTGGAAACTCAAACACTAGACTTCAGCATTGAAGGGAAGCCAAAGTCACTGGAGGGGGAATAAAGCCAAGAGCCTTTCTTTGACCTTATTTGTTCCAAAAATTTCACAGCCTCTTGCCTACGTGCCCCGCCCCCATCCCCACCCCAAAATAAGCCATCACACGCAGACGGGCGGCATGGCGAGCAAACGAAAATCTACAACCCCGTGCATGGTGCGGACATCACAAGTACTAGAACAAGACGTGCCCGAGGAAGGAGACAGGGCCAAAGAGAAAGGGATCGGCACGCCACAGCCTGAAGGGGCCAAGGAGAACTGGGCAGCAGAACCTGAAAACGCTTCCAAAGAAAATGAAGTGATAGAGGTGAAGTCGACAGGGGAGAACCCATCCAAAAAGCTCCAAGGCGGTTACGAGTGCAAATACTGCCCCTACTCCACGCAGAACCTGAACGAGTTCACGGAGCACGTGGACATGCAGCACCCCAACGTGATCCTGAACCCCCTCTACGTGTGTGCCGAATGCAACTTCACAACCAAAAAGTACGACTCCTTGTCCGACCACAACTCCAAGTTCCATCCCGGGGAGACCAACTTTAAGCTGAAGTTGATCAAGCGCAATAATCAAACTGTCCTGGAACAATCCATCGAAGCCCCCAACCACATCGTGTCTGTCACCACCAGCGGCCCCGGAAGCAGTGACGGTGACCCTGGGATCTCAGTGAGTAAAACTCCCATCATGAAGCCAGGGAAACCGAAAGCTGATGCCAAGAAGGTGCCCAAGGAGGCCGCCCCCGAGAACCACGTGGAAGGGACGGCCCGCCTGGTGACAGACGCAGCCGAGATCCTCTCGAGACTCGGAGGCGTGGAGCTGCTGCAGGAGTTGGGGCACGTCATGCCTTCTGTCCAGCTGCCACCAAATATCAACCTTGTCCCCAAAGTCCCCGTCCCGCTGAATACTACCAAATACAACTCTGCGCTGGACACCAACGCCACCATGATCAACTCCTTCAACAAGTTCCCTTACCCAACCCAGGCGGAGCTGTCCTGGCTGACAGCTGCCTCCAAACACCCCGAAGAGCACATCAGAATCTGGTTTGCCACCCAGCGCTTAAAGCACGGCATCAGCTGGTCCCCGGAGGAAGTAGAGGAGGCCCGGAAGAAGATGTTTAATGGCACCATCCAGACAGTCCCCCCGACAATCACTGTGCTGCCCACTCAGCTGGCCCCCACCAAGATGCCGCAGCCCATCCTGCAAACGGCTGTGCCATGTCACATCCTCGGCCAGACCAACCTGGTGCTGACGCAGGTGACCAGCGGGCCAACCACCGTGTCTTGCTCCCCTATCACTCTTGCCGTGGCCGGTGTGACCAACCACGGCCAGAAGAGACCTTTAGTGACTCCCCAACCTGCCCCCGAGCCCAAGCGCCCACACATCGCTCAGGTGCCAGAGCCCCCGCCCAAGCTGTCCAGCCCTGTGCTGACTCCAGCCAGTGACCGCAAGAAGACAAAGGAGCAGATAGCCCATCTCAAGGCGAGCTTTCTTCAGAGCCAGTTCCCGGATGATGCTGAGGTCTACCGGCTCATCGAGTTGACCGGCCTTGCCAGGAGCGAGATCAAGAAGTGGTTCAGTGACCACCGGTATCGGTGCCAAAGGGGCATCGTCCACATCACCAGCGAATCCCTTGCCAAAGACCAGATGGCCCTTGCGGCCTCCCGACATGGTCGCACGTACCACGCCTACCCAGACTTTGCCCCGCAGAAGTTCAAAGAGAAAACACAGGGTCAGGTTAAAATCCTGGAAGACAGCTTTTTGAAAAGCTCTTTTCCGACCCAAGCGGAACTAGATCGGCTAAGGGTGGAGACGAAGCTGAGCAGGAGGGAGATCGACTCCTGGTTCTCGGAGAGGCGGAAGCTTCGGGACAGCATGGAACAAGCGGTCTTGGATTCCATGGGGTCCGGGAAAAAAGGCCAGGATGTGGTGGCCCCCAACGGTGCTCTGTCTCGCCTTGACCAGCTCTCCGGTGCCCAGTTGGTCAGCTCTCTGCCCAGCCCTTCACCAGCAATCGCAAAAAGTCAAGAACAGGTCCATCTCCTGAGGAGCACGTTTGCAAGAACCCAGTGGCCTACGCCCCAGGAGTATGACCAGTTAGCGGCAAAGACCGGCCTGGTCCGGACTGAAATTGTGCGTTGGTTCAAGGAGAACAGATGCTTGCTGAAAACGGGGACCTTGAAGTGGCTGGAGCAGTACCAGCAGCAGCAGGTAGCGGAGGACCACGGCTACGACATCCTGTCCAGGAAGGCAGCTAAAGCGGTGGTCGTCCCCGAGAGCCCAAAGAACGGGAGCGAGGTGGGGCCGCAGTACCACACGGACCCCAAAAAGCTCTGCGAAGAGGACTTGGAGAAGCTGGTGCCCAGGGTGAAAGTGGGCAGCGAGCCAGCAAAAGACAGTTTGCCGGCAAAGCCCTCGGGGGCCACCTCGGACAGGTCGGAGGGCAACAGCCCGGACGGCCAGGGCAGCGACGAAAACGAGGAGTCGGGCGTCGTGGATTGGGTGGAGGTGACGGTCGGAGAGGAGGACGCCATCTCAGACCGGTCGGACAGCTGGAGTCAGACTGCCCCCGAAGGCGCCACGGAGCCGGCGGACTCGGACTCCGACAGCGTCCCCGCGGAGGCTGGCCGGGCCTAGACAGGTAACTGCGCCTGTCCCCC